>JANJGK010000383.1:0-412500 GCA_039081455.1 Macrobrachium rosenbergii
ATAGGTAAATAACTACCCCAGACCCCCCGTCCTAAGTGACCACAACCAACCACAGTCGACCACCTACCATGTACATTATTTTCAATACTCTCTCTCTCTCTCTCTCTCTCTCTCTCTCTCTCAGTTCCTTTAATAGGTAAATAACCACCCCAGACCCCCCTCCTAAGTGACCACAACCAACCACAGTTGACCACCTACCCATGTACATATTTCCAATACTCTCTCTCTCTCTCTCTCTCTCTCTCTCTCTCTCAGTTCCTTTTAATAGGTAAATAACCACCCCCAGACCCCCCCTCCTAAGTGACCACAACCAACCACAGTCGACCACCTACCATGTACATATTTTCAATTACTCTCTCTCTCTCTCTCTCTCTCTCTCTCTCTCTCAGTTCCTTTGATAAGTAAATAACCACCCCAGACCCCCCCCTCTTAAGTGACCACAACCAACCACAGTCGACCACACTACCATGTACATGTTTTCAATACTCTCTCTCTCTCTCTCTCTCTCTCTCTCTCAGTTCCTTTAATAGGTAAATAACCACCCCAGACCCCCCTCCTAAGTGACCACAACCAACCACAGCGTCGACCACCTACCATGTAGATATTTTCAATACTCTCTCTCTCTCTCTCTCTCTCTCTCTCTCTCTCAGTTCTTTTAATAGGTAAATAACCACCCCAGACCCCCCTCCTAAGTGACCACAACCAACCACAGTCGACCACCTACCATGTACATATTTTCAATACTCTCTCTCACTCTCTCTCTCTCTCTCTCTCTCTCTTCTCTCTCAGTTCTTTTAATAGGTAAATAACCACCCCAGACCCCCCCTCCTAAGTGACCACAACCAACCAACAGTCGACCACCTACCATGTACATATTTTCAATACTCTCTCTCTCTCTCTCTCTCTCTCTCTCTCTCTCAGTTCTTTTAATAGGTTAAATAACCACCCCAGACCCCCCTCCTAAGTGACCACAACCAACCACAAGTCGACCACCTACCATGTAGTATTTTCTATACTCTCTCTCTCTCTCGTCTCTCTCTCTCCTCTCTCAGTTCTTTTAATAGGTAAATAACCACCCCCAGACCCCCCTCCTAAGTGACCACAACCAACCACAGTCGACCACCTAACCATGTACATATTTTCAATACTCTCTCTCTCTCTCTCTATCTCTCTCTCTCTCTCTCAGTTCCTTTGATAAGTAAATAACCACCCCAGACCCCCCCTCTTAAGTGACCACAACCAACCACAGTCGACCACCTACCATGTACATATTTTCAATACTCTCCTCTCTCTCTCTCTCTCTCTCCTCTCTCTCAAGTTCTTTTAATAGGTAAATAACCACCCCAGACCCCCCTCCTAAGTGACCACAACCAACCACAGTCGACCACCTACCAATGTAGTATTTTCAATACTCTCTCTCTCTCTCTTCTCTCTCTCTCCTCTCCTCACAGTTCCTTTAATAGGTAAATAACCACCCCAGACCCCCCGCTTAAGTGACCACAAACCAACCACAGTCGACCACCTACCATGTACATATTTTCAATACTCTCTCTCTCTCCTCTCTCTCTCTCTCTCAGTTCCTTTAATAGGTAAAATAACTACCCCAGACCCCCCTCCTAAGTGACCACAACAACCACCACAGTCGACCACCTACCATGTACATATTTTCAATACTCTCTCTCTCTCTCTCTCTCTCTCTCTCCTCAGTTCCTTTAATAGGTAAATAACCACCCCAGACCCCCCTCCTAAGTGACCACAAACCAACCACAGTTGACCACCTACCATGTACATATTTCCACAATACTCTCTCTCTCTCTCTCTCTCTCTCTCTCTCTCAGTTCCTTTTAATAGGTAAATAACCACCCCAGACCCCCCTCCTAAGTGACCACAACCAACCACAGTCGACCACCTACCATGTACATATTTTCAATACTCTCTCTCTCTCGTCTCTCTCTCTCTCTCTCTCTCAGTTCCTTTGATAAGTAAATAACCACCCCAGACCCCCCTCCTAAGTGACCACAACCAACCACAGTCGACCACCTACCATGTACATATTTTCAATACTCTCTCTCTCTCTCTCTCTCTCTCTCTCTCTCAGTTCCTTTAATAGGTAAATAACCACCCCCAGACCCCCCCTCCTAAGTGACCACAACCAACCACAGTCGACCCACCTACCATGTAGATATTTTCAATACTCTCTCTCTCTCTCCTCTCTCTTCTCTCTCTCTCTCTCAGTTCTTTTAATAGGTAAAATAACCACCCCAGACCCCCCATCCTAAGTGACCACAACCAACCACAGTCGACCACCTACCATGTACATATTTTCAATACTCTCTCACTCTCTCTCTCTCTCTCTCTCTCTCTCTCTCAGTTCTTTTAATAGGTAAATAACCACCCCAGACCCCCCCTCCTAAGTGACCACATACCAACCACAGTCGACCACCTACCATGTACATATTTTCAATACTCTCTCTCTCTCTCTCTCTCTCTCTCTCTCAGTTCTTTTAATAGGTAAATAACCACCCCAGACCCCCCTCCTAAGTGACCACAACCAACCACAGTCGACCACCTACCTATGTAGTATTTTCAATACTCTCTCTCTCTCTCTCTCTCTCTCTCTCTCTCAGTTCTTTTAATAGGTAAATAACCACCCCAGACCCCCCTCCTAAGTGACCACAACCAACCACAGTCGACCACCTACCATGTACATATTTTCAATACTCTCTCTCTCTCTCTCTCTCTCTCTCTCTCAGTTCCTTTGATAAGTAAATAACCACCCCAGACCCCCCCCTCTTAAGTGACCACAACCAACCACAGTCGACCACCTACCATGTACATATTTTCAATACTCTCTCCTCTCTCTTCTCTCTTCTCCTCTCTCAGTTCCTTTGATAAGTAAATAACCACCCCAGGACCCCCCCCTCCTAAGTGACCCACAACCAACCACAGTCGACCACCTACCATGTACATATTTTCAATACTCTCTCTCTCTCTCTCTCTCTCTCTCTCTCAGTTCCTTTAATAGGTAAATAACCACCCCAGACCCCCCTCCTAAGTGACCACAACCAACCACAGTCGACCACCTACCCATGTACATATTTTCAATACTCTCTCTCTCTCTCTCTCTCTCTCTCTCTCTCAGTTCCTTTTAATAGGTAAATAACCACCCCAGACCCCCCCTCCTAAGTGACCACAAACCAACCACAGTCGACCACGTACCATGTACATATTTTCAATACTCTCTCTCTTCTCTCTCTCTCTCTCTCTCTCTCTCTCACAGTTCCTTTAATAGGTAAATAACCACCCCAGACCCCCCTCCTAAGTGACCACAACCAACCACAGTCGACCACCTACCATGTAGATATTTTCAATACTCTCTCTCTCTCTCTCTCTCTCTCTCTCAGTTCTTTTAATAGGTAAATAACCACCCCAGACCCCCCTCCTAAGTGTCCACAACCAACCACAGTCGACCACCTACCATGTAGATATTTTCAATACTCTCTCTCTCTCTCTCTCCTCTCTCTCTCAGTTCTTTTAATAGGTAAATAACCACCCCAGACCCCCCTCCTAAGTGACCACAACCAACCACAGTCGACCACCTACCATGTACATATTTTCAACTCTCTCTCTCTCTCTCTCTCTCTCTCTCTCTCTCAGTTCCTTTGATAAGTAAATAACCACCCCAGACCCCCCCTCTTAAGTGACCACAACCAACCACAGTCGACCACCTACCATGTACATATTTTCAATACTCTCTCTCTCTCTCTCTCTCTCTCTCTCTCTCAGTTCCTTTGATAAGTAAATAACCACCCCAGACCCCCCCTCTTAAGTGACCACAACCAACCACAGTCGACCACCTACCATATACATATTTTCAATACTCTCTCTCTCTCTCTCTCTCTCTCTCTCTCTCTCTCTCAGTTCCTTTGATAAGTAAATAACCACCCCAGACCCCCCCTCCTAAGTGACCACAACCAACCACAGTCGACCACCTACCATGTAGATATTTTCAATACTCTCTCTCTCTCTCCTCTCTCTCTCTCTCTCTCAGTTCTTTTAATAGGTAAATAACCACCCCAGACGCCCCCCTTCCTAAGTGACCACAACCAACCACAGTCGACCACCTACCATGTACATATTTTCAATACTCTCTCTCCTCTCTCTCTCTCTCTCTCACAGTTCCTTTAATAGGTAAATAACCACACCCAGACCCCCCCCTCCTAAGTGACCACAACCAACCACAGTCGACCACCTACCATGTACATATTTTCAATACTCTCTCTCTCTCTCTCTCTCTCTCTCTCTCACAGTTCCTTTAATAGGTAAATAACCACCCCAGACCCCCCCCTCCTAAGTGACCACAACTAACCACAGTTGACCACCTACCATGTTACATATTTTCAATACTCTCTCTCTCTCTCTGTCTCTCTCTCTCTCTCTCTCTCTCTCTCTCTCTCTCTCAGTTCCTTTAATAGGTAAATAACTACCCCAGAACCCCCCCTCCTAAGTGACCACAACCAACCACAGTCGACCACGTACCATGTACATATTTTCAATACTCTCTCTCTCTCTCTCTCTCTCTCTCTCTCTCAGTTCCTTTAATAGGTAAATAACCACCCCATACCCCCCCCCTCCTAAGTGACCACAACTAACCACAGTTGACCACCTACCATGTACATATTTTCAATACTCTCTCTCTCTCTCTCTGTCTCTCTCTCTCTCTCTCTCTCAGTTCCTTTAATAGGTAAATAACCACCCCAGACCCCCCCTCCTAAGTGACCACAACTAACCACAGTTGACCACCTACCATGTACATATTTTCAATACTCTCTCTCTCTCTCTCTCTCTCTCCTCTCTCTCAGTTCCTTTAATAGGTAAATAACTACCCCAGACCAACCACAGTCGACCACGTACCATGTACATATTTTCAATACTCTCTCTCTCTCTCTCTCTCTCTCTCTCTCTCTCTCTCTCTCTCTCTCTCTCTCTCAGTTCCTTTAATAGGTAAATAACCACCCCATACCCCCCCCTCCTAAGTGACCACAACTAACCACAGTTGACCACCTACCATGTACATATTTTCAATACTCTCTCTCTCTCTCTCTCTCTCTCTCTCTCTCTCAGTTCCTTTAATAGGTAAATAACCACCCCATACCCCCCCCTCCTAAGTGACCACAACTAACCACAGTTGACCACCTACCATGTACATATTTTCAATACTCTCTCTCTCTCTCTGTCTCTCTCTCTCTCTCTCTCTCTCTCTCAGTTCCTTTAATAGGTAAATAACCACCCCAGACCCCCCCCTCCTAAGTGACCACAACCAACCACAGTCGACCACGTACCATGACCTATTGCCAGTTATGACCTGTTACCTCATGACCTGTGCCTATTATGACTTGTCAATTGATGTGACCTGTTGGCAATTATGATTGCTTATTTGTTATGACCTATTGCCAATGATGACCTTTTTTTGTTATGACCTATAGCCAATTATGACCTGTTTCCTATTATGTCCTGTGCCTATTGTGACCACCTGTTGCCTGCAGTGACATGTTTCTTCTATGACCCGTTGCCTATTATGACCTGTAGAGAGAGAGAGAGAGAGAGAGAGGAGGATTTAAGTAATTGGAGAAGGTACTACAATAAGAAGTACAGGAGGAGGAGGAGGAGGAATTTCTTTCTCTTCCCGACCTTTGACTGAACTTTTTTTTTTTTTAATCTTTGCTTCCTTTCTCGTTCATGGCCTACTAGTAGCCGTATCTGTCTCACTAGTAGCAGTTGCAGTTACCATCCCACTAGTAGTGATATAAGTCCCACTGGTAGCATTAACTGTCCTACTAGTACCAGTAACTGTCCCACTAGTAGTAGTTACCATCCCATTAGTAGTGATATAAGTCCCACTAGTAGCATTAACTGCCCTGATGGTAATAGTAACTGTCCTACTAGTGGCATTAAGTGCCATACTAGTAGCAGTAACTGTCCCACTAGTAGTAGTATCTCCCCTACTTGTAGCTTTATCTGTCCTACTAGTAGCATTAAGCGCCAGACTAGTAGCATTAAGCGCCATACTAGTAGCAGTAACTGTCCCACTAGTAGTAGTAGTTCCCCTACTTGTAGCATTGTCTGTCCTACTATTAGCACTATATACAATACTAGTATCATTAACTGCCCTTCTAGTAGCAGTAACCATCCCACTAGTAGCAGTAGCTGTCCTAATAGTAGCAGTATCTGTCCTACTAGTATCAGTAACCATCCCTCTAATAGCAGTAGCTGTCCTAATAGTAGCAGTATCTGACCTACTAGTATCAGTAACCATCCCTCTAATAGCAGTATCTGTCCTACTAGCATCAGTAACCATCCAAATAGTATCAGTAACCACCCCACTAGTTTAGTATATCTTAGTTTAACCAGACCACTGAGGAGGAGGAGCTGACGAAGAGCTCTCCTAGAGAGAGAGAGAGAGAGAGAGAGAGAGAGAGAGAGAGAGAGAGAGAGAGAGAGAGAGAGAGGGCTGGCTCCAAGGATCAGACTTATTTTACGTGGCTAAGAACCAACTGGTTACCTAGCAACGGGACCTACAGCTTATTGTGGAATCCGAACCACATTATGACGAGAAATGAATTTCTATCACCAGAAATAAATTCCTCTAATTCTTCATCGGCCGGTCGGAGAGTCGAACGCTGGGCCAACAGCGTGCTAGCCGAGAGCTCTATCCACCCCTCCAGTGAAGGACTCCCACTAGTAGCAGTAGCTGTCCTACTACTATCAGTAACCATCCCACTAGTATCAATAACCATCCCACTAGTAGCAATAGCTGTCCTACTAGTATCAGTAATCATCCAACTAGTAGCAGTAGCTATCCCACTAGTAGCAGTAGCTTTCCTACTAGTATCAGTAACTGTCCAACTAGTAGCAGTAGCTTTCCTACTAGTATCAGTAACCATCCCACTAATATCAGTAACCATCCCAGTAGTAGCAGTATCTGTCCATCTAGTATCAGTAACCATCCCACTAGTAGCATTAACTGCCCTACTAGTAGCAGTATCTGTCCTACTAGTATCAGTAACATCCCACTGTAGTCTGTCCAGAATGTCACGAAGCATAGAGTAGATTTCCGCTTTGCGCCAATTTCATTCATGAAATCTCACTCGAGGGGAAAAAACAGTGTAGATTTGGCATAAATTTTGCCACATCTCTCTCTGTCTCAGGTCAGGAAGGTCAAGTAGCTTACCACTTTTGTTCTGATACCCAAACGTGACGGTTATTGCGTCAGAAAGGAAATTCCAACGCTGCATAGCGTTCTACTAAAAGAAGACATTGGATTTAGTGGATGCAGAGAATCTCTACGTAAGACACTTGAAGAAACTGGATTCAAAGACGGAAGAGTTGATGGGAGAAAACTTCTCCTGGAGGGAAGTGACATTGCCAGTGCCAGGACCAAGCAGAATTATACAGTCACCAAGTGTTGGATGGATGGAAGTTCGACAGCAGCGACTGGAATGAACCCACCAAGCGGGAAAGGGAGCAGAATTATAATTTCGCGTGCTGGATCTGACTGACCGGAAAGATTCAGATTACGGGATCACAAAGGAAGTTTTACGGCCGTATTAAAGGACCCGGAATGGAAGGCTGCTGGGATTATCTTGAGCCAGATTAAATGTCTTGAGGAAGTTTGGCGACGTCGCAAACCTACCCGATGTTTCGTGACATTCTAGACGGACTGTAGTAGCATTAACTCCCCTACTAGTAGCAGTCACTGTCCCACTACTAGCATTGCCTATCCCACTAGTAGCAGTAACCGTGCAGCTAGTAGCAGTATCTCTCTTACCAAAGTACTGGGAAAAATGCTGGCTTAGTCACGAATGTTCGTAACTGCCCTTAGACTTCCAGAGGTTTAAGTAGATTCCCTCTTGGCTGGCTGGTCGATTGGCTGGTAGCTCCCACTCTTGATCCCTAGAGGGTTACGGAAGGCTAGGAAAGGGTCTTGGTGGAAGGGTTGGAGAAGTGTGATCGCTTTCTCTTCACCTTTATCCTTCTGCATTCACAAGTGTGCTCATTCCTGGTCAACTTCTTGGTCTTCTTGAGAACTGTATCTTTTCCAGCCCTTCCCAAGTAGTGGTTGGTGATTGGTAAGTGTTCTGAGAGTAGGGAAGTTCAGAAGTCCCTGCACTCTTTTTCTAATCTCCTGGGCGTACTTGTTTGAACTCTTCCTCCTGGTTGTTCAGGTCCTTGTAGTTACCGATGATTGTGGTCTGCAGATTCTGTACGGTTGCTGGAACCCTCCTTTGATGGGTCCTCTGACCTCAGCTAAAGGACCCCAGTTTCTCTCTGAATGGGAAAGACAGGATTCCTCTTATCCTTTCCTAAAATAGGATTTGATCTTACACTTGATGAGAGAGTTGGCGTTTCTGGTCGGCGAGTGGCCACTCCTTGAACGTGTGACCTCAGGTTCCGATTCCCTTGGAACAGTGTCAGTCATAGTTGATGAGGTCAACCTCCCACCTAAGGAGTGAGTCTCTTTCCATTTCAGAGTGGGGCTTTTTGTTGGATGAGTGTCCCCACTACTCGCTACATGCCATTGTTTACCTACCTTATCAAACTACAATGAGTAAACCAGTTTGTGCCAAATTCATATCCAAATAAAAGACTTGGGTTTTTTATTTCTAAGAAAAATGGAAATTATCTTTAATATCTGAGATTTTTGAATGCAAGTAAATCTTTAATAAATCTTATTGTAAGTTATAACAGTATTTCACCCAGATCATCATTAGTTCAAAATTTTGAATATTGGCCCTATAAAGATTCCTTTATATTTGAATTAAAAATTTTAGCTTTGCTGCAAAGTTTATTTTAGCAGTATTCTTTTAATTGTTGTGCTGAATTATATTCTTACGCATGATTGGAAGTATAAACTGTACAGTGTCCCAGTATACTGAACATGACCTTCTGTTTCAGAATGGTATGCAGTGTACTGAAGTCACATCTTTCTGAATTAAAATTACCAGGACATCAAGTGTCTTCATCACTTGCTGAAGTTTCTACCCAACTGTGTAAAGTGGGTAATAGCAGGAGCTTCAAGTGGTATTAGATACGGCCACTGGAGTAACTTCAGACACAGGTGTACTTGGAGTGAATTCACAAAGTTAGTTTATATAAAATATTTGTCAGTTCAATTCCATTGATCTTGCATTGCGTTTCCACTTTGTAGTGGAAACATAGCGGCACCAGCATGTTCCAGTCAATTCTAAAATACTTCCGTGAACTGAAAAATGAACTGAAGACACGCCTTAGTGAACCTTGACGGTAACTGGAAAGAGCCTTGAGACCTTATCCTTATGAAGTCAAGTCCTGACCACTTTAACATGGCACAGAGAGGCCACAGATTACAAGCACACCTTGTGGCAGTACAGTTTGTAAGTACTAAAATAAAAAATAGCCAACATAATGTTATCAGGTTGTGAGGGGCCTTCATTACAAGTAGCAATAGATTCAGTGCCTTATGATTTTTGACGATGCAGTTGAATTTGGACACACTGTCTCTGTCAGTTTCATCATTCAGTAACTCTCAGAAGTTATATTTTTATGAATGGAACTGGTAGAAGTAATGATAATTCTAAATTTGTAAGATTTTGATACAATATAATTCTGAAAATGTCAAAATTTATAGGAATTTTATGAAATATAATTATGAAAATTTTAAAAATGTAGGATTTTGATAATTTATAATTCTGTAATCTAAATTTATAAGATCTGGGTGAAATATAATCGTGAAAATTCTAAAAACATAGGATTTTGATACCGAATAATTCTGAACATTCTAAATTTATAGGATTTTGATCAAATATAATTCTGAGTGTCTCTGATTTTATTATGTAAATTGATGGTGGTAATTGTAAAGGTATTTGATGTGTTTATATTGTATAAAATGTGTGACCAGTTTAATTCTCTCCAGAAATTGACCAGTATAAATGTTAACCTTTCCAGTGTCACTTATTGAAGTCAGTCATTATGGTCCTGTACTTTTGAGTTAATTCAAGTATTTATCTATATTTAGAGTCAAGTATTAATGCATAAATGAGTTATTATTTTGTAAAATCTCTATGTTATGGATTGTAACAAGGTTACACAAATTATCATCACTAGGCCTTGATTTCCCCAAGTTACATCTCTGTAGGCACTCTTGTACGGACAGTCTCTTCATGACCTTGATGTACCCTGACACCAAAAGATGTTCTTTGAGACTGTATTGATAATGGATTACCCAGTCCCGGAATACAGACAGCACTTGTGATGAGTGAGAAATATGTAATGTGACTGTGCAGTTGACAAAGACCCATGAATCTGCAATGTTTTCAGTTTATCCTGTTGTTAAATTTCTAGGATCTAAGCATTGACAGAGAACAGTTCCTTTAGGTCAATCTTGCTTTTGCAAGGCTTTAGATCATTCCTTTGAGAAGCAGTAACAAATTTCTCTAGTCAAAATTGTTGTTTGTTTTACACTGCCATTTTTATTCTACGTTGTTTCCACTTTCTGCTCAATAGTGCTCCAGGAGGGAGTAAAATATGTCCTCAGCCAGAGGTCATAATATGAGGCCAGGTCAGTCAGTCGTCAGCAACTAAAACCGACTCGAAAAAGGACTGATTTTTTCTAAGCTGGCATCAGCAGCTGACTTTGGCCGAGATGGGAATATATTATATGAAGCCTCATGCACTTGTACTTTCCAAGATGGCGTCGGCCATTTTCTATGTCCCTGAGAGAGGAATGCTTAGACTTGAATGTCTTGTAAGAAGATATCGGCACAGGGAGTCCAAAAGGGGGTTTAGGGGGTCTAGTCCCTCTCCCTGAGACTTTAAAAGCCTTTTAGACTTATATTAGACTCTTATGGCTGTTTTATTTACACTACCTAAGGCAAATGTCTGAGACATGGGTCTAAAGAATGTCTTCATGAAACATGGCGTGAAAAATCCATGTAGAATTGTAACGCCAGAATTTCGTCTCGATGTCAAAATGGCCCAAAAAAAAAACTAAGTCCTGTCGTCTCTCTTTCTCTCACTCTGTCTCGCTCTCTGTTTCTCCCTCTGTCTCTCCCACTCTCTCTCTTAACTCTCTCAAAACCCTTTGGGTTTAAAACATACATTCTGACACTTACTTGATTTTGCATGATTTTTTACAAGACTTTACAACTCTCTCTTACTCACTCTCTCTCTCTTCCTCTCTGACCCTCCCATGCTTTCTCTCTTGCTCACTTCTTTTCATAGAAAATGGAGGAACAAGAAGTGAAAGAGACGATGACTACAGTAAATATATTCTCGAGTGTCTTAGCCATTTTTATACCAACTTTGCACCAGACAATTCTTTATTTAGAGCCGTAGAGGGTAATTTACTCGTAAAAATTAATAAACATGGTTATTTAATAACTATTTTAATTGATATATATATATATATATATAAAACTTACATCATTTTCTTTAAATAAGGATTTTACTAAAATAACTTTGTAAATTTAGAGGGTCTCTCTCTTACCCTGTTCTCTGGTATCTTTCTGTGTTTGCCGTCAATTTTGACATCAAAATATCAATATTTTTGGCAAGATTGGGGTTTTGACATGTTCATAATCATGATATGAACACGAGACTTTAATTTTGCAGCAAACGCTGACGAATTGACGTTAAATTTTTCGGCAAAATACCGAAACACGTCAGAAAAAGGCTCCTGTGATACCTAGACCTATTAAGGAAGGTGCTGAGTGACATACTGGCTGGGTGTTGTCTACTTTATTGGTGGTTCCTTACTGAACTGAATGTACAGAATCTTCATGATTGTTATTGGCTAGTGTGAGCCGCAATGTAATTAGTACACACAGACAAGACAAAACAGAGATTGTTTGAGACATCTGTGCTTGACGACAGACAAACAGATGGCGATTGTGAGAGACATAATAAACGTACAATGATAAAACATACATCAATGGAAAGGTCAGGAAACTCCACATATGGACATTTGCATGAGATTCGCGACAGATTAATGAATACAATGCAGCAGCATAATATATGTGAAATGGCGAGACGTTTGGAGTCTTCACAAACAGAAACATGATACTGTTTGATACAGAAGATTCGGTGGAACATTATGAGTACATGATCGGAATGCGTGCATGGAAATGCAAGTAGCGGTGATTGTGCATGAATCGAGACAAAGATGGTTAGGGAGAAATAGACTGGAATATTGTATGGTAGAAGTTGTGTTCCTTCGAGCGATCGCTGCTGATGCAAGGGAGGGAGGGAGGGAGGGAGAGAGAGAGTGGGATGCGAGTCCCTTACAATAGATTTTGTAGAGTACTTTATTTACTAATGATGAAATTGAATAAAAAAGAAACACTTTTTCAAACACTTCCTGGTTCCTAGGTGCTCACTCCACAAACACAGTTGCGGGCACACTACATGATTCCCACGAGGTGCGAAACTTTATTCCCCTGAATGCAATTTTACACAATTTTATTTTGACTTTACATTATATATAGCATTTAACAGCTCTTCATTTAATTCAGCACCCTACCCTGAAACCTCCCTGATGTTACTTAATATTTTGAAATGACTTTTATGACTCCTCCCCTTTACGGTACTCTTTCTTTTTAACTGGTGCTGTCGCTTTCTGGGTTGGTGACGTCCTTTATTTTCGTGGCTGTTCTTATATACTCCTCTAGTTTTCTGTTCGGGGCTTTAAGGGTCTCTAAAGTTAAGTTTTCTATTTATTGTAAGGTTTCACACCTGAACAAATGCTTCTAGTTCCCTTAGATACTTTTTCTCTTCAAAGTTATCTATGAATCTCAGCTGCTTCTTTTCTTTCAATGCCTTTTTGATATTTGCTTTATTCTTCTCTTTATTTCCTTTTTCAGTTGTTTTTGTCATATTTTCTCATTCCATTTATATCTATATTTTATTTTTACCTACATTTTCTATGCCTTTTTTCCAGCACTGTCCGTAGGGGCCTCTTGACTGGTCTTCCACTATTTCTTTGATTAATATTTTCTTGGATCCTGTAGTGGTTCCCCCCCCGGCCCCTTAATGTAAATGGCACGGAATATTCTAGAAATTTATAGTGTTTCCAATAATTATTAAATTATGTTTTATAATCTAATCATTATTAACTAATTTTTATATTTTAAAATTAAATAAATATAAATTTTTATACATTTTATTGAGTATTATATAATTATATTATTATTATCGTAATTATAATAGTATAAAATGTAAGAAATATTACCAAAAGCTTACGAGGGTCGTAGTTATAAGGCCATTAGGATAAAGATGTAGTGTCTCAAATATTATGTAAGTATTTATTTATAGTTTGTCCATAAATATCAAATTATTATTCATAAAAGAAACTAATAATATAGTATTATATAATTTGTTAAAACATTACACAATTATATCATTATCATCATTATACAGACGTAATGAAACGAGAGAGACGTCACCAAAAGCTTCCGAGAGACAGAATGTCAACAAAAGCAAGATGGAGGACGCCCAAGGTCTCCCTCGATGTCAATATCCGTAAGAAATTACTTGCTATTTTGTTATTAATGAGTAATTATCGGGTAATTAACCAATAACTTGTTAATTAAGACGATAATGTATTAGTGTATGTCTGATTTATAGCTAAATTGTTGTTAATTTAGGGATAAATAAGCGGAGCTAATATTTAGAATTACCAATGTTTGTTATGCTGGGCATCCTGGAATGCTGTCACTCATGTGCAATGTTACAGGGAAGCTTTTGGTGAAATGTGGAGTTTGCTTCACCCAGGGGTGTCCGGGGAGCAGAGTCCGTCGACTAAGGTTAGGTTAGGCTACGGTGTGTTGGGTTAGTATAGTTCCTTTTATAATAGGTTTTAGTAGCCAGCCCCTTCTTGAACATATGGCTCCCAACGATTTCCCCCACTCAGAGGTTCCCCAACCATTGAGTAGATACCCGGTATGAGGTTAATGATAATTGACCGACAATAAACAACTTCACCTCCTTTATCAGCAACACTACAAGTATAGGAAAACTCCATTTCCAAGGTGAAAATCCATTTCCAGGGTAATAGTCTGTGCTGCATGACCCCCTAGGTCCCAGCACTTGGTCTTTGTCCTAAATTCTATATTTATTGTGTTATGCAATTTGGCAATTGATATTTGATTGTGAACACAAATTTTTGATCGGGTAGGCTGCAGGTGACGAAGCTCTTGAGAAAAACATTTTGCTTGCTTGAGTGTCGTCTAATTGCATTAATTTATAGTTAATGAACCTGTTTTTATTAATTATTTCCTTGGATTCGTTTCTGTCACGTACAGTGCGCTACAATCAGCCTCGTTAAGAAGAGCAACAGCTGATTAAACCTTTTGACAGATGTCATGTTTAACAACACTGTATTCAAAGTCTGTTATACAGACATCAGTTTTTAGCATCAAGCTGGGCATTGTAGATGGCTTCTCTAATGTACAATGAACTTTAAATCAGTATTAATCTATCATTATGATTGCTTTTCAAACGTACAATGATCTTTGAATCAGTATTAATCAAAACCATTATAAGCAATTCTTTATTTACAAAACATCTTTTACAGTACTTGGGTTTTGTTCCCATTCATATTGATCACCTGTATTCCTACTGCACTGTGCAAGATTAGGTGGAAGGTTTTTTTTAGGTTAGGTCAAATATTCAAGTTGAGTTTTGTACAGAGATGATCTCTCAATATCTGCCCTCAAATAGAGAGATGGTCACAGCTGAACGATTATTCCGAAGCAACAAACTAGAACACCCATGGAAAAGTGAAATATGTGTGAAAACTAATATGACCTACTATGAACTAAGCTTATAAGAAGCAAAGTTATCCACACAAGTGTTACAGTGGGAATATGACTCTGGGTCTTGCCTGTTCAAAGATTATAAGATAATTGTACATCAGTTTTTGAAATTAACAGTCATTCCCTATATGAAGTTTATCAGTTTTTTTGTCTTGAAACAAACTTAAGAAAAACAAAAATTACCTGTTTATGTAGGAATCTAACAACACTGTAAAGTAAAGGTATTTGTAAAGCCCACGTCAGAAACCAAATTGTACATAAAGCATTAAAAGTACATGTGATCTACATATGTAGGACAGTTACTTATTGCATGTAGGGCAAACAAGCTTCATGTAATCAATTATGAAATTTTCAATGAGGTATTGCCTCTGAGTGATGGATGATGGCTTTCGTTGCAAAAGTCACCTTGCAGCTGTTTTGTGCAGCTCTAAGAAAACTTTTTTGAGTTGGACTCTGCATCAGAAGTAGGGGTCATTTTCATGCAAAAATAAGAGCAACAATGCTTTCAAGTTACTGAGGCAATGGCGGTGTCATTTGAAAAGTAATATATTCTTCTTGAACCTCAACTTAATGAATTGGCAAGACTTTATCACCAGCTTTAGATCTAAATTGCAAATAAAAAAGGATATTTGCACCTTTTAGATGGCTGTGCCTTGAACTGACACCATCAAAATCTAATGGAATGTCTTGCTTTCAGGCCGAGCACCCAAGAGAATGACCCTCACTTTGAAGAACTGAGTGTGGAGGACCCCATGGATATAGATTTACCCAGGTCAAGACATTCTTCTGTCACCTGAATTGATAGCCTGTAAAGGTTGATTACTCAAGGTTCTCTGCAACGTCCCTTTGGTCGCTAGCTGCAACCCCTTTCATTCCTTTTACTGTACCTCCTTTCATATTCTCTTTCTTCCATCTGACTTTCCTCAACTTCTCCTAGCAATTGATCCGTAGTGCAGCTGTGAGGTTTTCCTCCTGTTACACCTTTCAAACCTTTCTGCTCTCAATTTCCCCTTCAGCACTGAATGACCTTATAGGTTCCAGCACTTGTCGTTTGGCCTAAATTCTATATTCTATTCTGTTCTCTGGATCAACTGCATACAGTTGAACCTGGTGTAATATGCAACACCTTTGTTTGCTATGAACCCCAATTAAAGATTGCAAACTGGCTATGTTGAAAAATAGGTCAGACTAAATTCAGTTATGGGGCTTTAGAAGTCTTTGGAAGCTGGTAATGTTTAGCAGAATTAGTTAAATCTGCGGTAGAGTATATTGGAAAAACTTTGGTTAAAATGTTTGCAAGCTTGTAAACTATTCGATTTGTTAAAATCGATTTTCCCAAATTCGCTTTCAAGGTCGATTTTAAACATTTAATTTCATAGCTTTTCATGAGTTCAAGGACCACAGTTGGCATTGTTAAAGTCTAATCATCGTCTTCGTTTAACATGCTTTTTCCCATTTTTTGTACGGGGTAAGCACGATGCCTTCTTTTGAAGGACTTTGATTTGGCGTTGGGGTAGACCGTAGCCTCGATCGGCTGCCCTGCCCGACATCGCTTAGACCCCGGTAGCGCATGTGTACATGTATCAGACCAAATCCCCAGCTCCCTTTCTCCCAGCAGCGAGGAGAGTTGAGCGGTTAGGTCGACAGTTCAAGACGTGTGAGGTGTCTGTTATGTATTAAGTTTTTCACAAGCCTAAGTTAGTGATTTTCCAATCTTGACTGATCACACACTGTTTTCTCCCTGTATTGAATAACGTATCGAAATTTGAATCTATAAAACCATGACAAGTTAAACTAGCTTTATAATAAAGACCCTCTAATGAGGCAGGTTGATACATTTCTGTAGCTTAATGCTTTCTTTTCAACTTTCAGTAACTAACATTTACAGGATAGCAATATATGAAGTGTTATTTCATATGTTTATTAAGTGTGGATACGTAAAACTTACTCTACCATACTTTCACTTCTTCTGTACTTCTCAGCTCTCATACAATGTCCGTGTTTCTTAGTGGACTTTGTTATGTATCAGAAAAGCCAGACGTCCCTCCTAAGGTGAGATGCTACTACACTTTTGAAAGACATTCTTAATACTCAGTGTGTCTAAGATGTGGCAAAGCTTGTTTCAGCTATATAATACAATGAAATAAAATACATTGCAAATGTCCCATTCAAATAATGAAAAATGAATTCACCAAATCAATCATTATCCAGAGGTGAAAGCAAGATATTCAGTAGAAAATATGTACCACAGAACAGTTATTTATTTGGTGAATTAATTTTTATCATTAATGCAGGAAATCTATTTGAATGTGATATTGCGATGTATTTTATTTGAGTATTCAAATTGTCGTTCAAAAGTTTAGCAGCAGTTCAGCTTAACAGACAACAGACACTTTGGAAGGGGCGTGTGGCCTTTCCGATGTATAACAAAGTGCATTATGTAACACAGACATTGTATTACAGCCAACACTAGAATATTTTTTGTATCTTACATGGTTCCTAACCTAACCTAACCTAACCTGTACTTGACACTCGACATTCAGTGCAAGAGAGAGAGAGAGATTGAAAAAAGCGTCACATCCAAAATGGCACCTAAAGGAAAATAATCGTCACTAGCCAGGGTCATTTTTCCTGAGATGTTTAGAAGTAATGCCAACGTAAATTTCTTTGTGTACGTCATACAGCAGTAATGTTTGTTTTAGTTTTGAACTCTGGAGTTGAATACATCTTACTTTCCACCTGTTACACTTCTCAAACCTTTTTACTGTCCGTTTCCCTTCCGGCACTGAATGACCTCATAGGTCCCAACACTTGGCTTTTGGCCTAAATTTGATATTCTATTCTATTCTAAGGAAGTTGACAGTCAAAGACTTTTTATCTGGAATGATTTGTGTAGAATCCTTTTCTAAAATAAGGAATTTAATATGTATTACTTTTTTTACAGACCCAGCATGCCTCAAGACCTACAGCTGTTTTGTCTAAGTCGTTTCAATACATCCATGAAGTTTATGTGATACAGTACGGTCTAAAACAGTAAAAAAATTATAATTTTTGCTATTGATGCCAGGGCATATAACTACTACTTTTTTTTCCCCTCCTTCATAATGCTAAATTCAGATAAAGCTGTTGATGAATCAGTGAACCCAGTTTCTTAACAATTTATTGTTTTGAGATAATATGTGGTAAAGTCATCAATAAAGTTTTGGTAAACCTTTCGGTTAGACGAGATATGACTTATTGCTTTTGTAGCAAATAAAAATTGCAAAAATAGGATGTCAGGCTACTTATAATTGCAAAATTAACACATAAGGTTAGGTTATAGTTAATATATTAGGATCATTACATTATTGAGTTAAGAAAATAGCAAAACAAATAGTTCAGGCTGATAACAGATCGTGCAAGATATTTGAAAGATGTCAACTCCATTCTGGTTGCAAAAAATAATGAATTCCCATCAGCGGAATGCAAAAGCAACGGTTTCAACAATAAAACTTGCGAACGTTTGGCAGAATTAGATTTTAGGTTGAAATTTTTGCGGGTATGGCTTGGGTTGTATCAAATGAACTTTATAGCTGCATTGAAACGACCTAATGACTTCAGTTTCAACATAAAGGACTTTTTGGCAAAACGGCCGGACCGTAAGGGTGTGGTTCCTGATGTCGAGGAAGGTGGGAATCGACAGGGAATCAGCCACTGGAATTGGTAAGTTTTATGAATAATTTTGAATACATTTTTCTGATGTAGTTCGATAACCTAACTGAAAGAGTGGACACGACTGCAAAAATATTGACTTTATTTGATTGCAAAAATATTTACTTTATTTTTGGTTTAAAATATAATTCATTTATAGAAGTACGTATGGAACTGAACTTAAACCTGTAGGAAAATGTTGTATTAAATCTGTGAGCGAGTCAATCCCATTTGTTGTTTGCACATTCGGTTACATCACAGACAGAAGGGGATAGGATTTTGGTCAGGATTTGAAGGCTGGCATGGATTCAATCCTCTTAGGAATTTGTGGGGGAGTCAACCACACGATTTCTACTTAACCTAATTTCATTTACAAACAATCCACGACCACAAGTTTCCTCTGAATTTCTTGTGATAAAACCACGAAAATACTCAGGTAGAAGAAGTTTTTAGAGGGGTTGTAAGATCATTCTTAGTGTTCAGAGGATAGCTCCCACTGCCTCTGGGTACGACCAGCTCTTTCGAACTCGCTCGTGGACGCTGTTGAACTCTCTTGAAACCTCTTTTGAACTCTCTCTTGAGCTCCCTCTTTTGAACTCCGTATTTTAAACTCTATTAAACTCTCTTGAACTCCCTCTTTTGAACTATTGAACTGTATTGAACTCTCTCCTTTGAACTCTCTATTGAACTGTTGAACTTCTTCTTTTGAACTCTTGAGCTCTCACTTTTGAGTTCTGTTTTTGTTGAACTCTCTTGAACTCACTCTAACTCCTTTGAAATATTTTGAACTCTGTTGAACTCCCTTTTTTGAACTCTCTTTTGAACTGTTGAAGTCTCTTGAACTGATGAACTCCCTTTTTTGAATTCTGTTGAACTCCCTTTTTTGAACTCTCTTTTGAACTCTGTTGAAGTCTTTTGAACTCCCTTTTTTGAACTCTCTCTTTTGAACTCTGTTGAAGTCTCTCTTTTGAACTGTGTTGAACTCCCTTTTTTTGAACACGTTTGAACTCTGTTAAAGTCTCTCTTTTGAACTGTTGAACTCTGTTGAGCTCTCTTGAACTCCCTTTTTTTGAACTCTTGAACTCTCCTTTGAACTCTTGAACTCCCTATTTTGAAATCTCTTGAACTCTGTTTTGAACTCTACTGAACTCTCCTTTGAATCTCTGTTGAACTCTCTTGAACTCCCTCTTTTGAACTCTATTGAACCCTCTCCTTTGAATCTCTGTTGAACTCTCATTTGAACTCTCCTTTGAATCTCTGTTGAACACTCATTTGAACTCTCCTTTGAACTCTGTTGAACTCTATTGAACTCTCTCCTTTGAATCCCTGTTGAACACTCATATGAACTCTCTCCTTTGAACTCTGTTGAACTCCCTTTTTTGAACTCTGTTGAAGTCTCTTTTGAACTCTGTTGAACTCCCTTTTTTGAACTGTTGAACTCCCTTTTTTGAACTCTGTTGAAGTCTCTTTTGAACTGTGTTGAACTCCCTTTTTTGAACTCTGTTGAAGTCTTTTGAACTGTGTTGAACTCCCATTCTTGAACTCTCTCCTTTGAATCTTTTGAACTCTGTTGAGCACTCTTGAACTCCCTTTTTTTGAACTTGAACTCTCTTGAACTCCCTATTTTGAAATCTCTTGGACTCTCTGTTTTCAACTCTACTGAACTCTCCTTTGAATCTCTGTTGAACTCTCATTTGAACTCTATTGAACACTCCTTTGAATCTCTTGAACTCCCACTTTTGAACTCTTTTAAATTATATTGAACTCTCTCCTTTGAATCTCTGTTGAACTCTCTCTTTTGAACTCTCCTTTGAATCTGTTGAATGCTCTTTTGAACTCTCTCCTTTGAACTCTATTGAACTCTCTCCCTTGAACTATTTTGAATTCTATTTAACTCCCTCCTTTGAACTCTCTTGAACTCTATTGAACTCCCGCTTTTGAACTCTCTTGAACTTCCTTTTTTTGTACTGTTAAACTTTTTTTGAACTCTCTTGAACCCTCTTGTGAACTCTATTGAACTATCTCCTTTGAACTCTCTTGAACTCCTTTTTATGAACTATTAAACGCTCTTTTTGAACTGTATTGCACTCCATTGAACTCTGTTGAACTTTTGAACTCATGAACTCTTGAATTTTATCTTGAACACTTTTGAATTTTATTGCTCTCTCTCTCTCTCTCTCTCTCTCTCTCTCTCTCTCTCTCTCTCTCTCTCTCTCTCTCTCTTTTGAACTTTATTGAACACCCTCCTTTGAACTCTTTTGAACTGTATTTTGAACTCTACTGAATTCTCTCTTGAACTCCCTCTTTTGAACTCTGTTGAACTGTATTGAACTCCCTATTTTGAACTCTATTGAACTCCCTATTTTGAACTCTATTGAACCCTTTTGAACTCCATATTTTGAACTCTTTTAAACTTTTTAATGCCCCCTTTTGAACTCTCTCTTGAACTCCCTTTTGAACTCTTGAACTGTATTGAACTCCCTATTTTGAACTCTGTTGAACTCCCTCTTTTGAACTCTATTGAGCTCACAGTTTTGAGTTCTGTTTTTGTTGAACTCTTTTGAACTCACTAACTCTTTCCTTTGAAATCTTTTGAACTCTCTTGAACACTCTTTTGGACTCTGCTGAAGTCTCTCTTTTGAACTCTGTTGAACTCCCTTTATTGAACTCTCTTTTGAACTCAGTTGAACTCTCTCCTTTGAATCTTTTGAACTGTTGAACTCTCTTGAACTCCCTTTTTTGAACTTGAACTCTTTTGAACCCTCTTGAACTCCCTATTTTGAAATCTCTTGAACTCTATTGAACTCTCCTTTGAATCTGTTGAACTCTCTTGAACTCCCTCTTTTGAACTCTCCTTTGAATCTGTTGAACTCTCTTGAACTCCCTCTTTTGAACTCTCCTTTGAATCTGTTGAAGTCTCTCGTGAGCTCCCTCTTTTCAACTCTCTTTTGAACCCAGTTGAACTCTCTCCTTTGAATCTCTTTTGAACTCTATTGAACTCTCCTGTGAACTATATTGAACTATATTTTGAATTCTGTTTAACTCCCTTCTTTGAACACTCTTGAACTCTGTGTTTTGAACTATTAAACTCTCTATTTGAACTTTGTTGCATTCTATTGAACTTCTGTTGAACTCTTGAACTCTCTCTTTTGAATTTTCTGTTGAACTCTCTTTTGAACTTTATTGCTCTCTCTCTCTCTCTCTCTCTCTCTCTCTCTCTCTCTCTCTGTCAAATCAAAAATCTCAGTCTCAGGTTCAGTTTCTTAACTGAGAACTTCATGAGGTCCTTAGGGGTAATTGCTTACAATAAAAACAATAATAATAATAATAATAATAATAATAATAATATTTTTAGGCTGTGTGAAATATTCAGTTAAATTTCCTGCACAATTTATGTTTCATTTGCAGGCTGACAACTTCTTCGTCTGTTGCAAGATGGCCGCTCAGCGTCAGAGTCTTCTGACAGAAGGAGACACAAGACGGAAGACGCAGCAGAAGAGGAGAATTAATGTCAGAGACGTCTCCAGAAGGCTTTTTCGAGTCGGAAGACGTTTTTCAGCGACAACAAAGGACCCGAAGCGAACGCAAACGAGAGAGAGGAACCTCCCCCAGTGGGGCCTCATGGCGGTGAAACCTCCTACGTTGTGTGGGTGAGTGTGGGAGTATTTCACGAGAAGTCTTCTTGTACTTTCCCCCGTAGGGGCTAAGTGCCATCAATGCACCTCGCATGACGCACTGTAGGCACTGCTATGCCTTTTAGCCTTTGACTTGATTCCCATTCCCACTTCCTCACTTCCTTTTTTTAGCCTTTGACTTGATTCCCATTCCCACTTCCTCACTTCTGTGTTAAGCTGTGAATGGCTGAAAGTGGCCCAGTGCTTAATTGTTCAGTATAGCATTTTATAGTTGGTACCTAATTGTACAGCATTTTATAGT
The DNA here is from genome assembly GCA_039081455.1 of Macrobrachium rosenbergii. Lineage (NCBI taxonomy): Eukaryota > Metazoa > Arthropoda > Malacostraca > Decapoda > Palaemonidae > Macrobrachium > Macrobrachium rosenbergii. The sequence continues at coordinate 22,476 of JANJGK010000383.1, forward strand.
TGGTACCTAATTGTACAGCATTTTATAGGTGGTACCTAATTGTACAGCATTTTGTAGGTGGTACCTAATTGTACAGCATTTATAGGAGGTACCTAATTGTACAGCATTTTATAGGTGGTACCTAATTGTACAGCATTTATAGGAGGTACCTAATTGTACAGCATTTTATAGGTGGTACCTAATTGTACAGCATTTATAGGAGGTACCTAATTGTATAGCATTTTATAGGTGGTACCTAATTGTACAGCATTCATAGGTGGTACCTAATTGTACAGCATTTATAGGAGGTACCTAATTGTATAGCATTTTATAGGTGGTACCTAATTGTAGAGCATTTATAGGTGGTACCCAGTGTGTAGCTACTAAAGATTGATGTCAGCATTGATGTAGTAATTGAGAAAGTGAAGTTTATCCATACAAGTGTTGCAACGGCAGTATTAATCTGGGTGTGGCCTCCAAGGTGTATAAAATAATTGTATATTTATCAGTTCTTGAAATGAATAGTATTCACTTTGCATGTTTAGTTTACGAACAGGAGAGATTTGTCAAGAAACAAAGTAGGATAAAAAAAAATACATATCGGAGGACTAAGTTTGTGTCACTCCAAGGAAAGATCGTTTACTGAGTTATAAATCTGAAATTTACTTATTCTGTAATAATTAAGTTTTTTAATATTCGATTTTCAAACCCGTTGGTCAAGAATATTATTGTATTGGGTGACTTCAAATTAAAAAGTTTATGATGGCTAAAGTAACATCTAAATCTGAACAGTATGTGGGGGGCAAAATATTGGCAGTACCTTTGACCGTGTAAAATCAGCACTGAAGAACCTGTAGCCTTTCCTGTGATATATGAAAGGTTTATATATCACTTTCTTAGGCTTGTAGAATATTGCAGTGTAAAAGTTTGTAAACATTTTCCAAAAGTTGCTCTTCAGTGTTAAATATAATCTTTTAATTCCATAGCATACAAATTCAGGGTTTGAATCTGGAATTGTTAGGGCTTGTTAAGACACTTTATTTCAGGTGTGCAATTCCGAGCACTTGGATATCAAAGGCTTAGATTTTCATGTCTGCTCAAAAGTAGCTAGCAGTACTCTTGACATTTTCAAATCCCATTCTCCCAACCACCTTTCAAACCTACTTACTCTCAATTTCCTGTCCAGCACTGAATGACCTCAAAGGTCCCAGTGCTTGGCCTTTGGTGCAAACTCTATATTCTGTTCCTATATATTCCATTTGCGTGTTCTTGAAGTTTAGTAAAAAGCTTCAAGTGTCAAATACAGATTAGTTGAGGTCAGGAACTGTGTGTAATTGCTGTTAGCTCATTCCTTTTACTGTGCCTCTGTTCATATTCTTTTTCTCCCGTCTTGCTATCCACCCTCTCCTGACAATTGATTCATAGTGCAACTGCTTTGAGGTTGTCCTCCTGTTACACCTTTCGAACCATTACACTGTCAATTTTCGTTTCAGCGCTGAATGGCCTTAGTTGCCCCAGTGCTTGGCATGTGTGCCTGAAATCTATAAATCAATCAATCAGTCATTATCTGAAGCCGTAGCTCCTGGTTCTTTTATACAAAGAGTTTAAATATCTGGAAATATATCCAAGATCAGACGTTCAAGATTGATTCGTTTGACGTTTGCAACACCAGAATCTATAGACTAAATATCTTTGCTCTTTTGTAATCAGTACTAAAGGACTCCATTTTATTTCAGATTAGGGAATGAACGGCAAATGAAAGAAGCTCTTAGACACCGACATGAATCTGAATGAGCTGAAATTGAAGGTAAGTCTCCTCAGGAATTGAAGGCTTCTTTGTGATATATAAGAATTAGGGTTCTTATAAATCAAAAACTAGTTGTTACAAATTTAAATGACATCCTGTACAGTCTAGCAACTAAGTATGTGAATTCTTAAATTGTTATTTTTCAGGAAAATTGCATTTGAAGTTAACTTTAAAGTCTTGATAAATTAGCCCTTATTAGCATTGTTAGGACTTCCTGAATAATCTTTTGCAGGCATCCCAAGCCCTGTGGTTGGTAAGTGCAGCAACTTCTCTTTGGCCTCTAGCTGCATCTACTTTCGTACTTTTTACTGTACCTCCATTCATATTCAACGCTGAATGACCTCACAGGTCTCAGGGCAATAACTTGAATATATAGGGTGAAATCAGTTAGCTATATAGGTTAATGTTTTGTGCAGCGTCCCTTTGCCCCCTAGCTGCAACCCCCTTCCTTATATTATACCTCTGTTCAAATTCTCTTTCTTCCATCTAACATTTGTTTCAATAGTTTTTTCAGTTCTGAATGACTTCATAGGTCCCAGTGCTTGGCCTTTGGCCAGAATTTTATATTTCAGTTCCACTTTATGAAGTTGAAGTGTTTCTAATTTGGCACTTGAAAGACCTGTGGGATTGAGTTCTGCTCTCTGGCTAGAGAGGAGTGATAGCTAACCACTGGGATAGACACCATTAATAATAATTATTCAGTTGCACTAAGAGGCTACTGTCAGTTTTTTGTGAAATTTGCAATGCAGAATAATTTTTTTATGGCTTTTAACACTTCATGTCAGATTGAAATGAATTTCAGTAAGTTAGTGACCCCATTTATCCCCTCTTAGTAAAAGACTTGTGTATAGGATGCTTGAAGCTTGATTGCAGATAATCATGTCCTTATTTTAAGTCACAAGGAAAACAACCTCAATTTTCCATGTCTTAATGGTTTTTTGTTCTTCCAGGTGAATCTGCAGTTTGGCAAGGGGCTTTGCAAGTAACGATTGTACCATTTTGACAGTACTTGAAGAAAATAGCAACGGTACAGTTACGTAAACAGGAGTGGTACATTTTCATGAACCCCACTGGACAAACATTGCAAGAAAATAATCATGAGATGTTGTTTAGTGCTTTAACAAAGGTACATCTTCAATTAACATACGTAAGGTGTCTGGGGAAGTGTATCATTTTGGTGGGACAAAGAGAGTTGTTCAGTTATGGATTTAGAGGTTTTGGTTTTGCAGAAATTAAAGATAATGATACTGTATTTAATGGAAATTGTGAATTAAAGAAGAGGTATAGGAGTGTATTGACTGTCAGTGCCTCAGATCTTAGAGGACTTGTAGGATATAAGACAAGTCAGAGAGAGAGAGGACAATGTTAGTGCTCAATGCTTTAGCCAGACTGCATTAGAATGTTACAATGTTCTTACAAATGTTATAGCCAAGCCCAAATAGTAATGGTGGTAATATTTAATTATGATACATAACTATTTATTTTACCTTGCTAATTGAAATTTATAGTAAGAAGCCTTTCACTTTTCTTAATGAAATTTGCATTGCAATAGAATGCTCAGTTACTTGTTTAAAGACTTGTTTCCCATCTGTGCCCCTCTTAATTTTTATCTTACGACCCTGTAACCCTAAAGATTTCAGTGTCTCCAATTGTGATGTCATTAACTTCTTCCTCATCTTTTCAGGAAAGCAAATGCAACCTACAAGAATAAACTGGACAAATTTGAACACAGATTTTGCATTGAAATTTTACGTCTCCACCATAGAAGAAGAACACAGGAAAAACTACAATAGCATCACTCTATCTTTGATGCTTGTAATTTTCAATTAGGAATTGTATGAGTCTGTATTCAGGACATATGATTTATTTACACTTTTTGCTGGTTCAGTATTTCAGGATATATAATTTCCACATTCATTTCTTCCCAATTTAATTTTAGCCAACCAGCAACTCAGTATTATTTAGGTACCTGAAACTCACATGGCTTAATGTTACCTATTAACCATTTACGTTGAATAATTGTAAGTTTAATTTCAGTTAAAACAGAAATTATGTTTTAGAGTGCATAGTTTATTTTAATATCAGCTTTCAGTTCTGTGTATTTTAAAATAAGTACAGTATTTTATTTGCACTTGAATTTCTCTGTCAGCTAGAAAGCAGTGTTCCATGATATATATTCTTAACTTCATTTTCTGATTAGTTTAACAATAGCTGTGTGGCACCACAGTTTACTAAAGGATACATAGTCTTATTTACATAAGGTTCATGAGTTTGATTTGTCAAGTACTATAGTGCATTTCAGGATAGTTTTATAATTTCTTACCAGTTTGAAATTGGCTGTCAGTTAGCTCAATATTTTTTGGGATTTATACAGTAGTGGTAATTTCTTATCAGCTTAATATCAGCTGAAAGCAATTTAGTGCATTTCAAGATGCATAATTTTATTTTCACCCAAGTCTAGTATGAGTTTGCTGTTGGTTACAAATAGGGCAATGCTTCAGGATACATTTTTTTTTAACACAAGATTCATAACTGTTAAATATTGGAAATCAAAGAGCTCAGTTAGTTTCAGGATGCGTAGTTTTCTCTTGAAGTCCTTAGCTGTGTCAATATGAGCTTTCAAGTAGCTTAGTACATTTTAGAGTACATAGTTCTTCTTTCCCACTTCTATGAGGGGTCGATGTTCCTGACAGCTTTCCTCCACCTGACTCGGTCAAACACATCGTCCTCTGACGGTTGTCTGTCTCTCAGGTCTTCTCTAACTACATCCATCCACCTTCACTTCGTTCTTCCTCTTGCTCTCCCACCAGGCACCTCCATCTGCATCACTCTCCTCCCCACATATGTCTCATCCCTTCTCACCACATGGCCATACCACTGCAGTCTTCTTTCCTGGGCTTTCTTTGATAGTTCTACCGCTTCAATAGTTCCTCTTATTCTTTCATTTTTGATCCTGTCCATTTTTGTTACTCCATACATCCACCTGAGCACAGTTATTCACCTGTAATTCTCCTTAGTTTAATACCAGGTACATAATGTTAGAAATGAATTTATCAGCGTAAGATAAGACATTAGGTAATTGCAGAAGCATAGACTATTTTGTATCAGTAAGCTTAGTATGTCTAAGGATAATTGTTCTTCGTGAAATAAGTTTGATGTTACTCGTCACATAGTTGACTTATTTCTAGAAATTCATCTAGCACTTGAATTTCATTTGCAGTATCCAGTAGGTCATTGCTCAGTGCATACTTGCCTGGTTACAAAGTTGGTTTTATTTTCACTCATTTCTCAAAAGTTCTTGTGTTGTCAGTAGTAAATAGTTCATTAGTTAGGACTAGTTGACTTTATGGAATATCTTCATGGTAGTCAATGCAGTTAGGAATAGTTTTGTGGAGTAAAACCTGTGTGGTATTGCCTTCATAGAACAGGTAATATTTTCAGCTAAAGTACAAATGAATCCTGGTATTTTTTCTCAGTAAGCCACCACATAGGTATTGTTAAACTGGCCGCCACCATAGTAGGGACTTGGAAGAAAGCCTCTCAATTACTCTGTGTATAACTTAATCCACAGATTGTTTCAGCTGCTGAATATCAGAGAGTTTTTGAGAGTTAAATCCTTGATAGCTTTAAGCGTTTGCATTACTGTAATATTATGCAAGCATTGGTACTTTTTAACTTTTAAGACTTAGGTTATGCACAGGCTTTGCTTAATACAGGGGGAATATCACAGCCTGAATGGTATGTTTATATGTTAGGATAGGAGAGATTTCAGAATTTTGTGTAAAGTAACACCTGAATAGACTTTTGTTCTTATCAGTTACATTGTTGTTGTTATGTGGTGTCATTAAAGATGCAATACATTTATGAATAAATCTCTTAGATTGAATGTCAAGTATAAAGTACAGTTGTAAGGTATTCAGAAAATATTCAAGTGCAGGCTGTAACTTATAGTCTTTGTTACTTAATGGACTTCGTTGCTTATCAGGTATCTAGAAAATACTCAAGTGCAAGCTATGATATAGGGTCTTTGTTACTTACCAGAAAGCTAGACCCACATTTTGAAATTTGGTGACTTATGGAGAACTTGTCATTATTTTCATGGGTTTAAATTATACTCTGTGATTTTGTACAAAGCCTGCCATCATTATAATAATGCACCTTGTTAAACATTAAACAAATTATTGAAAATTTTCAGCATAAATTAATTCAAAGTTTACTGCAAGTGCTGAAAAGTTATGTTATCAGGGCCCTTATTATAATCACGGTATCTCTGCATATTTCAAGGCACTGCTGGAACGTGAAGGGTCCAAATTGAAATGGTGTTACTGTTAAGGGAATTTGGTAATGTAGGCACAAGATTCAATAATTGAAATTCAAAATGCTTTTTCAAAGGGAGTTTGGTACTCAAATTAAAATTGTTTCTTGTTCATGTGGTTTTATATAAAATATATTTTAAGTAAATGGATCTGTAACTAAAATCTCATTCAGATTTTAGTTTAAATAAAGTTAAGTATTATTAACAATGGTTTCTTATGTACATGAGTATGTAAACTCTAATAATAAGTAAATTGAAATTCAAAATTCATTTTCAAGGGAAGTTTGGCACTCGAATTGAATTTGTTGCTTTTAGGGGTCAATTTTTTTTTTTGCAAAACACATTTTAGGTAAATTAATCTGTAAGCAAGCTCAAATTCAGAATTTTGATGTAAAGGAAGTTAGGTATTCTTAATACGCTAATGGCCTTTTATATATATGAATAAATAAACTCATAAGTGCTCTTTTAATTGCCGTTTGACAAAGATATATGTGGTATATGTATTAATGAGCATTCTCAGTTATGAGCAGGGCTTGTTCATCTTAATGTTATGTTGATACTTAGACTTTCTGGAACGATTCGATTCATCTTGAGAACTCGCCAATGTTTTCTTTACCAGAGCACTAAGTATTTTTCAGACTTTTGCTATAAAAGCTAAATTCTAGTGGACTCCTTAGCTATGGGATAGTTGCTATTTATTTGACTGCCATTTTTAAATTTTTGAGACGAGCAAGTCTTCCATATCTCTTTCCTTGTAAGGTTCTCACAAAGGGATTCCCTTTCCACGAAAGGTGTAAATTGGAGTATGGTTAGGTTAAAGAAGTTGAACAGCAAAGTGGAAGAGATTAAAATGATGGAAAGTAAAAGAAAGATATTTGATTGACAGGGAGGGATTGGTTTTTGTTATAGGTACGCTTGCCCTTAAGAATAATTCTCTGTAAAGCCATGTAGCTAAGGAACCTTATGAAGTTTATAATTATGATAACCACAATCTTAGCTTCTCAGTTTCTTCACACATTTTGGATACTCTTGTTGCTACCAAGCCTTAGATCGAAATGGAAGATTGTGACGTGATTCTGATGTCTGTAACAGGATTTGAATCCTCATCCAGAGTATCAGAACGAGGTCATGTTATCCACTTGACCGCAGTTGTTAGGTAGGTAATGTGACCTTGTTCTGATACGCCAAATGCAGGTCCAACTCTTGCTGTGGATGTCAGAATGACATCATATTCTTCCATTTAGATCTAATACTTGGTAGTGACAAGTGATTCCAAGAAAAGTGTGAAAAATATAAGAAGTTACAAGGGCATTGTGGCTATTATAATTATATACATGGATAAGTATCTGGTAAAAAGTGACCAGTAGATTCTATGTATATATAAAGCATGGTTCATTTCAGGCAACAGTGAAATTTTAAAAAGTAGTTGGAAATGAAATCGCAAAAGGGTTTTGTCTCAGCTTAGGAACTAAATCATTTTAGGCAATGTTTCTAGTTACATTTTAACAAGATATATTTTAGACGTATGTGACTGTTAACTTGAATTGTTTGAGGATTCATGTTTGTTATTCCTGAGGTGTTGATTTTTCTAAATTGTAGACGTCCCAATGCACCAGTGTCTTGACATATGGAGATTTTCTGTAGGTACTATATTTTTTTTTTTTTTTGTAACTTTTCATATAATTCCCATTGAAGTTCAGTAATTTGATGAAACGAAGATTCACTTAACCGTTATTTTTAAAATTTAACTAAAATTTGAATAATGGGAAAATTATTGTAATACCAAAATATGTATGTATTGATTTGTAGAAGGACTTCTGAATTTCAACTTTGAGCTCAGCTGTCATCAGGTATTGACTTTCATTTAGCTATAAAAGGTTATTTGTGTCTTTGTTATGTCTAAGCACAGCAGAGCAAAGTTTAAAACTATTGAAAAAACCCTATTGGCACTAAAAATCAAGAGAATTGTAACAATATCCTTCGTATCCCGTAGTTATGGTATACTGTTTGGATGTTGCAATCTAGGTTTGATAAACTGAGCTTGGAAACTCGTACCTATATAAATTTTCCCTACAGGCCAACATTTTCAGGTATCTTTTTAAGGTGATGTAATGTAGACATTGTCCATGCTTTTATCTCTCGGCTTTCCATTCTCACTAGACTTCCCTTCATGTGACCTTGAAATTACACTACACTTTCAAGGACATTTCTGCAGTCTGCTGTTAAAGCTGTTACAGAGAAACACTTGGCAGTTTTACAGCTCAACTTGGACCCTCCAGAATTTTAGCTCTTGTGTTGTAAGAGCAGTTTTCAATCACTTGAATACTTGTCAGCAGAAAACTTCCATGTTTCATACTGTTATGGAGTCCACATTCTCTCTCTCTCTCTCTCTCGCTTTTTGTTACAGCAGTTCCACACATTCTGTGCTTTGCCAGAATCTTTACATAGTTATCTGAACCATCATTTCACTTTACTTACTTTGTTGAAGCTTTCTTGTAGGCCATATTCTCTACTGGATGGATCTTGAACATTTGACATGCTTTGCTGGACTGGACACACACATACACACACACTTACTTACTTACTTATTTACTTACTTACTTACTTACTTACTTACTTACTTACTTACTTACTTACTTACTTACTTACTTACTTACTTACCTTCAGGGTGCTTTCTCTATTTCTCCCAGTCTTCAAACCCTCGCACTTAAATTCTTATCGTAAACTCTTTCATGTGTGGATCTGAGATTGTTAGGGGATGAAATTAAGTTGAATATTTCAGTGTAAAGATATTTGCCTTTTTTGCCCAGTTTTCCAATGAATTCTAAAGTTTTCGTTTTAAATAACTAATATAGTTTTGTAAAATTATTTATGAATCAATTCAAGGGTTTTGGTATGAAATTAAGGTGAATTTTTCAGTGTAATTCTAAAGTTTTTGTTTTAAATATTTGTTAGAGTTGTGTAATGTGATATAAGTTACAAGTTTCATTTTATATGTTTTAATGAGAACTAGAACAGTGTCTGTAAACATTCATCTCTAAACCTGAACAGTTTAAAGGTAATGAATTACTGCTCTTTACTAATTGATGTAAGTTGAAGTACAGAAGTCCTCATATATTTATACATTGTGTAAAACTGGAAAGACTTTTTAAAATAAAGGACTCCTTGGAGTCAGCACTGCAGTGCCTCCAGGAGGGAGTAATATGTCCTCAGCCAGAGGTAATATGAGGTCGTCAGTCAGTTGTCAGTGACTGAAACCGACTCAAGGGCTGATTGTTTTTCTAAGCTGACATCAGCTGATTTGGCTGAGATGGGAACAGTCTTAAGTACTTGTATTTTCCAAGATGTGTTTAAAATGTTCTATGAACCTGTGAAAGAATTTTTTGAACTTAAAATGTCTAACAAAATGTTCGGACAGGGAGTCCAACGAGGGTTGTGTTAACGGTTACCACCGAGACGAGCCTTAGGCTTATGTTCAACTGTTGTTGCTCTTTGAAGCAAATGTTAGCTTGGAATGTATTGTCCTCATGATATGGTGTAGCAAACACGTAGATTTTTAGAGCCAGAATTTTGTTTCATATGATGTACAGTTGCCCAAAAAAAGTATGTGAGTAGGTGAGAAAATCTACAACTCAACAATGTTTTTGGTTTTTGTTTGAGATTTTGGGCAGGATTTTCTCTCGTCTTGTTAGAGAAGTTAAGTGTATTTGATCTTGTAGGAGAAAAGGCACAATTGAGCAAGACGTGGTTATGGCGAATGTGTTTTCGAAGGTGTTAACCGTTGTACTGACAGTTGTAGCTGACAATTCTTTCCTTAGAGCTGTGTAAAAATTGACGCTTAAATATTTCTTGATAGGGTTATTTCAGTTGTCAGAAATACGTAAGTGTAAAATTGGCTTAATTCTAAGAAAAATTCTCATTTGTAAATTTTTATAAGTTGTCACATTTTACTTATAAGTCAATTATGAGATTCCGTTTGATCAAATACATTTTCCTGGAGAATCATAAGTAAACTTGTTGGTGTAGTACGGAAAATTTTAGCTTGCAAGGCATCATTCACTGAGGTTAGAGGCTGTCATTTTTGCTGTTTTTTTTTTTTAACTAGTTTACATATAACAGTTTTGCAAGATTATTTTAAAGCTTTGAATATTATTTATATCCTGCCAGATGTCTTATAAAGTATAAAGTTAAAAGTTAGGTTGAAAAGTGTAAAGTAAGTCTGTCAGACCTTGTAGAGAAAGTTATCCTTTTGGTCCAGCAAAACCTTTAATTATATTTCAGACGCATACTGTCTTTTCAAAAGGGGTTACCAGCTTGGGGCTCAAACGTCTTGCATCTTGGGCCGACATTCATTCGTGTACTTGAAATAAAGGAGGGATAAAATCCCACAACGATCATGTTTAGAATAAGTGCGAGAAATCTTGCAAGTGTTCGTCACATCGTTAGTAATTAGACAACAATTAAAGAGTTGAGTGTTAATCTTGGAGGAACTTTGATTGAAATATGTAAATCTTTGGTCTAAAATTTCTAAACAGATTCATTTGACAAGTTTCAAACAAGGCAATGAGACAGAATGTGGCCTTTGATATATTGTAAAGGTTATTGTACTACATCACCAAACACCTTGCCAAAAAGCATTCTTTGATTTTGAGACAGTGTGAGGTAATATCTAGACTTTTCTGAATGCAAAAGGTGAATGTAGAACAAATGTGTTCCCCGTCATTTAATGGGATGAAGAAACTGTCCTCATTTTTAGGTTACCTTTCTGTTGGAAGGGTCCATTGATAGGAAAATATTCCTTTTAAAACCTTGGTAAGATGTAGATGAATCAGATGCTCTGGAGAAGCTAGTTGCCATTTCCTTACGGTAGTTACAAAAACCCTCGGTTTGTTGATGTGATTGTTAATTGATGTCAGATGTTCACAGGTTTCCTCTTACAGTTTGTATGAAACGTATGACAACGACAAACATCCTCTGCATTCTTCATTAACCAATGTAGCTGTTTTTGCTCGCAGCGATAGACGGCCACTGCTGCAAGCAGTTTGTCATTTTCTGGTATCAGGTTTAAGACTACGGTACTTAATTTTCCAAGTGATTTATTTTGGATACAACTGAATATGGAATAGTTTGCTTTAGTGCAGTTGCTGAATCTTCAGACCCCCAAATGTCCAAGATAGGAGCAAATTCATTCTTCCTTTTTCAGCTGACCTCTGAATTCAGGTGTATCAGTCTTACTTTTTATTCCATCGTATGTCTTTATTTATCACCTTTCCTATAACTTTTCTCTCTCTGATTTACCTTTAGAGCCTTCTTGGTTTTATTAAAGTCTGTTGACTTTGTCCATGAAAGCTCTCAGCAGAAGAATGAAAGAAAGAAGGAAGGATTGTTTTGTAATATTTTGTTGCTGGGGAGAAATTGATACGAGATCTGATTTCATTGTTTTGTCGGTATTTAGATCTATAACTACAGCTTTTTCAGTGCTCCTAATTGGTTTTGGCAGGTCTTACTGGGTCATGGTAACTGTAGAAGTCACTAGAATATCAACAGATTTTGTAGTTCATATACTTGATCTTGGGTAACTTGATTTGACACTGGTCATGGTGTAGATTAGAACTTACCCTGGTTTTTAAATTGATTTATAACTTTCTAGATTTCAGTAGACTTGATGTAGATTTATAACTTATCCTGGTTCTTACATTGATTTTTAATCTAACCTTCTAGATTCCAGTAGATTCAATGTAGATTAGAACATTTCCTGGTTTTTAAATTGATTTATAATGTAACTCTCTAGATTTCAGTAGATATGTGTAGAGGCTTCGTATGTTTTGGTCTTATGGAATTTTATCTTACTGTAAAGGTGGAAGTTTGCTATTTTTGAATAGCAATGTCAGTCAAGAAATGTACAGAAGATATCTAGTTTGGGATTAAATACATCTTATTTTCTATGGTGGTAGTTTGTGTTTTATTCAAGCCCTTCCTCACAGCACTGTACTTTGGCATTTGAAGTGTCAACTTACGGTATTTGGTCTTGTATGGTGTAGTATAGAATATGGACAATATTAGTTTATGGTGGTGGTGTGTGTATTCAAATGTTATTTTATTTGGAGACAAAGGACTTGGTATTTGTGTTAGATGGGTACAGTGGATGTGGTAATCACCAATTTATAAAACTGGTGACAGTGGATTTACAACTCATTATTTATAGGTGACAGTGGATTTGCTACTCGGCAATTTCTTGGTGACGGCGTAGTTTGGTTTTCAGAAGTCATTTAGTAACAATAGGGTCCACAATGGTAGAATCTGGATTACATGATATTAAGTTTCATAGAACAGGATATGTTTGATGGTGTTTGAAACGATTCCATGATTCAGAAAAATGGCCCAAGATCAATTGGAATTCAGGAGGTCTTTGGTCTTTTCAGACTTTCCTTTAGAAAGTTTGTTTTCAGATGGTATGTATGGATTTGGAAAATCTTAACTGTTAAGTCTGTGGTACTTTCAACTTTCAGGATATAAGTTACTTTTTCTATACTGTTATTTTGAAGTTTCTTGTGGTATTTCACATTGAAGAAGTTTTTCCTGACACTTGCTGTTAGAAAGAGTGTTATTGTATGACGCTTCCACTTTTAGGAAGTCTTAATCTAGGAAACTTAGTCTGAGAAGGTCTGATTCTTCATGATAACTGCCTTTCAAAGTCTTTGTTATATATAAATTTTTTTGCATTCAGGATGTGTTGGTTTCTATTAGTTTAGGGTGTAGAAAATGTACTGGTTTGTGATAATCTCCCTAAAGTGATTGTGAAAAGGTGAGATATATATTCATTTACAATGCACTGAGATTCTTTTAAAATTTTGTAGCCTTTTAATTTGTACTTGTGTTGCCTTTAGAAGTGTGAGTTAGTCTTGGTGCTTTGGCTTCCAAGATGTTATGTCTGAGTTTTTGACTAAGAAGACTGTTAGCTTCTAGTGATGTTTTCGGTTACGAAGTCTCTTAGTGTGTGACCTGGAGGTCTCTTAGTTACTATTTTTGCCAGAAAAATTTTTTTTTGGTCTAGAATTTCCTTGGTTAGAAAGTGTTGGTCTGAATTTCTGTTAGGTACCTATTAAGTTAGGTATTTTGTGGTAGTTTGTGGTTTGTTTCTGCTAAGAAATCTTGTTTGGGAGAGTTCTTGGTTAGAATGCCTTGTTGCCTTGGATGTGTTTATAGGATTCATGAGTCACTGGGTTGAAATGTCTTTAATCCTGTTAGTTTTATGACCAGGAAGTCTATTAGTCCTTGAGTTTTTTGGCTTGGAATGCTGTAAGTGCGTGATAATTTTTTCCAAAAAGTGTGTCAATTCTGGAAAGGTTTTTTTTTTGCATAGAAAAGTTGTTTGTTTGGGAGAGATTCTGCATAAAAAGTGTATCTTTGGGGGAGAATTTTTGCAAAGAAAGTGTCACAGTTTTAGAAAGGTTTTTACCCAAAAAGAGTTAGTAGTTGAAAGTGTTTTTTGCCTTTGTGTTAGTTCTTCGGTTTTTGCTTAGAAAGTGTCACAGTTTAGTCTAATTTTTTTTACCTAAAATTAGAGAGTTTTGTAGAGTTTTTTTGCCTAGAAAGAGTCTCAGTTTAGTCTAGTTTTTTTTTTTGCCTAAATGAGTTTTGTCGAGTTGTTTAACCATAAACCAGTCACAGCTTTGTATTTCTATATCCAGAAAGTGTGAGTTGGATCGAGGCTTTTGCTTAAAGAAGTTTGCAATTATTGAATTACTGATGAAAGGCCAAGGTTTAGAGTATCCTAAATGACCAAAAATATAAAGGTATTGAAACTTAAATTGGCATTAGCTTTTTAAAGGCGAGATTTGAGGTATAATGTCTAAATTGAAAGTATTAAACATCCAGTGAAGTTTTTCCTAACATCAAAATGATTACTATGAAAAATATTTATAATTCTCTACTCCTTTATAGGTGATCAGTACGAAACTACAGTGTTTTGTGTCTGTAATCTTACTGTAGTGAGTATGTGAACGTCGGTTTTTGTAATATGAAATTCCACATTTCATGGTCAGTATTAAACAGCAGTTTTCACTTGTGGGCAAATTTTAGTCATGTTGCCCTATTCTGATAAGTATAATAAAAAGAGATATCTTGATAGTCTTATGTTTTATAAGAAAAATTAAATGGCTATTCATAGTCTGTTGCAGACTTGTTCCTGTGAACAGTACAAAATTGCTTTTCATAGTCTTGTTAAAGCTGGAAGCTGAAAGAATTTGGGAAGAAATCCTAACTTCAAAAAGCCCAAATGAATATACCAATCAGGTGCTGGACATTCCTCCATAATTACCTGTAAATGAGGTATATTTTTGCTCCATAATTATGTGTGAATGAAGCAGATTATCCCCTAATCACGAGGCAATTGGATGGACATCTCTTCATAATTACATAATTACCTGTTAAAGAGGAAGATTTCTTGCCCAAATTACGTTAATGAAAAGTTTTTCCTACCAAATTAGCTGTTAATCATTGATTTCTACCTAATTGCAGAATTACTAGTTAGTTAAGCCTATTCATATTTCTATTTAGTGGCAGTGGGATACATATTTCTCCCTAATTACATAATTATCTTTTAAAGAGGTTGCTTCTCTCTAATTACCTGTTAATGTGGCAAAATTAGGTGGGGCTTTATCGAATTACATGGCAATTACTAGATTAATTAGGCCTATACATATCCCTAATTACTGGCAATGGGGTGGATTCTTGCAAGGTGTATCACACAGAACCTAAACTGGCCTGGTGGTCCACGTGTAGGGTGAAGGCTGACGTTAGTCCGACCTGCTGTCCTGCTGGGGGAGGAAGAACTCAGGGCAGGAGGACATTAGCTTTGCACGTCTCCTCCCATTTACCTGACTCAATCACTTGCATTGAATGGTGGCATTAGGCCTATAAGATGAAGTGGTGGGGTGCCTCAAGGCGCGCTTGTTCCACCTGAAGGGGTTTGGGTCACTTGTCTGCTTTTGGGGGGACGGTGTGTGTCTTGGTGTAATTAATTGCTTTTGTTGCAACAAGAGACTGGAGGATGACCCTTATTGATTCGTGCATTGAAGTAATATAGTTTTAACTGAAAATAAAGTTTTTAGAATTGAAATAAAGTTAATGAGCTTTTGTTTGGTTTCTTCGTGAAATTCCTGTAAAATTCTCTTGCTAGAAAGACGTCTGAAGGTATAAATTAATATTCCAGACTTTGCAAATTAATCTTGCGGATGAAAATATCATGTAAACTGAAAATAGCACCAAATTAAACTTATATAACTTGTAAGAGTTTCGAGTTAATGAATTCAATTTAGTCTCAGAAAATTAGTTATGAATGGATAACTATTTTGGTGCAAGTGATGTTGATAAGGTAGGCCTAAAATTTAGCCAAAATAACTTAAAATGCAGCCAAAGTTGTTAATTACAATATAAAAAATAAGTAAAAAATGTGATTTTGAAGAAATATTGAAACCAATCAGCCAAAAATGCTGTAAAAATACGTAAATAATTGCAGTTACAACTGAAATTAATTTATGATTTATCTGGTTAAAAATAAGCCCCTCTAATAATGGAGATTGGTGTTTTACAAGTTATAATTAAGCGTATTATATCACCAAATTTACAAGGAATAAATCAGCCAGGAAAAGCTGTTTTAAAAAAACGAAATCAAATTATAAAAATGCTAAGCAAAAATTGCCAATTTCAGTCTTAAAAACTTCAACTAAATCGGAATCATTCGAAAAATAATCGAAGAATTTTGAAACCACTCCTATAGAATATTTCTACATCGGTCTAGGTATCACAGGAGCTTATTTTCTGACGTGTTTCGGTAATTTGCCGTCAAATTTGACGTCAGTTTGTCAATGTTTATTGCAAAATTGAAGTCTCGTGTTGATATCACGCTTATGAACATGTTAAAACCCCAATCTTGCCAAAAAATATTGATATTTTGACGTCAAAATTGACGGCAAAACTCCGAAAAATGCCGGAGAACAGGCTGTGAGACCCTGGAAATTTACAAAGTTATTTTAGTAAAATCCAAATTTAAAGAAAATTACCTGAGTTTTATATATAAATGTCAATTAAAATAGTTATTAAATAGCCTTATTTATCAATATTTACGAGTAAATTACTCTTTACGGCTCTAAATAAAGAATTGTCTGGTGCAAAGTCGGTATCAAAATGGCCAAGACACTCGAGAATATATTTATCGTAGTCACCGTCTCTTTCGCTGCTTGTCCCTTCGTTTTCTATGAGAACGAGAGAGAGAGAGAGAGAGAGAGAGAGAGAGAGAGAGAGAGAGAGAGAGAGAGAGAGAGAGAGAGAGAGAGAGAGAGAAAGAGAGCGAGAGCGAGAAAGAGAGAGAGAGTGAGAAAGAGAGAGTCGTGAAGTCTCGTAATATCACGCAAAATCACGTAAGTGACAGAATTTGGGTTTTAAACCCGAAGAGTTTTGAGAGAGAGTTAGAGAGAAAGAGTGGGAGAGAGAGCGTGAGAAACAGAGAGAGAGAGACGACTGGACGAAATTCTGGCTTTACATTTCTACACGGATTTTTCACGCCATGTTTCATGAAGACTTTCTCTGCCAAGTTGGACATTAGCCATGATAGTTGAACGTAAGCTTTAGGTCAAAGTCTCGGTGGGTATAACCCCATACCCCCAACCCTCTTTGGGCTCCCTGTCCCGACATCATCTGGGGCATTTTAAATCGAAACATTCTCTCAGGGACAGAAAATGGCCGACGCCATCTTGGAAAATACGAGTGCAGGAGACTTCATATATTCCCATATCGGCCAAAGTCAGCTGATGTCAGCTTAGAAAATGTCAGTCCTTTTTCGAGTCGGTTTCAGTTGCTGATGACTGACTGACCTGACCTCATATTACCTCTGGCTGAGGACATATTACTCCCTCCTGGAGGCACTGCAGTGCTGGCTCAAAGGAGTAAAAAAAATATTTGATTTTTATTATCATTAACATAATTAACCTTCCCTAATTATTAAATTCTCTTGTGGATCAAAATAAAAGACTTTACGGGCACTTCGAAGATTTTATTTTTACTTTCATTATACTGTATTAAAATGACGTCACGGCGTTGACTTACAGCTATACTTAATGTTTTGCTTATTACAATTATGACGTCATTAATGTCGTGACCTTAGCAACTTTGTACGTCACTCATACTACCAATGACGTCATCGTTTACATACGTTTTGTTTAAGCTATCTTATGACGTCACCAGTACCGTGACGACCTTAGCGACTTGATACATCACTCATACTACCAATGACGTAATCGTTTTCTTTGAGACGTTTTTGGTTTAAGCGATCTCTTATCAGAGAGCTTTTTAAGGCCATTTTCTATATATTCGTAAGTTTTAACTGGTTTTAAAAGGCATTAACTAGGCCTAGTATTGTTTTAAAAGGCCTTAACTAAGCATAATATTCGTAAGTTTCTGGTGCCTTTTAAAAGGCCTTATATTCATAGGTTTTGGGTGGGTTTTAAAGGCCATTTTTACTTACAATCATACGTTTTAGGCAAGCCTTTTAAAGGCTTTACTTAGACATAGTCTATACCCTGTATATGGTCCAAAATACCTTTTTGGTTTGACCCATACTAAAATCCTCGTTTCTCTAGTAAATAAGGCTTATATTAAGGCCCGAACAAAAGGCTTTTAAAGTCTTACCAAGTTATACACCAAGCCTTTTATAGCCTTTAAAAGGCTTGAATAAAACTAACTTTTTCTTAGCCATACTTTAAAAATGGCTTATCTTTACCACAGGCCTTTGAACATGGTACCCCTATTTTTTCTCTTATCATTTTGATTGAAGTTGCAACTCGTGATTGGAGAGAGAGAGAGAGAGAGAGAGAGAGAGAGAGAGAGAGAGAGAGAGAGAGAGAGAGAGAGAGAGAGAGAGAGAGAGAGAGAGAATTCTTTACCAATGTGTGTACCACAAACAACCTTGAAAATTACGAGAAATAAGAGCTAGATTAGTTGAGAGAGAGAGAGAGAGAGAGAGAGAGAGAGAGAGAGAGAGAGAGAGAGAGAAAACCATGTTTCCAAATCCCACAAACCTTTCAGCTTTACAAATACCATTTTTGTCAGCCTTACGCAGCCAAGCAAATCAGTTCCTGATTTCCAAATGACCTCGAGATTGGAACTCTCACAAATTCCTTATAAAAAAAAGGAAAAAGAAAAAGTGTTATTCGAATACATACATCTTTAAGGGCCGAACTAGGACCGCCATAGGGTCATCTAGATTTTAGAAAGGAAGTGATTTGTTAAATGTAGGCCATAAGGCCACAAAGGGTCAAACTAGTACCATTAAATGGGTCTCTAGATTGAAGAAATGATCAAATTTAAGTCATAGGGCCAAACTATGACCACCATAGGGGCCTCTAGGACGAAGAAATCTATTAAATTCAGCCCACAGGGTCAAACTAGGACCACCACATGGGCCTTTGGAATAGATTAATCTATGAAATTTAAGCTACAGGGTCAAACTAGGACCAGCAAATGGCCACCAGGGAGTGTGAACAGATTCTTAACGAGACAAAGTATCTGCTTGGAGTCAGTATATTTGGCCTAAACCCTCTGGCAAAGTACAAAAACTAGAACAGTTCTAGATAGCAACAGAGGACTATTCCATTTCCTTCTAGAGGATCTAGCAAAGAACTACCTGAAGGATCAAAGTTCTAGAAAAGTTATCTAGATCTATCATACAGCACAAAAAATCTAGTTCTATAATAGAGCTCCAATGTTTATAGACATAGTACAATGTCAGTTCCTTCTGGAGAAACTAGCAGGAAAAATAAAGTTTCAGAAAAGTCATCTAGAACTTCTAGAAGTCTCCCAGCTCTAGAAAAAGTCACGTACAACTTCTAAAAGTCTCGAAGTGTTAGCAAAGTTATCTAGAACTTCTAGGAGTGTCAAGCTCTAGAAAAAAATCACCTGAAACTTCTAAAGTCTCGAAGTTTTAGAAAAGTTATCTAGAACTTATATAAATCTCAAGCTCTAAAAAAAATTTCACCTAGAACTTCTAGAAGTCTCAAGCTCTAAAAAATTCACCTGGAACTTCCAGAAGTCTCGAAGTTTTAGAAAAGTTATCTAGAACTTTCAGAAGTGTCAAGCTCTAAGAAAAATTTCACCTGAACTTCTATTAGTCTCGAATTTTTAGAAAAGTTATCTAGAACTTCTAGGAGTGTCAAGCTCTAGAAAAAATCCACCTGGAACTTCTAGAAGTCTACAAGTTTTAGAAAAGTTGTCTAGAACTTCTTGCAGTGTCAAGCTCTAGAAAAAATTCCCATAGAACTTCTAGAAGTCTACAAGTTTTAGAAAAGTTATCCGGAACTTCTAGAAGCCTCGAAGTTTTAGGAAAGTTATCTAGAACTTCTAGAAGTGTCAAGCTCTAGAAAAATTTTGCCTGAACTTCTAGAAGTTTTGAAGTTCTAGAAAAGTTATCTAGGACTTTTAGAAGTGTCAAGCTCTCTAAAAAATTACCTGGAACTTCTAGAAGTTCAAGAAGTCAGACTCTAGAAAAAATTCACATGAAACCTTTAAAGTCTCGAAGTTTTAGAAAAGTTATCAAGAACTTCGAGAAGTGTCAAGCTCTAGAAAAAAATTCTCCTGAAACTTCTACATGTCTTGAAGTTTTAAAGAAGTTATCTAGATCTTCTAGAAGTGTTCTAGGAAAAAAATTAACTGGAAGTTCTATTAGTCTCGAAGTTTTAGAAAAGTTATCTAGAACTTCTTGGAGTGTCAAGCTCTAGAAAAAAATTCACCTGGAACTTCTAGAAGTCTCGAAGTTTTAGAAAAGTTATCTAGAACTTCTAGGAGTGTCAAGCTCTAGAAAAAAATTCACCTAGAACTTCTAAGGTCTCGAAGTTCTAGGAAAGTTATCTAGAACTTCAAGAAGTGTCAAGCTCAGGTAAAAATTCACCTGGAACTTCTAGAAGTTTTAGAAAAGTTATCTAGAACTTCTAAAGTGTCAAGTTCTAGAAGTAATTCACCTGGAACTTCTAGAAGTCTCAAAGTTCTAGAAAAGTTATCTAGAACTTCCAGAAGTGTCAAGCTCTAGAACTAATTCACCTGGAACTTCTAGAAGTCTCGAAATCTTAGAAAAGTTATCTAGAACTTCTAAAGTGTCAAGCTCTTGAGAAAATTCACCTGGAACTTCTAAAGTCTCGAAGTTCTAGAAAAGTTATCTAGAACTTCTAGAAGTATCAGGCTCTAGAAAAATTCATCTGGAACTTCTAGAAGTCTCAAAGTTCTAGAAAAGTTAACTAAAACTTCTAGAAGTGTTAAGCTCTAGAAAAAATCACCCAGAACTTCAAAAGTCTCTAAGTTTTGGAAAAGTTATCTAAAACTTCTAGAAGTCTCAAAGCTTTAGAAGTTATCCAGAACTTCTAGAAGTCTCAAAGTTCTAGAAAAGTAATCTAGTTGTGTCACAGGGATCAAACAACCTCAAAGAAGTCATAACTAACAAAAAGGTGGACGCCTGAAACGTATCCATTGACCACAGGCACAACAGACTTCCAAACCTCAATCACTTGAGATTAATACAACCTCTATAAACAGACCAATCCATTTAAAAATCCAATCTCCTTTTGCCTCCTGAAGGCATAAACAGGAAGACCCATCATGCTCTAACAATACTGGTCATAAGAACAACAATCATACTGGTTATGGGAAGACCAATCACCCTTTATCAATACTGGTTATAGGAAGAACCACCATTTGACAATACTGGTGACCACCTGAAGTTGCAAATCAGAAATGAAAATGGGGTGATTGAATATCCTGTCACTCTCCAGGACAAGAATCAAGAAGATAAAGCAATACTGATAATGTAAGGAGTTAGGAGAGACAGAGTCCTGGTCCCTGGGCATCCTAGGCCAAGGAGTCTCAGGCCCTATGGAAAAGTCAAGAGCGTTGGTCCTAGTATAAAGTAGATGCTGTACAAAGCAGATTTCTCCATTCAGCACAGACCTGCACATCCCCAGTTAAACACTGGAAATGAGAATTTGATTGCTATCATTGCTAATAAACTATTGACAATGATTATGCAAGAAGGCAAAAAGGTACCAGCAGAATACAATTACGTGTTCTAAACAATTCAAAACCCATGATGGAAAGCAGTAAATAAACCATACATAAATACTGTTATTCAGAAGATGAAACCTATTCATACGGAACAAGCCCACCAAAGGGGCCATTGATTGGAATTCAAGCTTCCAAAGAATATCTTCATTAGGAAGAAGCAAGAGAAGGTAAAGGTAAATACGGAATGAAAAGTAGATCAAAAGCTGCAAGCAAGGAGCATTATCCAAATGAAAGTTTATTTCTGAAGCTTATCTAAACCAGCCGAGCAGGGAATCTCTTAATACACTGAAATACTATTATCATGGCTGGACAACCACAAAATCCCAATGAAAAAGGTTCTTGCAGCTCTTGTCATCCAAACTGGAGAACACTACTCGATCCGTCGTCAAACAAATGACCTGATGTAGGAAACTGTTACATAGCATTACAAATCACTAAGTAGTTCCTTTGCAACATTCAAGTGTCAAGCATTGCCAGATGCAATGTTTGCAGTCAAAAGCAAAAGGAAATACTTTCTGGCCTTGGATACATTAAATGCAATGCTTTCAATGCTGAGAGAACCAGGAAGTGGATATATATTACATCCAAGCGCTCAACAAAAGTCTTGTCCTTAAAACTTGGCTTCTACAGCCCAAAGTATTCTGCTAAAAATCTGTCAAAACTAGCAGAAGCCTTTATACATTAAGGACACATATTGACAAAGACTGTTGTATAATCTTGTACAATACGCAGTCAATAGCACTGTATTCAAAGTGTACATGCCGGCGCATCCCTGGGTATCAAAACTTGCAATCAAGGATTGGGCATACTGTTACTGAGAGGGCCTTGCAGCACTAGCAGTCAAAATTAGGATTATTGCTTCACAGTACTGAGTAGTGCAAAGGTAAAATTAAAAAGGGGGTCCAATATAAAAAAAAAAAAGATATCTGGAATGAAGCCTGGAACTATAAGACAACACTGTTCACAAATAGCCTATTAGCTGAACTAACCAGAAGGCTACTGAAAGTCTCAATTATTTTGCAAAATCTTTTCAGTACAAGAGACTAAACAGCCTTGGAACCATTAAGTTCTCAACAATCACAGAAGCGCTAACAGATCAGGAAAGTCTTGCAGTTGTTTTAGGTAGTGTATATCTTTGCAAATTGTCAAGTTCTGCAAGTGAAGACATATAACATTTCCACAATTGCCCAAATATTTAAAAGGTCCATGGGATGATGAAATGCAGTGCCTACCCACTTCACAATATTCCCAGACAGTGGGGACATGGCCTACAGAGAAGCCTAGCTTGACTGGCCTACACGAGTCCTAACCATTGCTGGCTGTTGATGTCTGAGGGAACTGCAACAAGATTCTCAGGTAGAAAGTCCTAAAGCTTTTGACTGGTCTACTAGTAAGGTCCTCCAGTAGAGTCCCTAAAACATTTGCAGGAACTCTAACCTCATTGAGCTGGAAAAGGCTACAAAATAAAGGTGTCATAAAATATAGGAACCCCATTTCCAAAACATGAGGAGCAGGCATTGTAGGAGGCACTGCTATTCTAAGTAAAGAGAAGTTATACTGCAAACAGTATAAGGATGTCCACTTTTTATGACTAAAAATGGACATTTAGACACAAAAATCAACCATAAATACAAGCAATGCACAAGATTGTAATGTCTAATGTCTAAGAACATGAGAAAGTCCTGCAAAAGCAGAGATTTCATCAATAAGAGATAAAGCAATTATAAATACAGCAGAGAATTCATAAAGGCTACCATAGGTAAGCTGTAACCACCGGTGTCAGTGCAGTGATGGTTACAAATTAATAACACTGCAACTTGGAAATCAGGATAATAGACGTGGACTGTCCAAGACAGGCAAAAATGGCATTTGTATAATGATGAGTTTGTCATTAGCAAAAACATGGATATGAGAGAGAGAGAGAGAGAGAGAGAGAGAGAGAGAGAGAGAGAGAGAGAGAGAGAGAGAGAGAGAGAGAGAGAGAGAGAGAGAGAGACTTTCTTGTATAAGACAAGACCTTACTTCAAAATTCCTACACAAAATAGTAACTGACAGCAATATACAGGATCTGTAGATCTGTATTTAGTAATCAGCCTCCCAAAATACAGTCATTCAAATTACTTCTCCTGTAACATACTTATCAAACGAGATTAGAAAGTTTACTTAGAAATTGTGCAAGACACAAGATGTAGGAGACAAAGACTTTGAAGTTACAGCTGTAAAACTGTCAACTTATAACAACTGATAATCTTCATTGAGATACAAAGCCAGAGACTGTTTTTGAGAACTGAAGGAGATTAAAAAGCGAAAATCCATTAAAACAATGACTGATATCTCGTACCAACCTCATGAAATTGCTGGGAAAACTTAGACTATGTCAGGAGGGTGAAAAAGATGTTAGATTTCATAATGCAAAACCCTTGAGAGACAAAACCTGGAGAAAAGTGGAGAGTTGAGTAACTAGAAAGGATACAACTTGGCAGCAGGAACTAGAACCTCCTCCAAGATGGAGGTCTCTTAACACTAGAATGCCCGATGGAGTTATTTTGACCCCTTGCCACCATTCAAAGTGCCCCCGACTTCTATGACTTTTGATGACTTGAGTATATCGCATCATGCAACTGTAGAAGAGTAGGTTAGATTACTTTAGACATTAATTTTTAAAGTTTTTTTTAATGGATGTCCACGGGAGTCATTTTGGCCCCTTTCAGCTGGACTCAAGTAAAAAATTTAAGTTTCGTTTTCTAATCATTTTTACACATTACGTATTCAAGACTCTAATATAACGGTTGGTTCATTATAGGCCTACAGATTTCCTCATTTTTTCGAGTCATCTTCCTCACGATTCAAGCAAATTTCCTACGTGCAACATTTGAGTAACATCACACTTGAACATTCCATTATCCTTGTACAAATACAATATTCATACGTCTGGCAACAACTGTTTGTTAGTGTCACCGCGACATTCTAACTGGCATTCCTGAAGATGCAACTAATGGAGCCCTATTTGAACAAAGGGAGAAATGTCACAACAGATAACTATTTTACATCCGTCAACTCAGCCAAGTAATTGCACTGCAGAACTCACGCGCATGTATAAAAGATGTGATATTTTGACATGGACTCAAATTTGTTTTTATTTCGAATGTTTCCTTAGTTTATTCGTGTTTGCAAAAATTGGAATACGAAGTACATTTCCAAATTCATAACAAAAATAAGTTTATGATTTTTACCTGGGACCAATGACATGAGAATTATTGTGCAATAAAATTACACTGTTTGTATACATGATAATAACGAATGTCAAAAATTATAATGCAATTAAGATGTTTCAATGTATATTAAAAAAATATATAGGGGTCAAAATGACTCTGACTAGGAATTCAAATGCACCACTAAATTTAAGCGTCCTTAATCATAACAAAAGAGCATCATATGCAATAATATTACATTGCTTGTATACAAAAATGTAAGGAACGTGAGCAATAATGATAAAATGCAAAATATTTCGGGAAATAACTATAAAAAAACATAGGAGTCAAAATGACTCCCTTTGGGCATTCAGACACATTACTAGATCTGGGCATCCTAGTGTTAACTGCACGCTAATTGAACGTTACTAAGAATATGTCTGATCGAAGAATAGTCACTTAGACAACACGGTCAATATCAGGGAAAACCAACGATTACTGTATGAGAAGCAATATCAAATTATAAAACATTGCCAAAACAAAATGAAGGATGGCAAAAATGAATGGAAATGTGCAGCACTGATTAGGAAAGTCGTCAGCAGTGTATACTTTGCACTCAACATCCCCCAAAAAGCTGACAATTATTCAAAATGAACATAACAACATGACCACATAAAAACCACATAGAACAAAGACATTTCTTGGGTTTAATTGCTGCCAATTACCACGTACCTCAAATTCTGAATTAAGAAAAAGGTCTCTTCATCTAGAAAACAAAGTAAAGTTTGTATGAACACGAACGAGAGAGAGAGAGAGAGAGAGAGAGAGAGAGAGAGAGAGAGAGAGAGAGAGAGAGAGAGAGAGAGAGAGAGAGAGAGAGAGAGAGTGGTGTTAACAAAACAAGCCAAAATTTTATTCAAACAAAAAATGAGATATAAAACACACAAAAAATCAAATTACACGCAACACATACAAAATAATCCTTCACATTTCCACAACAAAATTCTCTTCTTTTCATGTTCGCTACATAATTCATTACCACCCATTATTTCAATCTTTTGTATCTACAAAGGAAGGAAACACCTCGCAGAAGCAAATCCGTGCACATTCAAAGTGCGAACAAGCATTTAACTCTTTGCAACTTTGGTGTTCCCTGACTTCTTCTTCTTCATTCTCCCACTGATCAAAGTTCCTTTAGATTCAAACATAACCAATCAGGAAGTGTTAGACATTATGGGAAGGGAACATGTAAGATTTAAGTTAAAGGCCAAGTGCTGGGACCTAAGACGAGGAGGGAAGCTGCAAAAAAAATCTAAGTAATGCCTACAGTGCCCCTTAGGTATTATATCTTAGTTCCAAAACCTCACACCACTGGGTTAAATTACTTAACTCTCAAAGTGACGGCTAAAAGAGTTTGTCTTCAGTAACAGAATTAAGGGTTTTTCTGGCCTGAAATTCTGTAAAAAATAATTGGATAAACTGACAATGATGATGATTCTGTCAAAGAAAAATATGAACACGTATTACAGCAGGATACGGGTCAAAGTTATTCAACGTCGTGAAAAAGCACAATGCATAGCCTGGAATGCATGGAAAGCCTATAACATACGGAGAGAGGTCTTGCCTCAAGTTAAAACAATGGTAGAATGGCAAACACAAAATGAGGACACTGCTCCTCAGTGGAACTATCTCCAAAAGTCTAAAGCAAAGCCAATTCTGAACAGGAATTACAGGGAGACTGACTGCTTGGAGAGGATGAAACCAGGTCTTGAATGAAGATATGACTAGCCACAGGGAGCCTTGGCTATATTCTGGACTTGTGGTGGTGGTATATCTACAATACATCTATCACGTGACCCTTTTTTGGCTGTGAATACCACAATGAAACAGAATTTTTCCTGTGCTAACAAAGGTACTGGCATAGTTTCAAGATGGACATCATCAGTCAGTAAATGAGAAGTCTCCAATGGGGATGGAAGATCTTTGACAAGAAGTATAGTTAGTTAGTTATAAATGATTTGTTTAACCAGACCTCTGAACTCTTTTAGGGTTCTTCTCGGGCTGGGAAAAGAAGGGGGGAAAGAGTACGTAAAAAATGAAGTAGTTAAATAAAATAAATAAAAAAAAGGGGGGGAATTAGGAAAAAAAATCAAGAGGGAAAGAAAAAAAAAATGAGGGAAAAAAGGGGAAGATTATATTTTACTTATCAATTTAATTTTGTTTAAGAAGAGAATGATATTATTAATTGAAAAGTTATTACCTTCTGCTAGAATATCCTTTATTGATTTATTTTGTAAATAAGTCTTTCTTTGCTTACACAGTTACAGAAGGCAATTAAAGAAAAGACAAAGTCCAACAGCTTTCTTCAAACACTGGCAAAGATTTGGTATGGGAGAAATGAGGAGGTTACCTGTAGGAATATATTAGAATATGAAATTGAGGCCAGAGGCCAAGCACTGAGCTGAAAGGGAAATTGAGAGGAATAAATAAAAGGTTTGAAAGGTGTACCAGGAGGAAAAATCTTTTGCAGTTGCACAATGAAACATTTGTTATGAGAGGGTTGAGGAAAGTAAGATGGACGAGAGAGAATTTGAAGGGAGGTGCAGTAAAAGGAGAGGCCTATAGGGGAAAGAGGAGGTTGAAAACACGTAAGGGGTGACGCAGTTACGAAAGCAGTAAAAGGCGATAGAAAAATAACAATTGTAAGATGGAGGCGGCTGTGCTTTGATGCTTATCTGTGAGGAGAATCAACAAGAACTGGAGGATGCGGGTATGACTAAATGGACAACAAAATGAGGCATTTGAAGACATTAACGGTTGTGCTTCCTTACATCACACTTTGACAGAACAAACTGAAAGACACTAATTGCAAGGTTGATCAAATACATTATAACTTAAAATGAATGAGTATTCATTTGGAACAGATCTGTGAGGCCAACAACTCTCTGGCAAGTTTCCAGGGGACAAAATCCCCATTTGTGCAGTGGAGAGGATGTGGTTGTAACAAGCGCAAGACAAGAAAACAAATATAAACATCAGAAAACCTAAAGCAACTGTGCAAGGCACTTCGATGACGCAATTCAAGAGAGGAGTAGCAGTCACAGACAAGACTCAGGGAGCATGATTTAAAAGGAAGCCAGGACAAGAAGGTAAGACGGTAGGAAAAAAATTTCTAAAATTAGCAACTGCCAGTTTGGCTTTGCTCCAGGAAAATCAACCACTGAAAATATTTACTACGAGCAAACGCCATGATGAGAAGGATATAAATACATGAAAACCAAATCTGTGTATCTTCTAAAGGTGTTCAAAGGGCAAAGAGTACCAGAAGACTCACCGATTAAGTGACAACGCTAATACAACACAATATCTTGGCCGAAGACAGCACTAGATACATCTCCGGAATCTGACAAAAACATTTGCGTCGGTATGCATGGTCTCGTAAACTGTCATATTATGCATCAAATAAATGTGAAAGCGCTCGGTACTGAACTTCTGCCTGTCATTTTCCTGTGGGATTCGCTTATACACTGAAGTCACGTGCATCTACTGTGATTTTTTAAGCACAAGAGCTAATATTTAAGACGTGGAGGTAGGAAAAATTTTATTTAGAGTCTGTCAACATCTCAATTGTTATAAGTATGGGCTCAGAAAAACCTACTTACTCAAGTGGTGAAAGTTTTCTAAAGCATAGCCATGAGTTACTGACGATAAAAATACATTTGACTTTATATATTTTCACTGGAAACCCAATCTTGTAATTAAAAACAAAAAATGTGGCAGTTTTTGACCTGCACTGGTCAGCATAGGGGATTTAGAATGTTCCTGACAATTAATAACTGCTAAAAGGGAAAACATATAATGAAATTGGTTGAAAAATATTCCAGAAGACAGACCCATAAAAAACTTGACTGCTTTTGTGCATTTAAGCATTCAAATATTATTATTCTTCTTTTTCTGAAATACTTAAAGCCTTTTCTTAAAAAAAATAAATATGGCAAATAACAGGTGTCAGGAAAATTCACACAAAAGAAAGGAAAGATTTAAATGACTAAATAGAGAGATATGTAGACAGGTTTTGGAGAGCAGATGATGATGATTGAAAATCTCCAAAATATTGTTTGGTCATGTGACAATGAGGAACAATGAGGTATGGAGTGATTGATGCAAAAATGTGTGAAGCCCACACATGGGAATTCCGGCTGACAAGAAAAAGACACTTTCTGATGGGTAACAAAGTCCATTATGTAACAAAGACTATATTATATCCAGCACTTGATTATTTTCTAGATATCTTTCGACTATCAGATTGGAAAATTAATTGTTTCCTAAAAACCAAACCATTTACATCTAAGCTTTATTTTGTTGCTCAACTAAAACTGTGTGTTTTGCTAAGATACTTTCCCTGCCATGTCTAACACTTCCTTCAAAGCTGTACCAGATTTCATTAAGCCAACATTCATCACCTTTTCTCATTTACAATAAATACCAAAATAGTTTTACAGACTATCTTTAATTTATGTGAGATTTCATTACTTGGGAGCACTGGTAACCATGATAATGTAATCTAAATTACAATAAATAAATGTATTTTTGATATGTAATTTACAATTCAGTCAATACAGAACTGTATTTTTTAGATCTAATTTACAGTCGTACAAAAATATATTTTTGAAATATAATTAAAATGCAGTAAATACAAAACTGTACTTTTTAAATCTAATTTACAATAGTCTAAGTACAAAAATCTATTTTTGAAATATAATTAAAACGCAGTAAATATAGAACTAATTTTTAAATCTAATTTATAGTCAGTACAAAAATGTACTTTTGTAATGTAAATAAATGCATTCAGAACTGTACTTTTTACATCTATCTTACAGCAAGTACAAAAATATATTTTTGACATACAATCAAAATGCAGTAAATACAGAACTGTACTTTTTAAATCTAATTCACAGCAAATACAAAAATATTTAAGTTATTTCTTCTAAATCCTCTTCAATCTACTGATATTTCAAGACTGAAGAACCAGTAACCTTGAAAATAATCATTGTATTTTGAAAAGTAAACTATCGAAATATACCTAAAACTTCTTTAGAATTTTCCACCTATTATTTTTAGCATTATACAGAACATTTTTTTAGACTAACCATACAATGTTCAAATTCAGTAACTCAAGCACATAGTGATGGCTATGTGTACATTATTTCAAGAATCTAAAGAAATCATATACACCAATTTTACCATTACATACGACATTTACAAATTGCAACTTCACAAAACCTTTAAAATGGCAATTTACTTTGTATACTTATCTGGTTATTGTTTAAAGAACACAAATCTCTTCATTTTCACTTGTGCCCTAACAAATTTAGTTAAGAGCAGACAAACCAAATGGTTATTTTGGCTACGGGAAAGAGAAAATTTACTGATGGGTGCTGTCTCCACTGGGAGGTCCCTAATTGGTCTACAGATGGCCCTCCTCAATAAACCACAGGATTTGTAATCCTTGAACACACACTGTGCAAAG
The DNA here is from genome assembly GCA_039081455.1 of Macrobrachium rosenbergii. NCBI lineage: Eukaryota > Metazoa > Arthropoda > Malacostraca > Decapoda > Palaemonidae > Macrobrachium > Macrobrachium rosenbergii. The sequence goes on from JANJGK010000383.1 coordinate 52,403, forward strand.
CCTGATGATGGTACATACATGACCCAAACACAAGCACAATTATGCGGAAGGCTAAAGATTGCAATAAAGAATATAGCATATTTGCAGACCACACTGGCAAAAATGATATACAGTAATAAACAGAACTGGAGGACAAAAGGTGACCTTTACAGTGTAATGGTGGAATACTGAAAACTATTTACTGAATAACATGTAAGACAAGAGTCAGAACTTAACTCTACAAACCTCTCACGATTAGCAAAGATTACAAAACCAAGCAAAATACAAAATGAATCCTAATTAGCACCTCAGTTTCACAGATACTTAGGGGGTCTGGCTTCCCGATAAGTGACAAAGTCTGTTAAGTAACAAAGACCCAATATCATAGCCTGCACTTAATTTCCTAGATACCTACAGTTCACAGCAATGCCATACAGTTCCTAACCCAGACTAACCTCTAATTTACATTTACAGTAACATTAAATTTAAGAGAGTTCACAGCAATGCCATACAGTTCCTAACCCACTCTTGTGATGTAAAAAAACCCTTTTTTTTTTGTTGGGTGGGAAAAAACCGGTATTTTTCGTTTTTTTTTTTTTCTATTTTCTGGTACTTTTATAATTTCTTGTATTATTTGTATCTCAGAGTTGCCTGCTAAAGAATGAATTCTTTAAGTTAAATTGTTTACATTAATTAATAATTTCAACAACTGACATATTATCAGGCTTATAAATTGATAATACAGTGTCCATTATCCTATGTATCTGCTACATATAAGACTGAGGCCAAAGGCCGAGTAAACTCAAAAAAAGGAACCTAATTTTGGGAGGTACTCGAATCTAAATTGAGCGTCTAACCTCACTTCTGCCGAGACAGTGAACATTTAGATATACAATCCTTTAAGGGCATTAATAAAAGGACCTCTCGTAGGGGAGTTTGTAAGAGTGTGAAGTTGACAGGCGAGACGAGGACTCACTCTAGCCCAGCAATGTCTCAATGGTCGATAACAACTTTACTGTGACAAACATGAAGTGTCTCCTAATATCAAATTTATAGTCCTTATTTCTCACCTTTACCATTCCGAAAGACAAAGCAGGAATTCTTACCAATATTTCTACCATCTGCTCACGTCAAAAATTCATGTTAACAATATTAGGTGAAAAAACATTATGCACAGTATACAAAGCTATACATGTGGCCGCAAGGGGTCAATGTTGCACACGCAGATAATTACATAGCATCAGCTTACTTGGCAATATTACTTAACATAAATTATTAATATTTATCCATTAAATAAAATTATGGCGAAACTGTACACACTACCTAAATCCTATATTTAAAATGAAATGAAACACGACTTATTATTACATGAAACGAAAACACGCTTATCAACATGAGGCAAAAACATAATAGTTAAAAAATAACATCTCTCTCAGTCTCTACAGACCTGACATTCTCAAAATACAGTTTTAATGAAAGCATAAAATTTGACACCACTCCTGGTCAAAATGGCCACCCTTTAAAAAAAATTATTCTTGAGTTCCTTTGATTTTAAAAAGTTACAATGAGCGGTTGCTTCCTGTTCATGCTGACGTTGGGTCCTTTTTGTCAAATCCGTCTGGAAAGCAAAGAATCTACTTTAGTATACAATGCAACAAATGCCTGTTGTCTCAACAGTGCAAATTTCAAAATTAACTATGAATATAAAATTCAAGGTATGTACTGTACTGTCAAACCTCTGTCTACAGAGATCAACAGATATATAACTCTACAAGAATAATGCTTAAAAACTTGCATGCTGACATGACCTTGGGAGAAACAGACAGATATAGAGAGAAATAACAATGCAAAAACACACACCAGAAGTATTAGAAAAGGTTCAAATTGCCATATGAGTCTGGCGTTGTACCGGAGAAAGAAATGACACCACCACGTGTTTGAATAGAAAAGAATAGAATATAGAATGTAGGCCACAGGGCAAGCACTGGGACCTATGAGGTCATTCGGCACTGAAACGGAGACTGTAAAAAAGTTTGAAAGGTGTAACAGGAGGAAAACCTCGCAGTTGTGCTATGAATCAACTGTTAGGAGAGGGGTGGAAAGTAAGATAGATGACAGAGAATATGAGCAGAGGAACAGTAAAAGGAATGAAAGGGTTCGTAGCTAGAGGCTGAAGGGATGCTGAAAAGAACCTCAAGTAAGGACGACAGTGCACTGCGTGAGATGCACTGACGGCACTACCCCCCTACGGGAGCCATGCGTTTTGGGATCTTGAGAAGGATTCTGTGTCCTCTGGGGAGGCCAAGGATATCTTAAAGAAAGGACACACCTAAATTCCTACACCAGAAGGGAATCGCCAGCAACTACAGCTATATTGGTCTAATCATAAAGGCCATAGCTTTGTCTGCACCCTCATTTAATACCACAGTTAATTCACACTTAAATTTTCTAATTACAAAAGGTACAATTACATGCAAATCCATACTTACCCAAAAATTATAAAAATGAAGGCATCCACACAGTGTGTTTGTCAGTCCATTCAAATCCCTATCCTTTTAAGGGACTGGCCAGAAGGTTCTCTCTTGTGCGAAGCAAAAACTGCACCTGGAAAAGGAGAAGGAAGTTGAGTTTCATGCTAGATGAGAAAACAAGCATTGATACATAAAAAATTCCTCTCAATCAGTTGTGAAAGGTCTGGGCAACTACTACCCATACTACAGAACATTGAAAGGTATGATATACAATGACCATGAATCTTCTGATAAACGGAAACTGATTAGATATTTATTGAAAATGATACGGAAAAAGGGTATCAAATAATTATTTAATGACTAAACTTATTGGTAATGTTGCAAAGAATATAAATAAAACTTATACTCATCAGAAATTACCAAAGAGGCCCATAGTCATGTAAGAAGGCACAGGAAAAAATGATGTAAAGGTGTTGAATTATAGTGTTAACAACAAATATAAAAAAATGTAAAAAACAGTTTTAATCATAATTACCTCTGCTGGCAAAAAGGACGGGGACTTCTCCAAAACCATCTGGAGATGATAATGTGATATACCGGTACTTAACAGGCTCATTTCTCAATTCTGGAAGGAAAAATACAATATCAAAATGAAATCCAACAAAACATATGCAATCAAAGCAGAAATACTATTGACGCCTCAAATATACAAACTCTTAAAAGTTTCAGGTACAAACTACTGACTTTCCCCTCTGCCTGAACACAGTCATGACTAGGTGGTGTGCAGAGATATAAAGTCAAAGAATACTTGATATTTTTAGCAAAACCATCCTAGGAATCCAAGCACTCATTGATGACTGGATCAAGAACAAAGGTGTGGGCACCAACAGGAATGGACTGAACGAGGCACCCGAGATATTTGTGCATACCAAGTGTAAAAGTTATCCCTGAATGCTTCCGCATTCATTCCAACCCTCTCCTTACTTTTACTGATGACCAACAGCCACTCAGAAATTGTAGTTCAATTCACATCGGTAATCTCAGCTCGGATCCATTCATGCTTAGCTTTAATAGGAATGGAATGGAACATAAAATTAAAGCCTAGGGCCAAGATTTGAAAGCTACGATGTGGTCACTCAGTGCTGAACGGAATATTGCGAGGAATAAAAAGGATTGAAAGGCGTAACAAGAGGACAACCTCCTGCAGTTGAAGCACTATGAAAAAACTGCTAGGAGAGGGTTGAGAAAAGTAAGACAGAAGAGAAAATATGGACGGAGGTACTGTCACAGGAATGGAAGGGGTTGCAGCTGGGGGGAATGGAAGGGATGCAGCCAAGACCCTTCAGTAATGCCTACAGTGCACTGACAGAACTAACCCCATAAAGGGCATAGCTTTTAAAGTCTTGTGCACTGTAGAAGTAACTGGAGCTGTCACTCAGTCTTCGATTCATTAAACATCCCACTGAAACTGACAAACTACAACTGTATGATGTAACCAAAAGATACAGTAATCAGGAAAGAAGTTCGAACTTCTTTCCCACTTACTCAAAGGTCAATCCTGTTCTGACAATGATTTTCAGGTCCTGGAATTGAATTTAGGTAATGGGGTGTGTGTGTTTTCTTGACACAAAGCACTGGCAAAACTGGGTGTGATAGTCTTAATATTCCTAAAGCATCAAAATAACAATAAAAATAGGCTACCCCTGATTTGATAAGAGCAACACCAGCTGCAGAAAGTCATACATTTTAACCACAGTGCAGAACAAAAGCAATCACTACCTGAATCCTGCACATCCCAGACATTTCATTCTCATTCAGTAATGTAAATTACATTTATGACTAATAAAAATGTGGGAAAAAGCAAAAAATGAATTCCTGTGTCTGTAAAATCAAAACTGCTAACTAACGAGTTGGGTGAATGAACCTTTTTACAAACAGCATAATTCAAACATGCATCACCTAGCCTACATACAAAAATCACAAACCAGAACCATTTGACACCATGACGACACTAAATGTATTTGTAAAAATTATAGTAACAGAAATGGAAATGTATCTCAATGAGGAAATTCTCCATGAATTCCTCCACTCAGAACTAAACACCTTCAAAGAGGCTGCCTCGAGCCTGTAAGCCAAAGGGAATTCCCCATAAAAGGGAGACTCAATCACTGGCTTTAGAAGCCAGTCAGAACCCGGTTGGTCCATGGACCAAGCACCTGAGGATTTAGGCATGAGCGTAAGGGCCTGCAATGTGTATGAGCATGCCATGTCCATCATATCTCAGCCAGGAAAGTTTCAACACTTAGGCCAGTCACATGACTGGATAACAAAGAGTTGAATGAATGCTTACCACCCTTGATGTGTAAAATACTCTTACTGAAACTTGCAAAATATCTTGGCAGATTAGGCCACATAGCAATGGGGTACAGCAGAGCCCTGACAGCCAAAGCGTGAACAGCAAATATACCAAGTACATGATAACAAATAAGTTCTTGGAAGCACTGGATCATATCAAATCAAAGAATAGCAGACGTCATTCTACATAATCCATCTTTGGTCATCAAATAAAGAAAAGGAAAAAGTTTCCTAATGTGTGTATATCTTACAAAACTGGACAGAAAGCAGTAAACTTTTCCCTCAAATCCAATCAAACTGTTCACATGACACCACATAATCAATGCATAACATGTTATAACTCCGGCAGTCTTTTCAACCTAGGATAACTGACAACAAAAGTAGAAATTTGTTTTAACTTGTAGATAGTGATTTACGAAAGGCATCTTACAGTATTTGCTCATTCTACCAGGCCAAACACTCTTATGTTATTTAAAGTAAAATATTAAAAGCATAAAAGTGAACTAGCAGATGTCACAAGAGGGTAAATATGATATTTTAATGATAAAATAAAGTTTGTTCATACTTACCTGGCAGATATATATATAGCTGTATTCTCCGAAGGTCCGACAGAATTTCAAATTTCGCGGCACACGCAGTGGCCGGTCAGGTGGTTAGTACCCATTCCCGCCGCTGGGAGGCGGGTATCAGGAACCATTCCCATTTTCTATTCAGATTTTCTAACGCCACTGTCTCCTGAGGGGAGGAGGGAGGGCAATATAAATATATATATCTGCCAGGTAAGTATGAACAAACTTTATTTTATCATTAAAATATCATTTTGTTCATGAGACTTACCTGCCAGATATATATATAGCTGAATACCACCTTTGGAGGGGGGTAGAGACAGCCAAGAATTAGGGAAAAAACCAATTATTGGTAAAATTATTTTGGTTCCTTATCTGATAGCGTAGCTGACTGAGTGGTTACTGTCACTCTAGTCTGCTTCTGCTTTACTAGAGACCCCAGCGAGGTAGTGACCTATATAGCTGGCGACTTCTAGATGATCTGTCAACGGGGGCGTGACCACAATGTGACTAGATCATAGCCCATACAAAGAGGACAAAAGAGCATTACTAACCACCTAACCAACACCTAAAGCGTTAGTTTGCAAAGGATTGGGAAGACTGCCTCCAGTAGTCGACCCAACAACCACAAAAACACAATTAAAAAGGGGATAGGATCAGAGTTACCCCCTGTCCCCAAGGTTGCTGAAGCAGCAATGTATGGTCCCAGCGAAAAGCAATTTCGTATGCTACCTAAACATCTTGCCAAGAGTGTGAGGCAAACACCGAATTGACTTCGCCAAAATGTGGCCCTAAAAATGTCACTGAGTACCATATTTTTCTTGAACGCCATGGAGGTAGCAACTGCCCTCACCTCGTGAGCGTTTACTCTCAACAACTTGAAGTTGGAGTCGTCACAACTAGAGTGTGTGTCCTTAATGACGTCCCTAATGAAGAATGCCAGTGCATTCTTCGACATAGGTTTAACTGGTTGCCTCACAGAACACCATAAAACATCCAATGGACCACGAGTGTCCTGTGTTCTTTTAAGGTAGTACTTGAGAGCTCTAACTGGACATAGAACTCCCTCAGGTTCCTGTCCAATAAGGTCTGCTAAACCTTTAATTTCAAAGTGTCTAGGCCAAGGGTTAGAAGACCTATCATTCTTAGCCAAGAACTTAGGGCTTAAAGAATAGACAGCATTGTGTTCCTTGAAGCCCACATGACGGCCTCGAACTTCTCTCACTCTCTTCGCCGCGAGGAATGCCGTTTTCGAGTAACATCCTTAAGAGATGCAGAGTGGAGAGGCTCAAAAGGACTAAACATCAAAAACTTGAGCATTACGTCCAAGTTCCAAGCAGGGGAAATCAGCTGAGGAACCTTGGACGTCTTGAAAGAGCTCGTAAGATCGTGGAGGTCCTTATTGTCAGACAAAGCTAATCCTCTGTGTCTGAATACAATCGAAAGCATGCTCCGATAACACTTGATAGTCGGAACTGCTACATCGAGTTTTTCTCTTAAGTAAAGGAGAAAATCCGCAACCTGGCTCACAGTGATAGAGGAAGAGGAAAAGCCCTTCTTTCTACACCAACCTTTGAAGGTTGCTCACTTCGCTAGATATATCCTTTAGATGAAGAACTTCTGGCTCTAGCGATGGCCCGTGCCACCTGGCCAGAAAAAACCCCTACGTTCTGACCAAGTTTCGATAGTCTGAAAGCAGTCAGGTTCAGAGCGGGGAGATTCAAAGATATCTCGTGAAGTGGGTTTGTATGAGCAGGTCTGCTCTCATAGGAAGGGTCCTCGGAACGTCTACCAACCAGAAGAGAAACTCCGAGAACCAGTGGTTCGAAGGCCAAAACGTGGGGATGAGAGTCATCCTCGTCCCTTGTGAGGCCGCGAACTTGCGTATGACTTCTCCCAGAATTTAGAACGGGGAAAAAGGCGTAAACATCTATTCCCGTCCAATCCCAGGGAAGAGCAACTATCGCAACTGCCCCAGGGTCGAGTACAGATGAGCTTTATAGAGGGAGCCTCGCTGTTCTTGAGGTCGTGAAAATATCCACAAGATGGCGACCCCAAAATTTCCAAAAATCTTGGCAAACCTCCTGATGAAGGGTCCATTCCTTCGGCAGGAGTTGATGGCGCCAACAGAGCAGGTCTGCTCGAACATTTTCGACCCCTGCAACAAAACTTGTGAGAATCGAAATGTTGCGAGCATAGGCTCAAAGAATAATCTCTCTTGCAAGGCTGAACAGGGAACAAGTAGTACTGTCAGAGTTTGCTAGAACTACACGATTGCAAACTTGGACCTCGAAGAATTGGCGAGCTAAAAGATAGCCGCCAAATCTTTGAAGTCGATGTGCCAGGACACCTGTTCCTCTCTCCAGGTTCCTAACACTTCCTCTCCCTCTAGTGTTGCCCCCCAACCTGTTGACGACCCGTCGGAAAAACAACACTAGGTTGGGGTTCAGAAGCTTGAGGGAGATCCCTTTCTGCAACTCCGTTGGATCGAGCCACCACCACAGATCCTCTTTATATAAGGAAGAATTCTCAATTCCTCTTTCAAGTCTTCCTTGCTTTGTCAGTTCTCCAACAAAAAGAACTGAAGAGGCCTGAGATGCAGACTCCCCAGAAAACAAACTTCTCCAGCGAGGAAATGGTCCCCAGCAGACTCATTCCTTCCTTCACCTAGCATGTTTCCTTTTCCAAGAAGGCCGAAACTTTTTCGTACATAGAAGTTGCCGTTCTTGCGACGGAGACGCTATAAAAGCCGCTGAATAGATCTGAATTCCCAGACACAATGGACAGTGAGGGGATCAGCTGCGACTTCTCCACAGACCAGAAGTCCCAGGGACTTCACGAGTTGCAGAGTCAACTGAAGGTCCTCCAGATACCTTCGCTTCGACGACGCTCGAATCAACCAGTCGTCCAAGTAGAGTGAGATCCTGACGTGCGACAGATGCAACTGCATCGCAACGTTTTTCATGAGACGTGTAAACACCCTCGGAGCAAAATGTGACGCCAACAGCATCTGGTGTTCCCAGGCGGTCAACCATCCAAGTACTGACCAGACCCAACGTTGCTTAACTTCGCTGATCGGACGAGAAGCGGTGTTTTCAACGTGGTATGGCCGTTGTGCAGAGTCCAAAGCAGAGAGCCCTGAACTGGTACGTCTAGTCCCCCAAGACAACCTGAGATACTTCATCGAACGTGGATGAATTGGGGCGTGAAGATAAGTATCTTGGAGATCCAAAGATACCATCCAATCCCCGGGATGAAGGGCTCCTAGTATTGACTGCGAGGTCTCCATCTTGAACTTTTCCTTCCGGACCAAGTTGTTCGACCTGTTGACGTCCAAGACGGGTCTCCAGCCTACAGAAAGTTTTGGGACTAGAAACAATCTGTAGTAAAATCCCGGGGAACACCGAGTCCAAGACCTGTTCCACTGCTCTCCGCTCGAACATCTGTTCGAGCAGGTCAAACAATTTTCTGTTTGACAGGAAGGCAGTTGGGAAACAAAAAACAAAGAAGGAGGAGACAGGAAGGGAATCAAGTAACCTCTCTCTAACAGTAGGAGGGACCAAACGTCTGCCCCTCACTCTTTCCAGGCTTGTGCAAAATGAAGCCTGGTTGCAAAGGGAGTCTGGAGATGAAAGGAGTCACTTGCTACCTCTCTTGGAAGTGACATTACTTCGGGAAAAAACTCTCTCTCGTGGTGCGGGTCTCGTGTTGCTTCCCATGGAAGCCCCTTTGTTAGGCAAATATTTAGCTTTCGTTTACTTTTTGTATCATTGAGATCGGTGCAATCGTTATGAAGGAGATGCAGTTTGAATGTCGATAACTTTAGTTTTGAGAAAAACGATATTTTTTGCTTCTCTGTGTATTTATTTGCTTGCTGTTACACAGTTTGATGTTTTTATGACATAATGAAAAGCCAAAAAATAGACCTGCAAAGTAATATAACTTCGCTAAATGAAGCTAAATGAAGCGAGTGTCAAAACACGGCTCAGGTTGGGCAGCGCGACGTCTTACTTAGTCAAGCTTTGAGCTGCTACTGACTGACTGCCACTGACTGCCCTGCGGCATTCCTGTCTTTCGCTGATGCGTACTAGGTCCACAGGTTGCCATAGATCGCATTAGATATTATTATTTCATAGCTAAAAGGAAATTACCACCGATATACTGACAATATCATTACATTATACGAAAAATGTAATTTGACTATGATAGGGTTACTGTTTTGTTTATAACTCCTAACTGTGGCGAACTTTTAAATAAAACTTTCTGAGAAGATAGTCAGGATATGTATGATGCCATATATAAAATATCCCAGAAAATTTGATTTCCGATTTTTCGTCAAACGCTCCCCTTAAGACAAAGACAACTGCGAAGGTGGAGAGAGAGGAGCCGAAGGTTGAAAAGTCTCAGGAAACAGATCCTTAAGAAAAAAGCCAGAGTCTGATAATCAGAGGAAGAAGAAGACGAAAGAAGTTTCTCTTCATACAAAAGCTGTGACGAAAGAGGATGTTCTTCCGCAGCTGGCGGGTCTTGAGGGAGTGGTGAAAGTAGTTCCGATTCGCCGATACGTAAGCGGGAACTCCCGCGAACGAAGTCGTCAACTAGAGTACGTATAGTAAACATAAAAAATGTGGAACACTTCACGATTAGCATGTCATCCTTGCGCAGGGGCCATGCTAATCTTCTCTGTATCGTTCCAATTTTAATATATGTACTGCCGAAGCAAGTACTGGCTAAATTAAGGACATCAGATGTTGAAGCGGGTAGTTGTGCGACATGATGAACAACTGGAGCGGCGTCAACACAAGACTTGAAGCTATACGGCGAAGCGAGCGCGGAGCGTCATGGCGTGACGCACGAGAGGCTCCGTGGCAAGTACTAGAAGAGAGTCACAGCTTGGCGCGCGCGAAGCGTCATGGCTAGGCGCGCGCCGAGCGTCAAGGTGAGGCGCGCGTGAAGCATGAGAAGCGCACGAAGAGCAAGACGCGCTCCTGGCGCGAGACAAGAGAAAAGGCCAACACCTCAACTCAGGGAAGACGAATAGAAAGCCACTAAACACTCTCTCTAGACGACAGACGAGAAGCCCCAAAACATCTAGCAGACGAGGAAGATGAAGCAGGAGACGAAGGTGAAAGTCTGTACCTCTTAACAGGCAGATTCTAATCTTGAAAGGTTCATGAGAGCATCCAGCTGTTGTTGCAAACCCAACAAAATCTTACGCGTTGGAGAAGCAACTCTCTCGGGAGAAGGGCTGAACCTGAGAGAAGGAAAGGGGCGAGAGACGTATACTTCCTTCCACAGGGGAAGAAGCTCTAGCCCTCGCCTTAGCGCGACAGGGGGGACGAGTAGCGTCATCATTCGAAAAACACTTTATTCTCTTCTGCAGAGGAATATCCACGCAACTTTCGGGGAAGAGCACAAACGTCTAGAGGAAGAGGACGTGAAGCGTCCTCTCCTCTAAGCTTCTCTTAAGAGGGCGAGAGTCCAACCGAGAGCTCCAACCCCGAGGCGGGGAGGACGTGTCGGAGGACGAGAAGCAATCCTTCAGGATGCGTGCCTGAGCACGATCCCTGGCAGCCTGGGTAGCGTCATCAGGACCTGCCGAAGGGACGCCAGACCGGTGGGAAGCCCCCGTAACCCTCATGCGGCTTTCGACATGCCCCCTCCCTGGTCCTGGGAGTTCGACAGAGGTCCAGGCCTAGAGGCATTATAGGGCCGATCTGACGCCCCCTCCACAACACTAGGGGCACTAGCACTAACACTATGCGTTTGAATTGCATTCACTTAAGTTTCAAGAGCACGCATTGACTCCACACGAGAGCCAGGGAATTACCTTCTGCAGCAACAAACTACAGGGTTAGTACTAAAATTTACTACAGGGTTACTAGTAGGAGAAAACCCTGACTGTCCATCTAAGGATGCACTCTAGGAGGAAGATTTCCTCAGCCTATCACGCTCCAATTTAAGCATATAGGCTTCATATTCTTCCACTCACCCTCAGACAATCCCACACATTCATTACCGATTATTATAGAGCATTGAACACCCTTACATATCATACATAAAGAGTGAGGAACTATCAAAGTCTTCGATAGCCTCACCTTACATTCACCCAAGCTACAGACTCAATAGCTAGAGGTAAGACATCTTAATTATAAGAAAAGTCAAAAGCAAAATCAAAAACGGTCCACAAAGAGCGTATGCCAAGGCACAGATCCAGTCGAATACCAAAAAACAACCAAAATACTTAAGTGACAACAAATTTCGAAATCCAAAAGGCGGAGGAACTGACAACAGGTGTTGACAGTCCGGCGACAGAGAAAAACTGAATAGAAAATGGGAATGGTTCCTGGTACCCGCCTCCCAGCGGCGGGAATGGGTACTAACCACCTGACCGGCCACTGCGTGTGCCGCGAAATTTGAAATTCTGTCGGACCTTCGGAGAATACAGCTATATATATATCTGGCAGGTAAGTCTCATGAACAAAATCTGATCCACTGTGCAGCAGCAGCAACGAAAACAAATAAGATCTCGAAACCACAAGATCAGATCAAATAAAAAAATAGCAGATGCCATCCCATACAAGACATCTTTGGTCATCAAATAAAGAAGAGGAAACCAATTTTCCCTAACATGTAAGTATCTTACAAAACCCTGGACAAAAGCAGGAAATGCCTCCCTCAAATTCATTCAAACTATTCATATGATGCATAAGGTAGCATGTCATAATAAACAGAGTTTTTTAACCTGGGATAGCTTATGACAGAAGTACAAGTCTACTGTGACTTGTAGAAAGCGATATACAACAGTATTTTAATGTATCTGGTCAATTTAACAAGCCAGACACAATGATGTTAGTTACAGTAAATATTAAAGCAAAGAAAGTGAGCTACGAGGTGATACAAGAGAGTAGATCTTTATGTTTTTTGTTCACAGTGGAAGGAGGAAGAGGAAAAGAATGAGTGTCAGGATATCAAGAGATTGGAGAGAGAGAGAGAGAGAGAGTATACAATTTAGGCCAGAGGCCAAGCACTGGGATCTATGAGGTCACTCAGCACTGTCAGGGAAATTGAGAGTAAGAAGATTTTAAAGGTGTAACAGGAGTTGCGCTGTGAAAAAATTGTTAGGAGAGGGTTGGTAGCAAGATGAAAAAGAGAATATCAATGGAAGTACAGAAAAAGGAATGGAAGAGGTTGCAGCTAGGGGCCGAAGGGACATCTCAAAGAACCTTTAGTAATGCCTACAGTGCACCCCGTGAGGTGCACTGACAGCAATACCACCCTACGGGTTGATGTACAGGTATCCTGAAACAATGATGGGCAGTCAACTTCTCCGGCTGAATGAACATACAGTCTGAAGGGGAATGCGTAGGCAAAGAAAGAAAGCTTTCACTAAAGATTCTCGTCATCAAATTGAATGTAAGTACGGCTCAAGAAGTTAAACAGTTAAAAGAAGAGAAACCGAAGGGCTAAAATTTTAGGAAGGGATCCTGCAAAACATCTTTGCCACTGCTCAAGTTAAGCTGTGCAAGAAGCAACACTGGGGATTCTCCAGTTGTGGGGAGAACCAGAACCAACTATGTGGATTACATCTTCCCCTGAACACCCTTCTCGACAACGTCAACACACTATACAGTAGTCCCAAGTGAGCTACAAAGGGGAATCAGCCTGCACACACACACACACACAGAGAGAGAGAGAGAGAGAGAGAGAGAGAGAGAGAGAGAGAGAGAGAGAGAGAGAGAGAGAGAGAGAGAGAGAGAGAGAGAGAGAGAAAACCAAACTGATACCCCTGAAATTCAGGAGAAGTCAGCAGTAAAGCGCACAAATGAATTTGCTCCTCACTGATATATTTGTTGATCAGAAGACTCCACAACTGTACTAGGCAATACAGTAGTATTAAGCCTGATGCTAGAAAATGACCGTTTGTAGCAGCAGCCTACCGAACATTGTTATAAAATACTTTAACAAGGCCACACAGCTACCTCATGTAACTCTCATAGGGGCTGGCCAGCAGTTACGCCTTGTGGCAGGACTCGGCATTGGAGCTGACCTAAATGGAAAAGTGGCTAGCTGAGCTGCTGAATCTGAAGAGGGAAAACGTGATGAAAAAACTACAGTATTCATAAAATCCAGACAAAGCACAGAAAAATCCACACTACATGTTGTCTGTGTCACACAACAAAATGGATGGATTGCATACACAGCCATGCAAAAGAAGAATAAAAGTAAGAAGGGGGCAAAGAATAAAGATAGAACTGTCAAGAGAATAAGGAACAACACCACCAAAGAGCCATGATAACTAGATGATAAGATAATTATTACTATTACAACTCTTACTTTGTTGAACACAAGGGTTTGCTGTTGGAAAAGGTGTTCCGTAAAGCTTCCCTCTGACTTTGGTATAAATATAAATCACTTGTTTGAAAGAATATCAGCCCCTGTGCACTACTTGGGTCCCTTGAGGTCAAGATGCCTTCAACCAGAATCTTTCATTCCTTACACCTTTGAGCTATGGAACAAACCTCCTCCAAGCTGTGCCATGGATACTGGTTGATGCTACAAAGTTTACGATAAAATACTACTATGGAGAGGCAGAAGCTGTTATCCTCTTTTGCAACTGAATACCAACACTGATAAGCAAAAGTTAAGAGACCTCTACAACACAACTGTCTTTGGGGAATCTAGCCTATGTATTTGGTAGCCATTAATAATCTTGATAATTGAGGTTAATACATGATACAGACACCACCTTACTTACAAACATTCAGATACAAACAAATGGGATCACAAATTAAAATTGTGTTCAGAGCGCTCCCCTTTGCCAACTGTAAGTTCAAATCTTGTCCTGCACACCTATTCTATAAAATACAGTACTGTACATACAGTAAACTGTTTTTAGGATGAAAAATCATACAGTACTGTACTGACTTTATATCATAATGTGCTTAAATAGGTGTGAGGAGTACAGTATGATATAAAATCAGTACAGTACGTAACTGGTTTGAGAGTAGGGTGGTGTCTGTGCAACTCTTTGATGCAGTATAAGACCATAAATGGAACTTACTGCTCAAGCATCTGCAAGTTTCTCATGTTCCCGGAGTCCCTGGCTTCTTCGTGTCCTCTCAAGGGAAGTTTTCCACAGGACTTCAATCAAGGGTGGACTTAAAACAGGGCTTCTTCTTCCACGGCAGTTCCTGCAAGAACAATATTCAAAATTACTACAAAAGTATAACGCATGGACTTAGAACAACAATAATTTTGTATTTATCCTATAAATCTGCAGAGCACGATGGTCAGTGATGAGAGAAAAAATGGAGAGAACAAATGTCAAACAGATGAAATTAAGAGAAAATGGAAAGAACAAATTTCAAACAGATGAAAATACAGCATTTATTTATTTTAACACTGGGACATCTCCCTCAATTACCACATTCATACTTGAACTGCTGAATCCTGGATGGAATGGACAGGAATATATAAAATTGAGGCCAGAGGCCAAGCAAGCACTGAGACCTATGATGAGGTCACTATGAGGTCATTCAGGGCTGAAAGGGAAATTAAGAGGAAGAGAAAGGTTTGAAAGGCATAACAGAAGGAGGAAAACCTTTAGCAGTTAAAGCACAACAATTGTCAGGTAAGTACGATGAAAGAAAGAGAATATTAATGGAGGTACAGTAAAAGGAATGCAAGGGGTTGCACTGTAGAGGTATATTGGAGCTACGTCACTCAGTCTTTGGTTCATTAAATATCCCCAAAAATTGACAAACTACAGCTGTAGCATTTCTATGCTATAAGCCAGTAATGTCCACAGAACCAGATATCAGATAAAACTTCAAACTTCCTTCACATTTAAGGAAGTTGACAGGATTGGTTTCAATTCATTTACAAAACATCTAAGGAAGTTAACAAGGTTGGTTCCAATTCATTTAAAATATATTCAAGGAAGTTGACATGATAAGTTCCAATTCATTTACAAAATATCTAAGGAAGTTGAAAAGTTTTGTTTTAATTCACTTAGAAAAATGCAGAGGTTAAAAGGATTTGTGTGCCAGTAAGATTAAAACTAATATTTTGCACATTTAGGTATCCTATAATATTTTATACAAATAAATTGTGAATGGCTTCAAAGGAAAGTATCAGGAAGAAAAAATTCTACTGAAACTCACTCTCTCTGTAATGGTTGTGGATTCTGGTGGTGGACGGTACTCAGCTGCCATTGTTAAAAAATGGATATTTTTTGCTTTTCCTTCCGATCTGTATGGAGGCGAGTTGATTTTGGCAGGTAGACATTGGGAATAATGAGTACCCCTACACACCTATACTCAAGGAAAGTTGCAGAGCTGAAACGGAAGAGAAAAACTTTGTCATCTTCGAAACTAAAAATAATGTAAACTGGATTAACAATCAAAATAAATAATGGAGAATATAAAGATTTTGGTTCACCTCCTAATCTAAAATTTATCTTTATCAAGCATATTTGTATCAATCATTCAAATGTGGTTTTGGAAGCTGTTCAGAACTTTGTTTGTCCTGTGTAACTGCATATTTAGATGTACGCATAAGGGCCTGTAATATGTACGAGCATACCATGTCTTTTATAACTCAGTCTTGAAAGCCTGGACATTTAAGCCAGTTCCGTAACTGGGTAATGGGAGCGTTAAATGTACGCTGAACACCCTTGGCATGTACAATACTGTTGCCAAAGCTTATGACAAATCTTCGCAGACTAGGGCACGTGACAACGGGCTATGAAAGAGCCCACAAGCATAATCAGCAAATACACAAAGTGCATAACAACTAAATCTGAGCTACTGAATGATTCCAAGACACTTGTGAAATAAGCCTTGTCTATGGCTATGGAGTCACAAGCAGCCTAATGCAATGAACATGGAGTCCTCCAGGTACAGATACAAAAACTCCAACTGTGTCTCACCATTCAAGGCCCACAGCCCCATCAAGAAACATCTTGACTGGCTGTGGAGAAAGACCCCTTCAAAATGTCCTCAAACCTAACCATGCCTATGTCTCCTAACACGATTAGAATGAAACAGTCAATAACCTTTTGGACACAAGAAAACGTTTTCTTTATATCACACTTTGGGAGACTTTTCTTTTTTTTTTGTTATAGTTGTTTAATGAGAAATGAGACCAAGTCACATTTTAAGGTTCCCACAGGGTTCTTCCTCAGGGTCTGTTCTTAAACAAGGCTGGAGACAGAAATATAAAGAAACTATTACATACGAAAATGCTATTCCAACTAAGTTCTGAAAACACCACCAGAAAGTGTGAATGATCTCAGAGAACCAATCAATCAATTTCTACTGTACACAAGGGGATGCCTGGGTCCTCCACGTTGTAGCAACTTCATGAATTTTCCTGGATGTCAAATTGTTTAGTAATTCTACAATATTTCTGCACAGAGATATTGTTTATCAATAACATTTTTTGACTGAACAATGCAGCAAAGGTGGGATAGTTTGAGAAATTTACCACCTTTCATTCATGTGTTTACGTTCCTCTCCAAGGGGCTGGTGCTAAACATGGAGCCTCGAGGCTTGGCTGACTGCACCTTCCAAGCATGGGCAGTGGTGATTCCCCATCAAAATCCCACTTGCCGTAAGAAAATCTGATGAGACAGATAAGCTAACTGGATGGATGCCATATGAGAGAGCTCCACGCTTATGAGAATAATTTTACTATTGTAGATATCTTAAATAACTCGCCTCTCTCTCTCTCTCTCTCTCTCTCTCTCTCACACACACACACACACACAGAGTCTGTCTCCTGGAATGTTTCAATGACTTAAGCAAATCTGCCCTGAAATGGCAAACAGCAGTATCTGCAAAATTTTCGAAATTGAGACATGCCACCCTACAGGCTCACGAAACACTAGTACACAAGTTACTGCAGTTTCAGAATGAATCTTCAATGCTTTATTTAGGGGTCCCATTTGCAGTATCTGCAAAATCAGCAGTAAGGCAAGGGAAAACTGCAGTGTCTACCATTTTTCTCAGTTTTGTATTTTTGCAGATACTGCATTCTTCCATTTTAGGACAGAATTAGTGGCGCCAGTTAAATGCCAGGAGAAAAAAGGATGAGAAAAAAGTTCCAGGAAATTGCCCGAGGGGGGTAAATGATTTAGGTTGCTCAGTTGCCAATTAATTCCACTAAAAGTAAAATAAGGACTGATGAATGACTCTTGGTGCTCAAAATGAAAAGTCAATTACAAAAAAAACTGAACGAAAAACTGACAGGCAGAAAACACAGATGCCAATATTCAGATATAACACAGCAGAACATTTTACAAATACCGGAAGCTCTCACAACAAAGCAGAATAGAATAGAAGAATAAAATACAGAATTTAAACCAAATACCAAGTGCTGGGACCTGAGAGGTCACTCAGCTCTGAAAGAAAAATTGACAGTGAGAAGGTCTGAAAGGTGTGATAAGAGGAAAACCTTGAAACAATTGTTAGAGAGGGTGGAAAGTCAGATGGAAGGAAGAGAATATGAACAGAGGTACAGTAAAAGGATTGAACGAGGTTGCATCTAGGGGCCATAGAAGGGAAGCTGCAAAGGACCTTAAATAATGTCTACAGTGGACCACTAAGGGGTCAGGCACAGAGCAAGAATTGTGCAAACACAGGCCCAAAGAAAACCAACAATGTGTAGCAAAGAAAAAGGGGCGACTGGAGTTTACCCTCAACTTAGCTGACATAAAACACCAGGAAGTGAGGAAGTTGGGGAAAACACGCTGGCATGCAAGCAGTTAGCCTGCCCAGGTAATTCCTTGGGTGCAGTGGCACTCAGGTTCCAACTTCTTTTACGACTTGTATGGCCTAATGGGTAGCACCCTTGCCTTTGAATTGAAAGACCTGGGTTCGATCCTGATGTGAGTCAGAAATTTATTTCTGCTCCATACATGATTGTTGATTATTACTATATATATATATATATATATATATATATATATATATATATATATATATATATATATATATATATATATATATATATATATATATATATATACTGTACATATACATACAAAAAGTATGCATATAACATAAAAAAGTATGAAAATTTAAAAAAGTATGCAAATAAACTAAAAAAGTATGCAAATTAAATAAAAAAAGTGAAAACAAACTGAAAAATTATGCATATAAATAAAAAAGTATGTAAATAAAGTAATAAAGTATGAAAATAAACTAATAAAAGTATGCATACAAACTAAAAAAGTATGAAAAACTTTAAAAAGTATGCAAATAAACAAAAAAAAGTATGAAAATAACCTAAAAAAAAATCTACATATGAACTAAAAAGTATGAAAATAAACTTAAACAAAATACACATATACTAAAAAAGAATGCAAATAAACAAAGGAGTATGAAAATAAACTAAAGCAGTCTGCATATAAACTAAAAAAGTCTCCTTAGAAACTAAAAAAAAAGTCTGCATATAAACTAAAAAAAAAGTCTCCTTAGAAACTAAAAAAAAAAGTTTGCATATAAACTAAAAAAAAAGTCTCCTTAGAAACTAAAAAAAGTTTGCATATAAACTAAAAAAAAAAGTTTGCATATAAACTAAAAAAAAAGTCTCCTTAGAAACTAAAAAAAAGTCTGCATATAAACTAAAAAAGTCTCCTTAGAAACTAAAAAAAAGTCTCCTTAGAAACTAAAAAAAGTCTGCATATAAACTATAAAAAAGTCTGCATATAACCTAAAAAAAAGTCTGCATATAAACTAAAAAAAGTCTCCTTAGAAACTAAAAAAAAGTCTCCTTAGAAACTAAAAAAAGGTCTGCATATAAACTAAAAAAAAAGTCTCCTTAGAAACTAAAAAAAAGTCTCCTTAGAAACTAAAAAAAAGTCTCCTTAGAAACTAAAAAAAAAGTCTCCTTAGAAACTAAAAAAAAAGTCTCCTTAGAAACTAAAAAAAAGTCTCCTTAGAAACTAAAAAAAAAAATCTCCTTAGAAACTAAAAAAAAGTCTCCTTAGAAACTAAAAAAAAGTCTCCTTAGAAACTAAAAAAAAGTCTCCTTAGAAACTAAAAAAAAGTCTCCTTAGAAACTAAAAAAAAAGTCTCCTTAGAAACTAAAAAAAGTCTGCATATAAACTATAAAAAAGTCTGCATATAACCTAAAAAAAAGTCTGCATATAAACTAAAAAAAAAAGTCTCCTTAGAAACTAAAAAAAAGTCTCCTTAGAAACTAAAAAAAAGTCTCCTTAGAAACTAAAAAAAAAAAATCTCCTTAGAAACTAAAAAAAAGTCTCCTTAGAAACTAAAAAAAAGTCTCCTTAGAAACTAAAAAAAGTCTCCTTAGAAACTAAAAAAAAAGTCTCCTTAGAAACTAAAAAAAGTCTGCATATAAACTATAAAAAAGTCTGCATATAACCTAAAAAAAAGTCTGCATATAAACTAAAAAAAAAAATCTCCTTAGAAACTAAAAAAAAGTCTCCTTAGAAACTAAAAAAAAGTCTCCTTAGAAACTAAAAAAAAAAAATCTCCTTAGAAACTAAAAAAAAGTCTCCTTAGAAACTAAAAAAAAAAATCTCCTTAGAAACTAAAAAAAAGTCTCCTTAGAAACTAAAAAAAAAAATCTCCTTAGAAACTAAAAAAAAGTCTCCTTAGAAACTAAAAAAAAGTCTCCTTAGAAACTAAAAAAAAAGTCTCCTTAGAAACTAAAAAAAAGTCTCCTTAGAAACTAAAAAAAAAGTCTCCTTAGAAACTAAAAAAAAAAAAAGTCTCCTTAGAAACTAAAAAAAAAGTCTCCTTAGAAACTAAAAAAAAAGTCTCCTTAGAAACTAAAAAAAAGTCTCCTTAGAAACTAAAAAAAAAAGTCTCCTTAGAAACTAAAAAAAAGTCTCCTTAGAAACTAAAAAAAGTCTGCATATAAACTAAAAAAAAAAAGTCTCCTTAGAAACTAAAAAAAAGTCTGCATATAAACTAAAAAAAAGTATGAAAATATAGTAAAAAAAATATGCACATAAAATAAAGTCTGAAAATAAACTGAAAAATAATACATATAAACTAAAAAGTCTGAAAATAAACTAAAAACAGTATGCATGTAAAATAAAAAAGTATAAAAAAAGTTGCATATAACCTAAAAAAGTATTTAATAAATTTTTTAAAACTGAAATTAACTTAAAAAAAAAAGTCTGCATATAAACTAAAAAAAAGTCTCCTTAGAAACTAAAAAAATGTCTGCAAATAAACTAAAAAAAAAAGTCTGCATATAAACTAAAAAAAGTCTCCTTAGAAACTAAAAAAAAGTCTCCTTAGAAACTAAAAAAAAGTCTGCATATAAACTAAAAAAAAAGTCTGCATATAAACTAAAAAAAAAGTCTGCATATCTGCAAACAAACTAAAAAAAAGTCTGCATATAAACTAAAAAAAAGTCTCCTTAGAAACTAAAAAAAGTCTGCATATAAACTAAAAAAAAGTCTGCATATAAACTAAAAAAAAGTCTGCAAATAAACTATAAAAGTCTGCATATAAACTAAAAAAAAGTCTGCATATAAAGTAAAAAAAAGTCTGCATATAAAGTAAAAAAAGTCTCCTTAGAAACTAAAAAAAGTCTGCATATAAACTAAAAAAAGTCTGCATATAAACTAAAAAAAGTCTGCATATAAACTAAAAAAAGTCTGCATATAAACTAAAAAAAAAGTCTGCATGTAAACTAAAAAAAGTCTGCATATAAACTAAAAAAAAGTGCATATAAACTAAAAAAAGTCTGCATATAAACTAAAAAAAAGTCTGCATATAAACTAAAAAAAAGTCTGCATATAAACTAAAAAAAAGTCTGCATATAAACTAAAAAAAGTCTGCATATAAACTAAAAAAAAGTCTGCATATAAACTAAAAAAAAGTCTGCATATAAACTAAAAAAAAGTCTGCATATAAACTAAAAAAAAGTCTGCATATAAACTAAAAAAAAGTCTGCATATAAACTAAAAAAAAGTCTGCATATAAACTAAAAAAAAGTCTGCATATAAACAAAAAAAAAAGTCTGCATATAAAATAAAAAAAAAGTCTGGAAAAGAACAACTTGCAAAGTGACACTTCCTGGTGGTACACATCATAAGAAAGAGAGATTATTTTCTTCTGAGAATTTAATCTTAACTTTTGAATGACCTTGAAAGCAAGTGAGCTCCTGTCAAGCCACCTCACAAATGTATCACCTACAATATTTCTTAAATAAATATTCATTACTCCACAACATAAGCAAGAGAGAGAGAGAGAGAGAGAGAGAGAGAGAGAAAGAGAGAGAGAGAGAGAGAGAGAGAGAGAGAGAGAGAGAGAGAGAGAGAGAGAGAGAGAGAGAGAGAGAGAGACTTTCCTTTCTTGTGTTTCTCCCTTCATAAGCACATTAATCACGTCATGTACATTACCTGTCATTATTTCAGATTCTTTATGTACCTCACCTTATGCATCATTGTACGGCCTTTCCGCCGATATGTGTATCTACCTTTTACTCGTATATGCCTTGTAATGAATATTGTACGTACAGTATTTTTATGCTGTCAGAAAGCACAAATTCCTCGGGTCACCCGCTACCTTTCCGTCCGCTTTTTGCTTTACAGACACCTGTCGAGAATAATAAAGAATCAGTCTCTCTTTTGACATTTCTCTTGAACCTCACACTGGTGACCCCGGGTCAGGGACAGGTAGCGCGGTTTTGGCCCAGCCATTGACGGACTAACGACGGCTGCACCCTACCATCAGAGAGCCTTGAGCAGACTAACTACGGCACAAAGTTTAGGCCTCTGATAGCACCCTCCCTGGCGGAAGCCGTGCCAATGACGGACTAAATACGGCGTACCCAAAAGGGCACGTTTTGGCACTTCGTTCGACCACTGGAACAAATCAGCACCATTAAAGGACTGAATACAGTGCATTTTCCAGCGTTTTGGGGCGTGAGAAGTAAAGATGTTACAAGCAGAACCTCAATGCGAACCTGTGAGCATCGCCTGTACGCCTCTCTCGCCAACAAAGCCAGACACAGTCAAACTTCCCCCGTTCTCGCGGCAAAACACAGCATCATGGTTCCGGCGCACAGACAAGCACTTTCGCATGGCGCACATCTCAGATGATGCTACCAAATCAGACACAGTCATGACGGCGCTCCCAGAAGAAGTATTCAACAGAATCTTGCCCTGGCTGGACACGCAACCGGACAAAGTCCCAGACACGGACTTAAAAAACAAACTGCTGAATTCTTACTCCAGGCCCCTATCTGAGAAAGAGTGGCACGCATTCGACCTGTTATCCCAGCCCCTTGGAGATGTATCACCCAGGGAAGCCTAGGGGCAACTGCGGGGGTTGGTAACACTCCCAGGCTGCCACGAAAACGGAAGGAAAAGGACGACAGACGTAACAAAAGCAATTTTCCTTCGGCACCTCCAGCGGGAAGTTCAGCACCTTAGTCGACAATGCCCAGAAACTATACAAGGCCACCAAGGCCTCGATACAAGAACTTGGATCCAGCTTTAAATAAAATTCAAAAAAGTGACACGATGCTCTACTCGTCCTTCTTCGTACATTCTCCACAAGGAGAATAAAGTTAACCTCAATTCCACACGATCATTACAGAATCGCCAGCAATGTCACCCTTCAAGAAATACCACACATACATTATAACCACAAAGGAAACTTACCACTCAAGCATCTGCAATTTTTCAGGCTCCCAATCTGTGTCAAAGATGGCCAAGAGCAGATCACTCCATATACGAAACCGTAGGTTCGTATACATGTCGGAACAACTGTGACCTCACGTCAAGTTTAAACTAAAACAAGGCTTCCAGAAGACTTCCTGCAAGAACAATATTCAAAACTATTACAAATATCAAGTAGCAAGGACTCAGAACTACTGCAAGAGTAACCATTACAATAATCATGTATCTATGTCCTACAATTTTGCTTTTACCTCTGTCGTACCAGAAAATTTTGATGCAAAATGAACATTGTGGCTTTTTGAGCACTTATTTTAGTTTAAAATTTTATGAAGCTGAAAAGATCAGCTTAAGTTCATTTAATAATATTTCATACTTGTAATTGCTTTTAAAAAGTGTAAAAGTAAAAAATTCTGTGTACGTGTGATTACAAACTGCCTTTAATCATTTGCCTTGTTCTCTGCGAAAACCTGAAAATATCTGATTCACCCCATATTACATTTTATGCTCTCAAGCAATTTAGAAAAGTGTGTTCAGTAGCATACACTGTGCAGGTACAGCTAATATGCACGGCTGCAATGTACTGAAAGTACAGTACTGTAAAATGGGTGACAGATGTGCAGGGAAATGATGAGCTGAAATGATGAGATCATTTCAGCTTGTGATCAGAGACAGCACAGGAGCAACAGTAATCTAGGAAAGCACCACATTTGGAAATAGGATAGAGACCAATATGACGGCTTAAAGAACCAAGGAGGAGAAGTGCACAGATGAAGATCCCACTCTTTAACATTCAAACTCCTAGCCTAGGATAACCTGTACATAACATTCATCATTTAAAATCTGATTAGTTTTACTATTATCATTCACAAGATGGATCCTAAGTCATTGTATTCCCAATGTGCAGCCATGGAAATGGCTGTGTCAAAATACTGGTTTTATTTATTTAGGCTAATTGGTCAAGGAAAAAGTTATTGCCTAACCTAACCTGTAAGTCTGTGTTTGTAAATGTTCTGAACAGTTAGGTTAGGCTATTAAATCATGGCCTATATTTGATTTTACTGAATGCAACAATAATGTAGTGGATATTCAAATATTTTGTGTAGTTCATTAAGTGACCAAACCACAATTTGCCACTATTACTGGAATTATTCTTTATTTTGACTTAAATATTTGGGAGCACTGTAGGCATTACTAAGGGTCTTTCATTCCTTTTACTGTACCTCCTCCTCCTCCAGTCATATTCTCTTTCTTCCATCTTACTCTCCTCAACCCTCTTATGAAATCTGTTGCATAGTGCAATTGCAAAAGGTTTTCCTCCTCCTGTTATGCCTTTCAAACCTTTCTCTTCCTCCTGTTAGACCTTTCTAACCTTTCTAGGCTATTCCTTTGTTTCCCTTTCAAACCTTTCTCTTCCTCCTGTTACACCTTTCTAATCTTTCTCTTTGTCCTGTTTTACCTTTCTAACCTTTCTATTCCCCCCAGTTTCCCTTTCAAACCTTTCTAGGCTATTCCTTTGTTTCCCTTTCAAACCTCTCTATTCCTGTTTCCTTTTCAAACCTATTTATTCCTGTTTCCTTTTCAAACCTATTTATTCCTGTTCCCCTTTCAAACCTTTCTATTCCTATTCCCATTACAAACCTTTCCATTCCTGTTTCCCTTTCAAACCTTTCTATTCCTGCTCCCATTTCAAACCTTTGGTAGATCTAAGCCGGCTGTCCGCGGTGAGCTAGGCTATGGCAGTTGACATTCTTCTATAGAACTTTACCTCTTGAACAAGAATTTCAAGTAATATTTTGTCAGTCAGCTGTAATTAAGCGGTAAATTGCCTTAGAACTGCAGCCAACGGTAAGGGGGACCGGTTGGGAATCTGGGTCCTGGGTGGGGTCAAACACTTTCAAGAATAGCTAACGGTGAGGGGGACCCGTAGGGAATTCGGGGTTCTGGGTGGGGTAAGTAACTTGGGAAAAGGTTTGGGCAACTTATTGTTGTATTTCCAGTTATATATGTCGTTTGGAACACGAAAAACAAGCGTAAAAATAAGGGGGAATAAATGGATAGCGCGAGCCGTTACAAAGGTACTTTTCATGTATCACTACTACTGCTGATTCCAGGCCATGTCACGCATGCGCGGTCTTACAGGGGAGCTTTCGGTTCATCCAATGCCTCCAACTGAGAGAGAAGTTGGTGGGGTTTTTGGCGGGTGGCTGTACCCAACCAATCACATTGCAACGTTACCCCAACATTACGTTTCACCCGGGTGGAGAATTTGGGGGATACAAGCACTCAGTTACACATATTCCTTTTGCTCAACTATTTATAACCGTTTCCTACTCTTCGTAGCTTGTGCCTGTAACCTTCTTCTAGTACTTTTCCGTCCACAAATATACTGACGTGTCCTCGCAACATGATTTTACCATAAATAACTTACAAAATTACTTGACATTTGTCAGCAGACACCTGAGGCATGTATATGGGGTAGGAGGAGAAGGGTCTTACAGGACGTTTCGCTACCACTTTCTCTCAGTGACGTTAACAGAAACCTTTTTTTTTACATTTTTTGTAAGCCCTGTGGTTGGTGCGCGCAGCGCAATATAACCGCTTGCCAGAGCATACGGGCTTGCCAGATCATTTTAAAAAATGCGGATAAGGCGCGAAGCGCCGTTCCGCCACCCCAAAACTGAAAGCAGAAATACACTTTTAGCCGCCCCCCACCTCAACTTCATCCTTCCTACCCTGTTCCGTGCAGTTCACTCACTCTTCAACCCAGCACGATGGTGGACGTCACCCCCGGAACCTCCCGCTCCTCTGAGCCTGTAACTGAGGACAATTTGCCTCTTACCTCAGTTATAAGGATTTCTCTTCACATTACTCAGGGCATTACGAGCACCTAATACAATTCTCCCAAGACCACGGCCTTTTGAGGAAACAGGCCTTTTGCCCTCCTGTGGCAAGGAGTGTAGGCTTGACCTGCAAAAGTAGGCGTTCAGGTTACTTAGTTACTCCTTACCTGTAGATTTTTACATTTATATGCAATGCAGTTTTCAAAACTAAAGTAGCCTAAAATATTCCTTAAAGAGCTATACCATTGGCTGTGTACGTTCATTATATTTTCATTTTCTGAGGGTTGTAACGAGTAATTTGCTTTTTTCCCTTACTTTCAGGTGTGACAGGTGGCATGCCCCACGCCAGAAGCAGAAGAGAAGGAGGTGTAATGACTACCTCTCATTGTTGAAGGGCACCTGGTTTTCTGGGTCCCTCATGGATGTTGAGACTGTCCGCTTCTTCACTTACATCTATGTTAGGGACTTCTTTAACTATAGGTTTGTGAGGACAGAACTGGGTTTAAGTGACGTAGCTATTAATGGCTGGTCCAGCTACTGCAGGAAGTAAGTTTTTTTGGGGGTTTATATTTTTTTTCAGTGGATGGTTTTGTGATCAACCTTTATTCACTTCCCTCACCGAATTTTTGGTTTCAGGTCATTGTACACTGGTGTATCCGGCAGGAGAAGCAAATAGGTGGCCCCGGTGCAACTGTTGAGATTGACGAAGCAAAGTTTGGCAAGCGGAAGTATAATGTAGGCAGGGTCATTGAAGGCCAGTGGGTTATTGGTGGTGTCTGCAGGCAGACCAGACAGTTTTTTGTGGTGCCAGTAGACAACAGAACTAGCGCGACTTTGCTTGCTGTCATCAAGGACTACATTGTACTTGGGACAACTATTGTATCTGATTGCTGGAGAGCTTATGACTGCCTGAAGGATGAAGGCTATGTGCTCTTCACCGTCAACCACTCCATGAACTTTGTGGACCCAGTAACTGGTGCTCATACAAATACTATTGAGAGGAGGTGGAGGGAACTTTGTGAGATGATGCATAGCCTAGGTACGGCTGCAGGAGGTACAACTTTGTTGGGTACTTGGCAGTAGCACATTTTAAAATCCACTCTGATGACCCAAAGATGAGGCTCGACACGTTCGTGAAGGCGGCGGCTGAATTGTGCCCTCCACCACTTTAAGGTAAGGTTCCTAAACTATCCCTCTTTATTAGTAGGTAGTCACTTACCAACTCGTACCTTTTGTGCAGTACACCCCTCCCCCACCCGCTGAACATATGGCTCCCTAGTGGTTACATAACCCAAGACGGCGGCTTTGTTTACCGTTTACGTTTCTTCGCCCCCATTGCAAGCAGCGGTTAGTGCGCAGTTGACGTTTTTCAGTGTTGCTTTGCATGAGTTTAGGGCAACATTTTGCCCGTCGGCTGCAGACAAACTGTAATTTACCCTTGAGCAGTCTTTAAAGGGTCAATTACGCTTTAGTTACAGCCGACCGACAACATTTGACTTGAAATTCCAGTTCAGGAGGTCAAGTTCCATAGAAAAAGGCCAACTGCCATCGACTACCTCACCGCGGACAGCCGGCTTAGAATTGCCGACTCGAGTACCGTCTGACCCTCCTGTCGCTTTGGCAAGACATTGGGGAATCAACCTCGGCCTGTTCTCGCTTATTTAACCATAAATTAACAACAATTTAACTATAAATCAGCCACACACTAATACCTTAACGTCTTAATTAACAAAGTATTGGTTAATTAACCGATAATTACCCATTAATACCGAAATAGCAGGTAATTTCTTACGGATATTGACGTCCAGGACGATCTTCGGCGTCCGCCATCTTGCTTTTGTTTACATTCTGTCTCTCGGAAGCTTTTGGTGACGTCTCTCTCGTTTCGTTATGTCTGTACAATGATAATAATGATACAATTGTGTAATATTTTAATACATTATATGATACTGTATTATTAGTCTCTTTTATGAATGATAATCTTATATTTATGGACAAACTATAAATGAAAATTTACGTAATATTTGAAACACCACAAACTTATCTAGGTGGCCTGATTACGGCGCTCGTAAGCTTTTGGTAACGTCTCTCTCATTTCATTATATCTGTATAATGATAATAGTGATACAATTGTGTAATGTTTTAATATATTATATATTATTATATAAATAGCCTCTTTTATGAATAATAATTTGATATTTTTGGACAAACTATAAATAAATACTTACATAATATTTGAAACACTACATCTTTTTCTTAATGGAGTGATAACTACGACTCTCGTAAGCTTTTGGTAATACTTCTTACATTTTAAACTATTATTATAACGATAATAATGATACAATTGTATGATATTTTACAAAACTATATAATATTATTTAAATAGTCTATTTAATAAATAATAATTTGATCTTTATGGACAAACTATAAATAAAAATTTACTTAATATTTGAAACACTACAAACTTATCTTGATGGCCTGATTACGACTAGTATTATTACGATAATAATAATAATAATATAATTATGTAATATTCTAATGAATTGTATATATATTCCTATTTAAATAATTTTAAAATATAATAATGATTTAGTAATGACCAAAATATAACAAAATAATTCAATAATTATTGGAAACACTACAATTTCTAGAGTATATTCAGCACTCTTTAGGTTGGGGGGGAAAAGCTGCTGTAGGATCCAAGTGTTTCCAAGTGTTTCTTTTTCATTCCGTTTCATCATTAGTCAATATATCATATTACTCTATAAAATCTATTAGAATACAGTTCTTGAGAAGTACATTATTCATTACACAGATAAATCCACAAATACAAGTAATATGGCTGAAGACACTTCAGAAAAGACAAAATTCAGACAATAGACAAGACAATTCAGGCAAGACAGAATCCAGACAACAGACTAGACAATTATGATGAGACATAATTTAGATCAAACGGAATTCAGACAACAGAAAAGACAGTTCAGACAAGATGACAGATGAGACAATTCAAACAACAGACAAGGCAATTCAGAAAACAGACAAGACAATTATATAACATGAGACAGAATTCAAATGAGACAAACAAGATAAATTCAGACAAGACAGAATACAGACAACTGACAATACAGGTTATAAAATCTCTCATGGTTTATAAACCTCTCAGGTTATAAAACCTCACATGGTTTATAAACCTCTCAGGCTATAAACCTCTCATGGTTTATAAACCTCTCAGGTTATAAACCTCTTATGGTTTATAAACCTCTCATGGTTTATAAACCTCTCAGGTTATAAACCTCTTATGGTTTATAAACCTCTCATGGTTTATAAACCTCTAGGTTTTATAAACCTCTCAAGTTATAAAACCTCTCATGGTTTATAAACCTCTAGGGTTTATAAACCTCTCAGGTTATAAAAACTCTTATGGTTTATAAACCTCTAAGGTTTATAAACCTCTCAATTTATAAAACCTCTCATGGTTTATAAAACTCTAGGTTTTATAAAACTCTCAGGTTTTAAAACCTCACATGGTTTATAAACCTTACTGGTTATAAAAACCTCACATGGTTTATAAACCTCTAGGGTTTATAAACCTCTCAGGTTGTGAAACATCTCATGGTTTATAAACCTCTAGGGTTTAGAAATCTCTCAGGTTATAAAACCTCACATTGTTTATAAATCTTTATGGTTTAGAAACCTCTCAGATTATAAAACCTCTCATGGTTTATAAACCTCTCAGGTTATAAAACCTCACATGGTTTATAAGCCTCTAGGGTTTATAAACCTCTCAGGTTATAAAACCACTCATGGTTTATAAACCTCTAGGGTTTATAAACCTCTCAGGTTATAAAACCTCTCATGGTTTATATATCTCTAGGGTTTATAAACCTCTCAGGTTATAAAACCTCTCATGGTTTATATATCTCTAGGGTTTATAAACCTCTGAGGTTTTAAAACCTCACATGGTTTATAAACCTCTGGGGTTTATAATCTCAGGTCCAGTCTTTTAATTCTAGCTGTAAATTTAAAAAAAGAAGAGTAAAATATAAAGGAATTTATCAAGATTTATCAAAATGTATCAAAATTTATCAGAATTTATCAACATATTTGTTTCATGCCACAGAGAGAATTTCACTTGATATTGGCAGATATTTCGAGAGAATGAATTAGAAATAGGAAGCATTTGATCAAAATTTAACAGAATTTATCAGAATTCATGAGATTTATCAAATTTTATCCCAAATATCCAGTTTTAAAAGACTATATAGTTAAAAGAGGCAGAAGAACTGAGGGCTAAAATGTAATAATTCACTGATATTTCAAAAGAACATGTTAAAAAGTGGAATTAATTTATGAGAATTTATCGGAATTTTTTCACATTTACCTAAAATATCAAGTACTAAGAGTTAATCACTCTTAAATAAATGAAAGAATTAATGGGCAAAATTTCAAGAATACATTGAAAGTATGGAATCAGATCACCAAAATGTATCAAAATTCATCAGAATTTATCATAACTTCTTAAAATCCATCAGAATTGATCAAAATCTATCTACAACATCGAGTATTTAGATGCAATCATAAGTAAAAGAATTGATGGCTAAAACTCATCATTCACTGATATTTCGAAATAAAGCATTAAAATATGAAATAAAATTATCACAATTTATCATAATTCATCAGGATTTATCTAAATTCACCGTAATTTATCAGAATCTCTTCAAGTCTGTCAGAATTTATCAAAATTGATCTAAAATAAGTGAAATGAAAGATGGTAAGAGGTGCAGTTTAAAAGGAAACGCCTCATCCACTAAGACCATTACTACTACTACTACTAATGCTGTTGCAGATGCCAATGTTTACTAGAGAAATTGATTGTATCTGATTAATTTGGACATTTAAAAGCTTTATAATATATTATGATAAATAAAAATAAAATAACAATATATATAAAGTATTGTTTTAACGCAAAAGGCGCGAAATTTCGCGCGAAAAGCGAATAAATAAGGAAAAGGAAATCCCCAACTGGCAACTCAGACGTCAACAAAGGTAAACATTGCCGTTCGAAGGTTTTGCCCAAAACGCCGTTAAAACTTGTCAGGATTTTAACAAATGTGAAGTTAATTTGCAATGAAATGTTAAATTGAAGTTAAATAAGGAATTACGGAGACTTCAGGCCAAATCAATGTTAATCGCCGGTTGAATTTAGGTTAAAAGGGCCAAGATTATCAGCCCCCAAATTCCTCATTCAGGATTCAGCAGTTTAGTGGCTTTCTGGGGGGGTGGGTCCAGGGCGGGGGCATAGCCCCCCCAGCCAGGTCAGGGCACGCCGTCTTGTTTAAGGTTAGGTCGGTTCGTTCTGGTTAGGTCATAACCTTGCATTTTGGATGAATTGTGTTAGCTGGCTATACTGGGGGGGTCCCGGGAGAGGGGGGCAAAGCCCCCCCGGCCAGGTTAGGGCACGCCGTCCTGTGTTAGGTTAGGTCGGTTCGTTCTGGTTAGGTCATAACCTTGCATTTTGGATGAATTGTGTTACCTGGCTATACTGGGGGGGTCCCGGGAGAGGGGGGCAAAGCCCCCCCGGCCAGGTCAGGGCACGCCGTCTTGTTTAAGGTTAGGTCGGTTCGTTCTGGTTAGGTCATAACCTTGCATTTTGGATGAATTGTGTTAGCTGGCTATACTGGGGGGGTCCCGGGAGAGGGGGGCAAAGCCCCCCCGGCCAGGTTAGGGCACGCCGTCCTGTGTTAGGTTAGGTCGGTTCGTTCTGGTTAGGTCATAACCTTGCATTTTGGATGAATTGTGTTAGCTGGCTATACTGGGGGGGTCCCGGGAGAGGGGGGCAAAGCCCCCCGGCCAGGTCAGGGCACGCCGTCTTGTTTAAGGTTAGGTCGGTTCGTTCTGGTTAGGTCATAACCTTGCATTTTGGATGAATTGTGTTAGCTGGCTATACTGGGGGGGTCCCGGGAGAGGGGACAAAGCCCCCCCAGCCAGGTCAGGGCACGCCGTCTTGTTTAAGGTTAGGTCGGTTCGTTCTGGTTAGGTCATAACCTTGCATTTTGGATGAATTGTGTTAGCTGGCTATACTGGGGGGGTCCCGGGAGAGGGGGGCAAAGCCCCCCGGCCAGGTTAGGGCACGGCGTCCTGTGTTAGGTTAGGTTAGGTCAGGACCTGGCGCTTTGGGAAAGGTTATGAAAATGCTGGGACGCGTTGGCTTCCGAATGGCCGCCATCTTGTTTGTATTCGTCCCTTGGGCCCCTGGCTGCATTCCCCTCTCTCTCCTTTTACTGGACCTCCCTTCATATTCTCCCTCCTCCACCTTCCTTTCCTCAACCCTCTCCTGACAATGGATTCATGGTGCTTCAACTGCTTTGAGGCTTTCCTCCTGCAACTCCTTTCAGACCTCTTTAATGTCAATTTCCATTTCAGCGCCAAACGACCTCTGACGCCGAAGAAGCCGCAAAGAGACGCGACCCCTTTGGGGTCATAGAAGGTCACCTGTTGCCGTTGGGTCGTGTATTATTGATTTCAATAGACAGTCAGTCCCCGGTTTACGACGGGTCTGGCTTACGAAGTTCCGAGGTTACGACGCTTCTCACGTACATTCGTCGGAAATGATTTCCCGCTTTACGACGCATGTTCTGGGGTTACGACACGTCATACGCCTACGCCTCTCCAACGGAAGGAATGTGGCTCCAAAACGGCAGAATAATGAAAATCTAGAGGTTTTTTTGATGAAAAACTCAACATAAATGCCGTTTTTACCGTTTCCATTACACCCAGAGCATTAAAAGTCAGGTTTTCTGAGGATTTTTGACGATTTTTAACAATTTTTCGGTTTATGACGCGGCGTAAGAACGCAACCCCCTTCGTAAACTGGGGACTGCCTGTATTTTGAATGAACAAGGGATTACATTAGGATTTTCATTTTGAGTTTTATGATGCTGAAGAAGCCGTGAAAAGACGCGCCCCCTATACCTAATCGTCATTGACCAGTGATATAGCTTTGGGGTCATTTAAGGTCACCTGTTGCTATTGGGTTGTCTATTACTGAATTCACTGTAATATGATTTAGCTTTGGGGTCATGTAAGGTCACCTGTTGCTATTGGGTTGTCTGTTACTGAACCCACTGTAATATGATTTAGCTTTGGGGTCATGTAAGGTCACCTGTTGCTATTGGGTTGTCTATTATTAAATTCACTATAACATGATTTGGCTTTGGGGTCATTTAAGGTCACCTGTTGCTATTGGGTCGTCTATTACTGAATTCACTATAACTTGGGAATAGCTAACGTCCAAAGAGAAATATAATTTAGCTTTGGGGTCATTAAAGGTCAATTACAGTGCTGTATGGTGAATTTGATAGTAAATGTTTTCCATTGCTAATTGTAGTGAATATGAAAGCAACCTCCAACTATATTTTACTTATTGGAATGTATTCTTGCTGCTTCTAACGTCCACTGCAAACTTCTGCTGCATTCTTCTGCCGTAAACTTCTGCTGCAAACTTGCACTGCAAAATTCTTCAGCAATCTTTCACTGCAAATTTCTGTTGCAAACTTGCGCAGCAGACCTCTGCTGCAAAACTCCTCAGCAAAATTCTGCTGCAAATTTCTGCAACAAACTTTTGCTGCAAACTTCCACAGACTTGAATGCTTGACTGTAACCAGAAGGGAGATGAAATGAGAATAAAATATTTGCTGTAGATTATTTACTAATAAAAAGATCTGGTGCAGTATACATCAATAATGAAATTGCTAATTGCACATAAATACACATAAATTACACATAATTACACATAAAAGGAAGAGGCTGCTTCTTTATATCCCCCAAGCAGGGGAATCAAATTGTTAAAATCATGAGTAATTAGCTGATTTATTAACAATATATATACTGGACTCAGGTCTTCTTATTGCTAATACAGTAATGTGCTGCAAATACATTATTATCCAGATAATAGAATTTATTTGACAGATAATAAATTTGATTAGGAAAATTTATATTCTTTGGTCTGGGGAAAGAGAACGCCACATTGCATTTCATCCAAGTATTTATTTTTCCTTTTGGATTTCAAGTTATCATTAGGTTGAAGTTGCTTATGTTGTTGCAAGACCATCTTATCATTTCTCCCAAAAATTGTGGTAGAAGAGTAATTTTTGAAAATGACTTTTGTGAAGTGTATAGAGGCATGTTTGTCACGTCTGGAAATGCTGGGGTTTGGGGCTGGGGAACTGCAGAAAGTGAAAGGCCTTTGGTACTGATCAAACGGCTCACTCTCAAGTCCATCACATCCCCAGGACACCTTCAGGGCACTTTCTGCCCAGTTTCCATCTGGTCCAGGTCCTTGTCTGTGTCTTTTCTCCGTGGTTTTTCTGTGTCGTTCCACTGGTCTTTGTCGTATTTCCAAATGCAGGACTTCTTCGCCAATTGCTCTTCTTTCCATCGTAAGGCAGAATAATTTTCGTCGTCAAGTTCTCGGCTGCAAATTTCTCAGCCACTTTTATGTGGGAAGTGTAATCTTTGCAGTACGTCCGAGCAGTTTCTGATTTTGCTTGCACAGATTTTGTAAGAAGACAATTCAGAAACAATTATATTCAGAAACAAGTCAAGGCACAAAACATTAAACGAAATGAGACAGGTTTTTCCAGCTCCGTAAAGGTTTCAGTCAGAGAAGGAGATATATATAAGATTCTACAGTAATATAAGATTTTGTACATGAAACTTACCCGGCAGATATATACTTAGCTATAGTCTCCGACGTTCCCGACAGAAATTCAAATTTCGCGGCACACGCGACAGGTAGGTCAGGTGATCTACCATACCCGCCGCTGGGTGGCGGGAATAGGAACCATTCCCGTTTTCATGTCAGATTTTCTCTGTCGCTGGTTCCGGCAACATCTGTTGTTGGTTCCTTCTGCTTTGATTTTCATTTTTCGCTTGCTGAGGATTATTTTGGACTGACCTTTGGTGACGTATTGGATCTTTGGCTTGGCATAC
Source organism: Macrobrachium rosenbergii (assembly GCA_039081455.1). Taxonomy (NCBI): domain Eukaryota; kingdom Metazoa; phylum Arthropoda; class Malacostraca; order Decapoda; family Palaemonidae; genus Macrobrachium; species Macrobrachium rosenbergii. The sequence goes on from JANJGK010000383.1 coordinate 87,279, forward strand.
GCTTTTGTGGACTGTTTTTGATTTTGGCTTTGGTATTTTCTTAAGAATGTCTGATCAGAGTGTTGCACCGGTGTTTCGTGTGTGTGTAAGGTCTGATTGTAAGGTGAGACTACCGAAAGCTTCGGTAGATCCTCATTCTGTGTGTTTGAGGTGTAGGGAGAATGAATGCTCTTTTGAGAACACGTGTGTTGAATGTGAGAATCTCACTGAACTGGAATGGAAGGCGTTAAACTCTTATGTACGCAAGTTGGAGAAGGACAGAGTTAGGAAGGCTTCTTCCAGAAGCGCTAGTAGGTCTCTTTCCAAGGAGGTAGATTTAGATCCTAACACTCTTCCAGATTCTCCTGTCACTCCAGTTGTTTCAGCTCCTTCACCCTTCGTCGAACCTGTGGATTCGTCGTCGGAGATGGCTGCTATGAAGGCTTCGATCCGCAAGATGCAGTTGCGGATGCGCGCTATGGAGGAAAAGAAAGTGATAAGTGATAGTGATTTGTGTAGTGTCCCCAGTGTAGTGGAGGGGGCGTCTGACCGGCTCCGCATTGCTCCTAGGCCTAGACCTCTTCCAAACTCCCAGACCCAGTGGAGGAGGAATGTCGACAGCCGCAAGGGGGATGAAGAGCGCTCCCAACGGTCAGGCGTCCCTTCGGCAGCGCCTGTTGACGCGTCCCAGGCTGCCTTAGATCGCCGTAGAAAAGGGATCTTAAAGAAGTGTTTCTCTTCTTCTGCTTCTTCGTCTCCTAAACGTGGTTGGAGTTCGGCTGAGGAGTCGCGTCCTTTGAAGAGGACTTGGAAGGCTCCTAGAGGAAACGCCTTGGATTCTAGCCCTGAGCGCTTTCCTGAAGGCTCTCCTGTTTCGAAGAAGAGGACTCGAAGATCTTCCTCCTCTTCTTCTGGTGTTCAGGAGTCCACCAAGCAGATCCTGGTAGGCCTCCAGGCTCAACTCGCTGCTCTTGCTGGCTCTTTATCAAAGAGCTCCTCTCGTCGGAAGGATGCCTCTCTTCCGATTAAGTCCTCCAAGAGACTCTCTTCTCCCAGCAAGTCGTCTTCTATGAAGCGTCCTTCTCCTGTTAAGCGCCCCTCCAGCAGCAGGCGCTCCTCTCCTTCCAGGCTCTCCTCTCCTGGTAGGCGCTCCTCTCCTTGCAGGCGCTCCTCTCCGTCCAGGCGCTCCTCTCCTTGTAGGCGCTCCTCTCCTGATAGGCGCTCTTCTCCTGGTAGGCGCTCCTCTCCTGGTAGGCGCCTCTCTCCTCGGCGCTCTTCGTCTCCGAATAGCGCCTCTCCACCCAGGCGCTCGTGCCATCGTCGTCGTCGGTCTTCTCCTGTTGGAGATACTTTCTCCTCAGTCAGACGCCCTGCTCGTTCGCCTCGTAGAAGTTCCTCTCCAGCCTCCCTTTCGTCTGTTAGGCGCCCCTCTCCCAGCAAGGGCTCCTCTTCGGTTCGAGCTGCTTCTTCTGTCAGGCGCCAGTCAGCTTATAGGCGCTTCTCTCCGGATCATCGTTCTCCAGTGGACAAAGGCTCTTCTCCTTCTAGGCGCTCTTCTTCTGATAAATGCCCTGCTACTTCTAGACGTTCTCCTCCTCCTTCTGGCCTGGAGGCGTTATCGGAGGACGAATCTCCTAAGGACATCACAATTTCTGATTACAAGAGGTTGACAGCTCTACTAGTCCAGGAGTATGGAGATTCCCTCAAGCCTGCTTCTCCTCCTTCTCCTGGTTCTATGCTCTCGAGCACCAAGGCTTCGAAATCTTCCTCTCTTGTTAAAATGCGTCCTACGATCTCCATGAAGAAAGCGCTTAAAGGTTTCGGAGAGTGGCTCTCTTCAAAGAAGGATGCAGGCAAGACTGTCTTCTCTTTGCCTCCCTCTAGGCTTTCGGGAAGAGCAGGAATGTGGTACGAGACTAGGGAGCCTATGGGGTTAGCTCTCCCCTCTTCTGCTGGCTCAGATTTTTCTTCGCTGGTAGATTCTTCCAGAAGACTCTCCCTTAATTCGGCCAAGGCTTCTTGGGGACTGTGTGAACTGGACCATTTCCTCAAGGGCCTTTTCCGCGTGCTGGAAGTGTTCAACTTCATGGACTGGTCTCTTGGGGCCTTAGCCAAGAGAAGTCTTCAAGAGGATTCAGTCAGTATGGAGGACCTCAGCAGTGTGTTGTCTTGCCTGGACAAAGCTGTTAAGGACGGCTCGATGGAGATCGCTTCCCTGTTCGGCACTGGCCTGCTTAAGAAGAGGTCAGTCTTCAGCGCTTTCCTCTCTAAATCGGTCTCTCCTTCCCAGAGGTCTTCCCTCTTGTACGCTCCTCTTTCTAGCCATCTTTTCCCACAAGAAACTGTAAAGGAAGTCTCTCGTTCTTTGTCGGAGAAGGCTTCTCAAGACCTTCTAGCTCAGTCGTCGAAGAGGATGAGACCTGCTGCGCCTATTGCTAAGAAGGAGAAGCCCCCTTTTCAGGAGCCCTTTCGTTCATCCAGGTCTATTAGGAGGCGTAGACCTGAGAGAAGATCCAGGCCTTCAGGACTCCCTTCCAGGAAGTCCAAGTGAAAATCAAGTCCTCCAGACTCCAGTAGGTGCCAGACTTCTCAAGTTCGCCGAAGCCTGGGCACAGAAGGGAGCGGACGAATGGTCCCTCTCTGTTTTGAGGAAGGGGTACCTCATTCCCTTCTTTTCGAAACCTCCCTTGACTACAACTCCGAGGGAGTTATCGGCGAGATACAAGGATCCTGTGCGGAGGCAAGCCCTTCTTCTAGCCGTCGATCAAATGCTAGAAAAGTCTGCCATAGAACCGGTGCAAGATCTTCACTCCCCGGGATTTTACAACCGTCTTTTTCTTGTTCCAAAATCCTCGGGAGGGTGGAGACCGGTCTTGGACGTGAGCTCCCTGAACTCTTTCGTCGTAAAGAAGAAGTTCTCTATGGAGACGACGTCTTCAGTTCTGTCGTCTCTTCGTCAAGGAGATTGGATGGTGTCCCTGGACCTTCAGGATGCTTACTTCCACGTTCCCATCCATCCCTCCTCCAGGAAGTTCCTAAGGTTCATGGTAGACGGCAGAACCTTTCAGTTCAGGGCTCTTTGCTTCGGACTCTCCACAGCTCCCCAAGTGTTCACGACCATTCTCAGGAATGTGGCTCACTGGTTGCACTTGGAGGGGGTGAGGTTTTCCTTGTATCTCGACGATTGGCTAATTCGGTCCAGTTCAAAGAACCGTTGTCTGGAGGACCTTTCTCGGACTTTAAACCTGGTCCAATCTCTAGGACTTCTTGTGAACCTCGAGAAGTCTCAGATGATTCCTCAGCAGGAAATTGTCTACCTGGGGATTCGGATGGATTCTCGGGGTTTTCGAGCGTTTCCCTCCCTGGAAAGAAGGGAACGCTGCCTTCAAAAGGTGACAGACTTTCTGGAGAAAGACAGTTGTTCGGCGAGGGAATGGATGAGTCTGCTGGGGACCATTTCCTCGCTGGAACAGTTCGTTTCTCTGGGAAGGCTTCACCTCAGACCTCTTCAGTTCTTCCTGAAAGAATCTTGGGATCGGAAGTCCCAAGACTTGTCGGATTCCTTCCAAATATCATCTCTGGTAAAGGAACAGCTCCGTTGGTGGTTAGACCCAAAGAAGCTGGGTCTAGGAATTCCTCTACAACCGCCGAGCCCTCGCCTAGTGTTGTTCTCAGACGCGTCGGAGTCGGGTTGGGGAGCGACACTAGGCTCGGAAGAAGTGTCAGGCACCTGGGACACGGATCAGAAGGCCTGGCACATCAATATGAAAGAGCTGGTAGCCATTCACCTAGCTCTTTCCAGATTCGAACTTCTGGTCAAGGGATCAGTAGTTCTAGTCAATTCCGACAACACCACAGCCCTGGCTTATATCAGGAAGCAAGGAGGGACACATTCCTTCTCCCTGTACATTGCAGCAAGGAACCTTCTGTTGTGGGCGGGGGAGAGAAACATCGTTCTCCTCACCAGATTTGTTCAGGGAGAAAGGAATGTGAGGGCGGATCTGCTCAGCAGAAAAGATCAAGTTCTTCCCACGGAGTGGTCCCTTCATCAGGAGGTTTGCGAAAGGCTATGGTTCCTGTGGGGGAGACCTCATATAGACCTCTTCGCAACCCATTGGAACAAGAGGTTGGAGAACTACTGCTCCCCAATCTCGGACCCCAGAGCAGTAGCTATAGACGGCCTTCTCCTAGATTGGAACGGTCTAGACGGCTACGCTTTTCCCCCGTTCAAGATAATAGGGGAGGTAATCAGGAAGTTCAGTTCGTCAAAGGGCACCAAGCTCACCCTGATCGCTCCCTTTTGGCCATCCAGAGACTGGTTCACAGAGGTACTGGAATGGATGATAGATTTTCCCAGGTCGCTCCCTCTCAGGAGCGATCTTCTCAAACAGCCCCACTTCGACAGATTTCACAAGAATCTTCCCGCTCTAAACCTAACTGCCTTCAGACTGTCGAAGGACTGGTTAGAGCGAAGGGATTTTCGCACAAGGCTGCTAAGGCTATCGCCAGAGCTAGAAGATCTTCTACCTTGCGCCTCTACCAGTCGAAGTGGGAAGTCTTTCGGAGATGGTGCCGATCTAAGAAAGTTTCCTCTTCCAGTACCTCTGTAATGGAGATTGCGGATTTCCTTCTCTACCTAAGGGAGCAATGTAACCTGGCGGTTTCCACCATAAAGGGGTATAGGAGCATGCTGTCTTCAGTCTTTAGACACAGAGGTCTGAACATCTCGGATAATAAAGACCTTCACGACCTTATAAGGTCTTTTGAAACTTCTAAAAATAAGTCCCCTAGACCTCCCAGCTGGAATTTGGACGTGGTCCTAAAGTTCTTAATGTCTAACAAGTTTGAGCCTCCTCGATCTGCCTCGTTCAGGGATTTGACCAGAAAATCGCTGTTTCTTTTCGCTCTTGCTTCTGCCAAAAGAGTGAGCGAATTACAAGCTTTGGAAGGTTCTGTAGGCTTTAAGAAGGACTCTGCAATCTGCTCCTTTCAGCCTCTCTTCTTAGCAAAGAATGAGAACCCTTCAAAACCTTGGCCTAGGAGTTTTGAGGTCAAAGGACTCTCCGATCTTTCAGGACAGGAGCTGGAACACACACTCTGTCCAGTAAGAAGTCTTAAACATTATTTGGAGAGAAAGAAACAGCTCAGAGGCAACACCGAAAGTCTTTGGTGTTCTGTCAAGGATCCTTCAAGAGCAATTTCCAAGAATGCCCAGGCTTTCTTCATTAAGGATATTATAAAAGAGGCTCATCTTTCATGTAGAGACGAACATTTTCAGCTCCTAAGAGTTAATGCTCATGAGGTGAGAGCAATAGCTACTTCTCTAGCTTTCCACAAGTCTTGGTCCCTCCAGTCTATTGTGGACTCTACATACTGGAGATGTAACTCAGTGTTTGCTTCTCATTATTTGAGAGATGTTCGTGTGACATATGAGAAGTGCTTCTCTCTAGGAGCTTACGTATCCGCGGATTCGGTGCTGGGTCAAGGAGCTGAAGCTAATCCTAGTTAATTTAGTGTTATTTTTTAATTGTTTGTTGTGTTTTTATGGTCGGTTGAAAAAGAGTGTTGCAGGTCTCTCTCTCTTTTTCATCTCGTATTACTAACAAGGTTAGGCTTGGTCAGGTGGTCGGTTTTGGTTGTTAGCTCCTTGTATTTTTATTACCTAGCTCTGTCATGTAAGAGGGATAGCCCCCATTGATATGATTCAGGTAGAGGGCTCTGTCTTGTAAGTGGGTTAATCCCCATTGACACGATCCATAACAGGCTCTGTCATGTAAGTGGGTTTTATCCCCATTGATATGATCCAGAAGGGCTGTCAGTCTTAGGTCACTTCCTCGCTGAAGCTCTTGAGGCATGCAGACTCATAGACAGTATCCATGAAGTCTTCTGCCCAATCAGGTAAGAACCATGGTTTTTGTTTATTCCTACAACATATGTTGTTTTCCCGTTTTTTAGTTCTTAGCTGTCTCTTGCCCTCCTCCAAGGGTGCCAATCAGCTAAGTATATATCTGACGGGTAAGTTTCATGTACAAAAATGATATTTTTATGATAAAATAAAGTTTTGTACATACTTACCCGGCAGATATATACGATTAATGGCCCGCCCAGCCTCCCCTCAGGAGACAGGTGGAAGAGAAAATCTGACATGAAAACGGGAATGGTTCCTATTCCCGCCACCCAGCGGCGGGTATGGTAGATCACCTGACCTACCTGTCGCGTGTGCCGCGAAATTTGAATTTCTGTCGGGAACGTCGGAGACTATAGCTAAGTATATATCTGCCGGGTAAGTATGTACAAAACTTTATTTTATCATAAAAATATCATTTCTACAATCATTGTCAGGTGTGTCAAACTTTCTAGGGTGTGGGAGGTACAATCAAATTGATTAGAGTCAAAGTTACAATTGTATTTGGTGCATTGATTGTTGTAATGTTTAATCTTGAAAAAGGCTTGGGAGTTTGTGTATATTTTTAACTGTTTGCTTATTTGCTTGCAGGTAATTTTACAGTGGACCCTCCTTCGTGCAACCAGTGTTTGAACCCTGCCGTTCATGATGCTGCAATGGTACATAAAAGCCCATACTGTAGACACTTTTAACAAAAACCAAATGCATGTACGACTATCAAGCCAAGAGACTTGAAGAAGATTGGCCCTCAGCTGCCCAATACCCCATTTCAACCTCAATACCCGATGTCAACCCCAGGCACAGCAAGAGGCTCCGAGAGCACCAGAAACCTGCAGGTGCTTCAGAGGTAAGTTTCCCTTGCTTTGCATGGGGTCACCTACGGCAGTGTCTCCTGCATGCAGCGCTGTAGACCTGAATAACGTCCCTTTCCCTGTCCTTGGCTTTACTTAAGGTTCTTTGCAGCATGCCTTCCTTAGGCCCCTAGCTGCTCTAACCCCTTTCGTTCCTTTTGCTGTACCTCCTTTCATATTCTTTTTCTTCCATCTTACTTTCCTCAACCCTCTCCTAACATCGATTCACAGCGCAACTGCTGTGAGGTTTTCCTCCTCTTACACTTTTTCAGACTTTTAATATCAATTTCCGTTTCAGCGCTGAATGACCTCATTGGTCCCAGTGTCTGGCCTTTGGCATGACTCATGTATTCAGTTCAATTCAGTTCTAATCCCCCCTTCAATACTTAATTGTCATTGACCGTTAATGTAACTTTGGGCTTTCGCTGCATTCAGTAACAAAAGCTGTGACGCTGACCATTAAACACCACCAGTAGTTCCTTATAAAGTTTTGGGTCCTTTAGTCATCATTTGGTTGTCCAACTTCATTAACGTGATGTCTCTTCAATTGTTGCGTCTTGTGTAAAAATCAGAAGCGTGACTTTGCGGCCTCGTTTTTAACTACCTTTTAATGGCCGTAAAGAGGGCAGTCCAATAAGGCCTTTGTTATTTGGGATGAATCTTGTCCACTGCTAAAGATGGCTGTTTCTGTATTATCCAGATAATAGAATTTATTTGACAGATGATAAATTTTATTATGAAAATTTATATTCTGTGGTGTGGCGAAAGAGAACACCACATTACATTTCATCCAAGTATTTATTTTTCCTTTTGGATTTCAAGTTATCATTAGGTTGAAGTTGCTTACATTGCTGCAAGACCATCTTAGTTCCCTTTCTTATCATTTCTCCCAAAATTGTGATAGAAGAGTCATTTTTTAAAATGACTTCTATAAACTGCATAGAGGCATGTCCGCCATGTCTGGAAATGCTGGGGTTGGGGCTGGGGAACTGCAGAAAGTGAAAGGCCTTCGGTACTGATCAATACTAATACCTTTGGTGTCCATATTATTTTGACTGAATGAAGAGCATTGGTGTTTGAAGTGACAGTTGCTACTATTGATGTCAGGGGTCTTCCTTGTCAGAGTGATTTTTAATATTGTTGGTGTTGGAAATGAGTGATGCTGTGTGGAATAGAATTTTGGGCAGGGGACCGAAGAAACAAAGAACCTATCTCTTCAGTAGCTCTCAGAGCAGTCTTGGAAGGAGAGATGGTATGAAGGAAGCATTCATTACATTTAGCAAACGAATCAGGGAATACTGAAGCATTTTGTTAAGAATTAGTTTTACAGGGAGAAGTGTTTTAACCCTGAAAGGTTTTGGTTTTTTTATTTAGATTTTATACTAGAGACCTGGCTGTAGCTAATGGTGATGTCTATTTTGGTACCTTGTCAACAAAAAGACATCCATTCGATATGATGTAACAACTTATTCTTTTGTCTTTTCAGGTGAATGTCGCCTGAAATTCTTGAAGAAATCAATCTACAGATTTTTAAAGAAAATAGCTCAGTCGTTTAGCACTGTAGCAAAGGTAAGTATTAACGAACACGATTCTTTTATTAGGGGTTGATTCGTATTACCTGAAATGGTTTCGAAAACAAAAGAAATCTACTTCCCAAAGTAATATGCATTTTATACACATGGTATAGAAAAAATAAAATTGTATGAAAAGTTCTTCGTTGGAGGGGTGGGTAGAGCTGTCGCCTGGCACGCTGGTTGCCCCAGCGTTCGACTCTCCAACCCGGCCAATGAAGAATTAGAGGAATTTATTTCTGGTGATAGAAATTAATTTCTCGTCATAATGTGGTTCGGATCCCACAGTAAGCTGTAGGTCCCGTTGCTAGGTAAACCAGTTGGTTCTTAGCCATGTAAAATCGATCTAAAGCATCACTGTACACAACCAACTTAAATTTAAAGCTGTCACCCAGTCCTGGGAAGTATGTACAGCTCTCAAAGGTACAGGAGTTTCTCAGACATTTGTTTGCCTCAATCAGATCTTTTACTTTAGAGTCATTTATTTTGCCGCTAAGTTCCAATATCAGGTCTTGAATTAGTACATGATAACCATCCTAGTTGGCCCACTAGGCTATAAACTTCTCCTTTTCTTCTTCATTACTCTCCGTATTCTTATTCAATCCTCTCTCTTCACTTACACATATAGATTCCAGAGATTTACAATACTCTTTTTGATGACGTGCAACGCCATTCTCGTTCTGTACAATATCCAGGCCGATGTATCTGAATATAGCATTACTTTGCTCCCTAACCCGGAAATGATTTCTGATTTGGGCAGTGACTGCACTTTCAAATTTCTTTATTCCTCCCCACAAGAAATCACCTACATGCTGCATCAAGAGCATACCACATGAATCTCCTTCTATAGATTATCATCACAGCCAGCTTCAACAGGTGGAATGAGATACGCTTCACGCTCAAATTGTTCAGTCTGTAGGAATGCAGCCTTAATATTAACTGAATTCACTGCTCATCTTTTGGAAGACAGTATACCAACAAAGGACCTCAACACTTCCTTGCTAACAGCGGTAGAATCTGATTGGCTTCATCTTTTGCCTCAAAACCTCTGGCAACAAGCTGTGCTTTCATTTTCTTTTTCCCTTCACTGTTTTCCTTCTCTGCTAAGCCCATTGAACTGACAATGCCTCTTGATCCAAGTTAGGAATTTGCTCATTTACACCAAAATTCTTCCGGGTTTTTAGTTTCTCTTGTTTTGCTTCATCAAGTTCCTGACTTTCATGTTTTCACAAGCCATTACTACTTCACTGGGTTCCTGCAGTCCATCATCTAAAACTGGTAGCCATTTTTCTACATCTCTGTTCCAGTCAGTGGCTGTTATAAATCCATCTTTATGTTCAATATTCCTCCAACTGGTATATTTTCCTGTAGATTTTCCAGCATGGCTGTGAACAGTTCCTGTCTGCCATTCATCAGACATTCAGCAGGAATCTTACTCTGTCCAATCTTTGGAGTACCCTCAGTTGTTAAATTGTCTTCAGATGAAGCGTCCACAACTTTGATGTGATTCGCTTTTTCTTCCTCCTCATTTTTTCATTTTCCTCTGGATTTATAACTGCTTCTGTGTCGTTGTTCTTGCTGTTGTCCATTTCACACCTCAACATATCAAGCAGTGCATTTCTTCCCTTTTTAGTGTTCCTGTCAGAACTGTATGGTAACTCCTGAATGTGTGTTTCATGTGCTCTTACAATATTTGAACCATATTTCAAGATCGCTGTTTTGCCATCTTGACCAATGACTGTAGCTGGTCCTTTCCGTTCCTTTTGGTCCCCCCTCTCAAAATAGACTTTATCTCCATTCTTAAGGACTTTACCAATAGTTCTTACTTTGCGTCTTTCTGCCCGTCATTTTTTCTCAGAAGTTTCAGCAGCAATAAAGGCTTTTCTTGCGGAGTTTCTAGCATTGAGATGTTGTAGTGCCCTCCAGTGCAGGAAGTTCCTCATCCGTGGTACAGGGTAGGGTTAGGATTCTTCCCATACGTGAGTTGATAAGGGGCTAAAACCCCCTACCACTCGGAGACAATTATTAGCAATGACTGCCCATGTCAAAGCCACTTTTATAGACAGTTCTGGTTGCTCTGTCGTCATTTTTGTCACCATTTTGTCTATTACGCTCACACAGGCCGTTACTGAAATTTTATATCCCATTTTTTATACTCCTTTGTGACACTTCTTCTGCATACATTCAGCACATTTGGACCTCAACACCAGCATCCTTCAACAGCCGGATCGGTCTCTTAGATGTGGGATGACCAGATTGTTGGTGCGGTTTTCATATCTTGTTCTTCTTTTCCTTTTCATCATCTCTCACTGTCATCATTATTTCTCCTGTTTTCTTCCAGGCTTCTTTCTCAGCCCTTAGTGGGAGGCAGAAGTGTCCTGAAGAAGAGCCCCCCCTCAATTTTAACTTATTTCCATGAATTTCTGCAGTGTCATTTTCTAAGTCCAATTTCATTTTGCTTTCGTCATTGATTTAAACATTATTTCTTTTTCTTTGTCTTTTGTTCTCATTTTTTCCTCGTGTGACAAAGACTGTGTGTGTGTGCTTTCAACCAATCACCACCACATGCTGTAGAACAGCAGGCTGTGTTCAGGATAGCATAAATTAGTAGATTCCGTCATCAACACTGACACCATTTTAGGATTTTCAGTAACAGAATATAACTCTTCCTCATTTACACGACTAACATATACATTTTTTGGACATGGTGGAGACAGATGGTACCCTGATCCACACCCATAACATTTCCTAACCTTACCATATATGTCAACCGAGTGTCTCTGCCTATGACCCTGCACCCAGTGGTAACACTTCTCGACTTCCAAAAGATGTCCTAAGGGCTTGCTGCTTGGAATCAGATATTTTATCTGTCTCACTGAAGGACATTGCTGCCAACACTCATTTGTTGTCTGTAACCTCTAGCCCTGCACTCTCTAGTGGCTGAAATGCTAAAATACATTTTGGTGGTACGTACTTTGTACCTCTCCAGAACTGCACTTCTCTCCACAAATTCCAAAATGTACTTCTCCATCGTATGTTCCTTTTCCTTTCTGTAGCTGTCAGACCTTTCCCATGCCTCATACGCTGCTGACGGCTCATCCTTCTTGCACCACTTGTCCAAGTGTCGAAGCAGAACTTTCATTCCATCTTCGACTGTCAACTCTTCAACTCTCGCTTCCTTCTGGGAACGACGGGGCAACGACCGCAGCTTGTTTCTTTTTCTCGGTGCTTGCGACAAGCTGCCATACATTCGGCTCTGGTTTCCACCGGCCGTAACCTTTATCAGCGCCGAAAACTGGTAACACCAGCCGCCCGCCACATTACTTGTGGTATTTTTCATAGGGAAGTATTTACAAATTACTGTATTTTCATATAGTTTTTGTGACCAAACGCACTTTTTGGGATAAAACTATTAAAATGTTCAGGTATGAGCATTTTTAGAGGGTCTTTTGTTGTTTGAACCATCAAAATAGGCAGTTATAAGCCAGTGAATCCAGGGGGCTGACTGTATTCTTATATAGAGTTAACACTTGTCAATACTGAAGTCTGCCATTTTACTCTCAGGATATGAAGGAATGGGTCAGGTCTAGTCATGGTTTTATACAGATTTTATTCAGAAGAACATATGTATGATGAAAACCATCCCAGCTTCAAGCACAGGCAGTAATCTGTACAAACTAGTCTAAACTTCCATGGGAAATGATCTGAACTCTGACAAGTAGACAGTCCAGGTGTTAGGACAAAAGACTGATGACATTTAGTAACCCCATGTAGTGTGTTTCTGCATAAGGCTGTTGCATTTAAATGAACCAGCGTTGAAGTCTTTGCTGAGACCATCGTTGTTGCGCAAAGCATTTCGCTGCTCAAACGCCAATCTCTGCTCAAAATATATTGTGCCGAAAGGCGACTGAAGAGAACCAGTGGTTTGCTCCCAAGTCGTTGAGGAATTTGTTGGCTTTCATATCTGGAAATTTTGTCACTTTTTCTCTTCTTTGGGGTTAGATGTGAATTGAGGCTTCACTGCTGTTATCTAATCTTGCGCACTTTCTGTTTGAACATAAGTTATTGTAGAGTCTCCCTTTCCGAGCTTGTACCAGAAATGAGTTTGACTGTGTTCTCTCTTGTGCATTTTGTCTGAACTCTCGTCAGGATTTCATACGAGGTGTCGTTAATTGTGGGCTTCCTGATTGAGGCTGGATTGAATTTGTTTGACACCGAGTCACATTGAATTCCCAGGTCCCAGTACGATTCCTCTGAATGTCAGCTATCAAGCTTGAAAGTGATTTGTTATAGTATTGTAGGTTGAGGAAAGTCTGCCTTTGAACCTAAGAAAGTGGAGTCATTCCGTGACTGTTTAAAAGGCTGGCAAAGGTCTTTTGGTTTTCAATGCAGCTTGTACCTCATTTGTACCACCTAGCTAGCCGTTCCTCTTGCTAGGTATTGTACGAACAGCTTTCAGAGCTTTGAATTATACAAGTTTCAGTTGATTATAGGCATTGTATAGCACTGCACAGTACTTAAAAGTACTTAAAGTACTGAACAGCAGAGGTTCTATCCTTGAAGCAGAGTCAGCAGCTGTTGTTTTGTATTTGATGTGGGAAGTTAGGAAGTATTACACCCCAAAACATCATTTGATTATTACTTTCCAGCTTGAGGTGGTGTGGGAAGACATGATAATACTCTCTGTAGAAATTGCTCGAGTGAAATGAGTGTCTAATAATAATTTCAATGCCCTGAATATTACTTCTCCAGTCAGATGATCTCGTAGCACCTGTGGGGCCTCTTGTTCCTGCATTTGACCCTTTCCGAATGCAGATTTTTATGGCCGAAGGTTGCAGTTCTATTACCGCTCTCGTTTTCCCTACCCTAGAAATTAGCTTTCTTGAAAAGGCAGTCTTTGGTCTTGAAAAGGCAGTCTGTGGTTTAGCTGTGTCCTTTTTTGTCCCTTCCCCCTTTCTTGTTGTCCTGAGTCCTGGCTTTGAAAAGGGCGATGCACGGCACATTCCTTTGGCTCCAGCACTTGAACTCAAGTTCAGTTTGGTACCTTTTCGTCTTCTAATTCCTGCTGTTGTGTATATTTAAATTGATCGCTTGTAAGTTTGTTGGCGAAGTTTACTTGGTGGAGGCAGGATAGGCAAGATGGCTGTCTCCTGGGTGGTGGCTTTGATAAAGGGGTTTTTTAGTTTTTTTTTTTAGGGTTCCCTGCAGTCCCTGTCGTCATTCAGATGGGGCGTGTATATTATTTTGAGGATTGGTTCATTTCTTTTATGCTTGCTCATCTGATTACACTGTATATTATTAACCTTGAAAGTGAAGCTGTATAATAGCTGTGATATAAGTAGATAACGCTACTAACATCTTAGAAACTAGTCATGGCAGTTAACTGCTTTATGACGGGGGTTCCGTCCCGATGCTGTGTCGTGGGCCGAAAATTTTCGAAACCCGAAATGTAAAAATCGTAAGAGTTTTATTATTATTATTATTATTATTATTATTATTATTATTATTATTATTATTATTATTATTATTATTATGATGATGATGGTGATGATGATGACTGCCACCCTCAACAGTCGACTGCATGAGACTCCATATTGGAATGCTGAGGCCACAATTATTTCTTATTATTATTATTATTATTATTAGTATTATTATTATTATTATGATGACTGCAACCCTCAACAGTTGACTGCCAGAGACTCCATTCTGGAATGCTGAGACCACAATATTATTATTATTATGATGACTGCAACCCTCAACAGTTGACTGCCAGAGACTCCATTCTGGAATGCTGAGACCACAATATTATTATTATTATGATGACTGCAACCCTCAACAGTTGACTGCCAGAGACTCCATTCTGGAATGCTGAGACCACAATATTATTATTATTATGATGACTGCAACCCTCAACAGTTGACTGCCAGAGACTCCATTCTGGAATGCTGAGACCACAATATTATTATTATTATGATGACTGCAACCCTCAACAGTTGACTGCCAGAGACTCCATTCTGGAATGCTGAGACCACAATATTATTATTATTATGATGACTGCAACCCTCAACAGTTGACTGCCAGAGACTCCATTCTGGAATGCTGAGACCACAATATTATTATTATTATTATGATTGCGACCCTCAACAGTCGACCGCATGAGACTCCATTTTGGAATGCTGAGGCCACAATTATTATTATTATCATTATTATTATTATTATGAAAATGACTGCGACCCTCAACAGTCGACTCCATGAGACTCTCAGTCAGTCGACTCTTGAGGGTCACAGTCGTAATAATAATAATAATAAAATTGAGGCCTCAGCATTCCAGAATGGAGTCTCAGGCAGTCGACTGTTGAGGGTCGCAGTCATAATAATAATAAAATTGAGGCCTCAGCATTCCAGAATGGAGTCTCAGGCAGTCGACTGTTGTGGGTCGTAGTCATAATAATAATAATAATAATATTGTGGCCTCAGCATTCCAGAATGGAGTCTCAGGCAGTCGACTGTCGAGGGTTGCAGTCATCATCATCATCATCATCATCATAATAATAATAATATATAATAATAATAATTTTGTATCAGAACTTTAATTTATAATTTTACAGTCAGTCCTTCAGGCAAGCTCTCTCTCTCTCTCTCTCTCTCTCTTTCTTTCTCTCTCTCTCTCTCTCTCTCTCTCTCTCTCTCTCTCTCTCTCTCAGAGGCTCTGAATGGAACTTGGTAATCTTGTCTTGACTGATTTCACTGTATGTATTGGGACTGACTTCACTGTATTTATTTGGACTGATTTCACTGTATGTATTGGGACTGATTTCACTGTATTTATTTGGACTGATTTCACTGTATGTATTGGGACTGATTTCACTGTATTTATTTGGACTGATTTCACTGTATTTATTGGGACTGATTTCACTGTATGTATTGGGACTGATTTCACTGTATTTATTGGGACTGATTTCACTGTATTTATTTGGACTGATTTCACTGTATGTATTGGGACTGATTTCACTGTATTTATTTGGACTGATTTCACTGTATGTATTGGGACTGATTTCACTGTATGTATTGGGACTGATTTCACTGTATTTATGGGGACTGATTTCACTGTATGTATTGGGACTGATTTCACTGTATGTATTTGGACTGATTTCACTGTATTTATGGGAACTGATTTCACTGTATGTATTGGGACTGATTTCGCTGTATGTATTGGGACTGATTTCACTGCATATTTATTTGGACTGATTTCACTGTATGTATTGGGACTGATTTCACTGTATTCTTTTGGACTGGTTTCACTGTATGTATTGGGACTGATTTCACTGTATGTATTGGGACTGATTTCACTGTATTTTTATGGCTGATTTCACTCTATGTATTGGGACTGATTTCACTGTATGTATTGGGACTGATTTCACTGTATTTATTTGGACTGATTTCACTGTATGTATTGGGACTGATTTCACTGTATTTATTTGGACTGATTTCACTGTATGTATTGGGGCTGATTTCACTGTATGTATTGGGACTGATTTCACTGTATTTTTTATGGCTGATTTCACTGTATGTATTGGGACTGATTTCACTGTATTTATGGGGACTGATTTCACTGTATGTATTGGGACTGATTTCACTGTATTTATGGGGACTGATTTCACTGTATGTATTGGGACTGATTTCACTGTATTTATTGGGACTGATTTCACTGTATTTATTTGGACTGATTTCACTGTATGTATTGGGACTGATTTCACTGTATTTATTTGGACTGATTTCACTGTATGTATTGGGACTGATTTCACTGTATGTATTGGGACTGATTTCACTGTATTTATGGGGACTGATTTCACTGTATGTATTGGGACTGATTTCACTGTATTTATGGGGACTGATTTCACTGTATGTATTGGGACTGATTTCACTGTATGTATTGGGACTGATTTCACTGTATGTATTGGGACTGATTTCATTGTATGTATTGGGACTGAATTCACTGTATGTATTGGGACTGATTTCACTGTATTTATGGGGACTGATTTCACTATATGTATTGGGACTGATTTCACTGTATGTATTGGGACTGATTTCACTGTATTTATGGGGACTGATTTCACTATATTTATGGGGACTGATTTCACTGTATGTATTGGGACTGATTTCACTGTATTTTTTATGGCTGATTTCACTGTATGTATTGGGACTGATTTCACTGTATTTATTGGGACTGATTTCACTGTATGTATTGGGACTGATTTCACTGTATTTTTTATGGCTGATTTCACTGTATGTATTGGGACTGATTTCACTGTATTTATTGGGACTGATTTCACGATATGTATTAGGGCTGATTTCACTGTATTTATTGTATTTATGGGGACTGATTTCACTGTATTTACACTTTATCACAGTGACCATACACTCTATATGGTATGCTCACAAATAGTACATTCATTTTTTCTTATCTCCTTTGGTACTGGGCACGGAAAAGGGCATTAGCATGCCCATGGCCATTAGGTTTTGCACCTCAACAAACAAAAAAGAATGATATTCGTAGTTAATACCCTTTTTTTATAATTCCAATACAATTAATACCCTTTTTTGTCATTTTAATACTTTTTGCTCAACAGTAATTTCCCCATTGCTTAATCAGTGACTAGAATAGGATGTTTTAGGATTTCAAAATCTAATTATTGGTACGAAATGTGCATTATCCTGATCTCTGCTGTGTTATTTTGCTGTAAATGCAACAAAAGAGTTTTTAAGATTGATAATTGCAAGTGACAAGTCATTTCTGCAATGCTGCACAGCCAACTCATTCTGTGTCTGTTACTTTGCAGATTTGCAAGAATCCGCTGCTGAAGGACCTCAAGAAGAAGAAGAAGAAGAAGAAGAAGATGGTGAGTGTTCAATTCATCTTGTTTTTTTCATCATTCTCCTTTTTTTTTCTTACAATGTTCAACTTATGATAAGAATTAGTGCCTCTACTTAACAGACACTGGAGGGGTTTGGCTTTCTGAAAGTAACAAAGTCTGTTGAGTAACAAAGACCCTACCCTAGATTTCTGGTTAAGGAACAGAGACTGGTTAAATCTTTACAAAGGCCTGTTTTTCCTTCTGTTCACCAGAAGTTGGGTTTTGTTCAGACTGATATTTCAGTCTCTCTTCTATTCCACTCTTCCATCTTTTAAATGCTTCTGTGACCTCCTCTTCTCACCCTGCCATTAACATCAGGTCATCTTTTCCTGTTATTATGTTAAACAATGAGGTACCCAGTCCTGAGTCTCAGTGGATGCTAATGTGTACCTTTCAATTGTTTTCAGTACCTTCAAATGGTCTTTTTATGTACCCTCTCCCTTTGTGAAGTCAGTATACTGGTTTTTTGAAATGCATTTCGAGGGACAGCAAATTTGTGTTGTAATCTCCAAAGTCTTTGCTTGGTACTTCTGTGGTAGGTTACTTAGTCATAAATACTGTTTTCTTTATATCTCTGACATAGAGTTAAATGGGTGACTGCCAGTATTAGCCATTTTTCTGCCTTGTTTACTTAATCACCTGCTATTCCTCGTGGTCTTGGCTCTCCTTGTATTGTCAAGCAGTGCAATGTACAGCTGGGCCAAACTTCCCACTGCTGTGGGATTTGCAGTAATATCCACAGATAGGAAGACACTTCTTTTTAATTAATATGTCCTCTGCATTCAGAGCAGAATTATCAGCAGTCTTGTGTACTCTTAAGATGATTAGAATTACAGCACTCAATAGTCTGTCATTTTCAGTGTTTCTACATGTGCTGTAGAATCAGTCTCACATTGCTGTTCATATATTTCCCTTCTACAGTACAGAAGGTCAGATACAGAAGATCTATTTTTAATAGACTGCAGAAAGCTGGTGTAGATTTTGAACTAAATTGTGGCATCGCTGAATTCCTTTATATGAAACAGACAATAATCAGCTACAGCAGGTTAGCCCACAGGACATTTTGGCTCTCAGTACCAAAAGAGATTATAGCATGTATTTCATCTCCACTTGCTTGACAGGTTATTTAATGGCCACTTTCCTGACCCAGTTCCTCTCTAACAGAAGACAGTAAATGATAGGTATTGGACACAGATCCCTTCATTTTGTCAGAATCTTTTGACATTTTCAGTATCTTAGTGATAAAGCTTTTACAAATCTATATCAGATGGAATGATTTGATCTTAATTGCTTGTATAAAACCAAACCAGTGATTCCTTAGTTTAGCTGACTGGTTAAATACAAAAGCCTTTTTTTTTTTCCTTCCAGTCACCAGAAATTGGGTTCTGTTCAGACTGAATTTTTCAACCAGTTCCCGAGAACTTTGCTCACTGCAATTCTTTGTAGTTTTTCTCTTTTTCTTTCCTGTTATTGTGGTAAACAATGAGGTACCCAGTCCTGAGTCTCAGTGGATGCATAGTGTACCTTTCAGTTGCTTTCAGTACCTGCTGTAACTTTCAGATTAAGTTTTATGGTACGCTAACATCACCTATGTTAAATGGTCTCTTGATGTACCCTCTCCCTTTGTTGTGGTACTTTTAAAATGCCTTTCCAGGAACCACAGATTTGTGGTGTCATCTCCACAGCATTTGCTTGGTGTTTCTGTGGCTGGTTAACCAGTCATAAATACTGGTTTCTTTTATTTTTGTTTCTCTGACATAGAGTCAAATGGATAGTTGCCAGTATTAGCCACTTTTCAGAGCCTTTCCTGAAGCACTTCCTCCAGTATTTAGAGTTTATCCCTCTTATGAATTTTACTCGGGAGTAATTCCCACTTTCCGTTGTAAAGGAATATTGTCAAACTTTCCAGTATTCTGGCCATATCCCTCCCTTTATCAAGTTTTCATTTATCCTGGTTATTTTTCATTGACTAGTTCTAGTTTTCTGGAAAAGAAAACTGTTGTGCCGGCTTTGTCTGTCCGTCCGTACTTTATTCTGTCTGCACTTTTTTCTGTCCGCCCTCAGATCTTAAAAACTGCTGAGGCTAGAGGGCTGCAAATTGGCATGTTGATCATCCACCCTTTAGTCATCAGACATACCAAATTGCAGCCCTCTAACCTTAGTAGTTTTTATTTTATTCAAGGTTAAATTTGGCCATAATCATGCTTCTGGCAACGATATAGGACAGGCCACCACCAGGTCGTGGTTAAAGTTTCGCTTCTCATTAGATTGTGAGAATACAGGGTTTTTAGTTCCATCATTTCACTCTTTGCAAATGTCATTTCTCCATTTTATTATTTATATTTTTGTCCACTTCATATCACCATATTTCCTAGTCCAGGTTTTTGTATCTTCTCATCTAAATAAAACCTGTGTTTCAGGGTTTTCAATTGTATATTGTCAACTCTACTCTTTGTTTCATACACAATGCATCAAGCAACTTGAAATATCATTGCAAGTTGTAAGAAAACCATACGTTTAATCCTGCATTTATATTGAATTTCTCATCAAAAAACCCCCCAAATTTTGACCATTCTGCCATTTGGGAACCATATTTCTCCTGTTGGATCGGCGTCATAACCCAGGAAATAATTTTTGACGAATATACTTGAAGAGCGTCGTAAGCTCGGAACGTTGTAAGTCGAGTCTGTCATAACCTGGGGACTGCCTGTGCTAGTTTGTCCTCTAGAAAGTGGCGTGACCTTTCCCACACTTCTGATTTTACTCTCTTGGTCTGCTGTTTGTTGTATATGCAATGAAGAAGACACTTGCAGTTGCCTTTCTTCCAAGACCTGGCACTGTCTTCATAATCCTTTCATTTAGATGTCCCCTTTCTAACACATTATTTGCTATTTCCTCTTTCAAAGCATTTCTCCAGAATTGACGTTTGTTGCGACCTCTCTGCTGTTATTTGTATTTGATCCTGGTTGTTTGACTTGAAAAAGTAATGAACGGCTTCTTGCTTGCATTTTTACACCTCTGCGCTTTCCTGCCGTTGCTCAGACAAGGTCATTGAAGGTAGCTTTTAGGTATAATTCTGTGTGCTGAGGAAAGTGGCTTTTGCTGGTGGCTACCTTTCCAAAGAGCCTGAGACTTCTGTGCTTACCCCTGAATCAGTTCAGTATAGTCATTAGCAAAAGGTCATTATTAAGGTCATCACATATCTGGTACTTTCTCTATTGCTTTCTCTCCACTCTCTTCAGAGTGACCTCCTTTAGTTTCCATATCTGCTACTCTCTCTCTCTCTCTCTCTCTCTCTCTCTCTCTCTCTCTCTCTCTCTCTCTCTCTCTCTCGATGACCATTGTTGTTGTGACACCAGATAATTTAGTGTTACGTGTATCTCCCTACTAGTAGCAGGAACTGTCCCACTAGTAGCAGTAACTTCCTACCAGTAGCAGTGTCCTTCTACTAGCAGCAGTATCTGTCCTACCAGTAGCAGTATCATATCTGTTCTACCAGTAGCAATGTCTCCCTACTAGTAGCAGTATCTGTCCTACCAGTAGCAGTGTCTCCCTTACTAGTAGCAGTAACTATACCACTAGTAGCAATATATGTCCCACTAGTTGCATTAACTGCTCTGGTAGTAGTAGTAACTGCCCTACTAGTAGCAGTAACATCCCACCATTAGAGAACTGTCCTACTAGTACCATTAAATGCCCTACTAGTAGTAGTATCTCCCTTGCTTGTCTCAGTAACCATCCCACTAGTAGCAGCAACTGTCATACTAAAAGCATTAGCTGCTCTACTAGTAGCAATAACCATCCTGACAGTAGTGGTATAAGCCCCACTAGTAGCATTAAGTGCCATACTAGTAGCAGCAACTGCCACAAGTAGCTTTACCTGCCTTACTAGTAGCAGTATCTGTCCAATTATCAGCAGTAATTGTCCCACTAGTAGCAGTATCTGTCCCACTAGTAGCAATATCTGTCCTGCTGATAGCAGTATATGTACCACTAGTAGCACTATCCATCCTGCTAGTAGCAGTATATGCCCTACTAGTAGCAGTATATGTCCTGCTAGTAGCATTAACAGAGTTCGTTTATTTCCATAAGCGTTGTATGGCTGGTGACTGACAGATTGGATGACTGACTAACTGACTGACAGATATATTGGATGACTGACTGACTGACTGACATATTGGATGGACTGACATATGGGATGATTACTGACTAACAGATTGGATGACTGACTGACTTACTGACGTATTGGATGACTGACTGTCTGACTGACAGCTATATTGGATGACTGACTGACTGACATATTGGATGACTGACTGACAGATAGAGTGGATGGCTTGACTGGCTGACTGACTGACACCTGACTTTCATTCGACCAGTTTTCGTTTGTTTGTTTCTTCAGCTTTTTAATTTAAGGCTAAAGTTAGCCCTGATCGTGCGTCTGGCACCGCTATAGGAAAGGTGTTTGAATTTTCTAGTGGAAAGTGTGACTGACGTCATCACGGTGTCGAAGAACATGACTTCTCCATCTTTCTTCTTCAACTCTCCATAAGTAGTGATCTCTCTCTCTCTCTC
The DNA here is from genome assembly GCA_039081455.1 of Macrobrachium rosenbergii. Taxonomy (NCBI): domain Eukaryota; kingdom Metazoa; phylum Arthropoda; class Malacostraca; order Decapoda; family Palaemonidae; genus Macrobrachium; species Macrobrachium rosenbergii. The sequence continues at coordinate 109,072 of JANJGK010000383.1, forward strand.
TCTCTCTCTCTCTCTCTCTCTCTCTCTCTCTCTCTCTCTCTCTCTCTCTCTCTCTCTCCACTGCCATTTTCAATACCAGACGCAGGAGAAAGATTTTTAGCCTTCGACTTCCCGGCACCTTTATTGTCAGGTTCTAGTTACTGTGTGATGATGCCTAGGAATAATTCAATAGATTTTTATGTACGTATGTTATTTTTTCTAAAATAATAATAATAATAATAATTCAGTTATTATTATTATTATTATTATTATTAAAAAAGAGTCTTAAAATGGAGAAACAAATCCACAATTCTGTATTGGACAGAAAAGCTTATAGAATTTAGGCCAGAGGCCAAGCACTGGGACCTGTGAGGTCATTCAGCACTGAAAGGGAAATTGACAGCAAAAGGAGAGGGTTGAGGAAAGTAAGATTGAAGAAAGAGAATATGAAAGGAGGTACGGTAAAAGGAACGAAAGGGGTTAGAGAGCTAGGGGCCATGGAAGGGACGCTGCAAAGAACCTCAGATAATGCCTACAGTGCACCACGTGAGGTGCACTGACGGCTCTACCTCCCCACGGGGACTACTTGTCTCTTGAAAGATTGCTGTCATGTGCTTAAGTCTTGGAGATTGATTTTGAGATTAAATCAAGCTCTCTCTCTTTCTCTCTCTCTCTCTCTCTCTCTCTCTCTCATTATTATTCCATTATCATTAGCCCTGATCTAATGGCGATCAGGATATTTTTTTATTACTTTTATTGAAGTTTCTAATAGAATAAAAAAATATATGGCTAAAAATTTTTCAAATCCACATAGCCTACTCGTCCTTACGACATAGATGACATTAACAGCAGTGATCTTTATGTCTTCCCCTTTTGCCATCATCATCATCATCATCATCATCATCATCATTATTATTATAGCTTTATTACTGTACCTATCCTGTCTTCGTCTTATGGGTTCGTTTTTTGAAAGGAAATCTTCACAGAGCAGTTCATGAACTCGAGAAGCTTGGCTGTTATTGTGACCACCTTCATCATATTAATTAGAACTAGAAGATGCTACAAGATACTACGTTACAAAATACACACACACACACACACATTATATACTATATATATATATATATATATATATATATATATATATATATATATATATATATATATATATATAAGGAATGAGAAATTGTATTAATTTTGTGCATTTTAGAAGCCTTATTCCTTGCCATTTTAGATATCTGAATGTTCCTCCCCCCATTCTCTCTCTCTCTCTCTCTCTCTGTCATCTTGCAATACAGCCTCCATACTCTGTTGTCATGGACGCTGAAAGATGCTAGAGTCTATTCTTCCCTTTTTTATTGATAAAATTAACTTTTTATTCTTAACCTCTCTCTCTCTCACACACATTTTTGTGATCTTTTGAAGAATTCAAAGCTCATGAGTTTGTTCCTTTACTTAACTGGGAATCATCTTTAATAAAAACAGGAATATGGAATAATATAAAAGCGACAACAATATGTTTTAATTCCATTAAATCTGCGAGACATGGTCTATCCTCTGAAACTCCCAGAGCGACATTCTAAAAGTTTTCTCTTGAAGGCCGCCACCGACCTACTGAGCTCTCCCACTCGCCTCGGCAGCTGCACCACCACTGGCTTAGTCCCTCCCCCCCCCTCCTTCACCCTCCCCTACACACACACACACTCAAGTAAGCACGCACACGCCTCGACGTACGCTCTCACACAGAAACGTACACGCTTGTGCGCGCGCACACGTACGCACGCACACACCCTTCCCTCACTTTCGCTTTCGTTTGGGACTTCTCACTTGGGCAGCGCCGCCATGCGGCCGCTCTCGGAACTATCGGCCATTTAAACTCTCGTTCCCACAGCGCGTTCGTCGTAATTATCTGTTATTATTCGTTATTTCTCCCCTTTATCCTCCCTTTTTGTTTATTATTACGACTGTCAGAGATACTGTTATTATTACTGTTATTATTTTGACTGTTATTGCTGTTATTATCGGATGAGTTTTGGCTCTAGAGGTTAATTAATAATAAGTTTTTAACTCCAGGATATCAATTTTCTGTCTGGTACCCAGCTGATATATAAAGGATTATACACTGGTATCCTCTCTCTCTCTCTCTCTCTCTCTCTCTCTCTCTCTCTCTCTCTCTCTCTCTCTCTCCCCCAGTCATTAATGCAGTCGGATTTAAGGCCATATTAATGATTAATCCATTAATCCAGTAATAAATCTCCTGGATTTACCTGAGTAAAAGTCCCTTTCTAACCGTATTTTAATTCCACAATGAGTGCAAATTCATCCTGACTTCGCCTTATTTATCTCCATTTCCCGTCTTTATCCTTCATTATTCTTCACTATTTTCATTATTCTCTGACTGTCGTCATCACTGTTATTATTTTTACTGTTATTGCTATTATTATTGGCTTTCGTTTGGCTATAGAGGTTAAATGATAGTCATTTTTTTTATGCCGTCGACCTAAGATGCTCTGTTTCTGTATATTATTATTATTATTATTGTTAGTATTATTATTTTAAGTTACATTTAGTTCAAGGGCTAACGGACTCTGCTGGCATAAGGCCAGTTTGGGATCACTAATCAATAATAGCAGTTTCTTTTATTTTGCAATGAATATTTGCAAGAAATATTGTGCCGACTTACAACATATTTTATATCTTTCATAATTAACTCTATTAGAGGTTTGTCTTATCACATTTTATTTATTATGTCTCTCTCTCTCTCTCTCTCTCTCTCTCTCTCTCTCTCTCTCTCTCTCTCTCTCTCATTAATAAGTGTAGATTAAATGACCATGTACAGGAATATCAAATGTATATTTAAAGAAAAATAAATGCTTTGTATATTACAAGCAAAGGGAGGTTCTCTCTGCCACTTTCTCAAAATGGATTCCTTTTAGACGAATAATCTCATGAAATACTTATTATGTCTCTTTAATTTAGTTATATATATATATATATATATATATATATATATATATATATATACTGTATATATATATATATATATATATATATATATATATATATATATATATATATATATATAATTTCTTTGGTAGTTTTGTGAAGTAATATTTCTGACTTGAATAAATCTAAATGTATTTGTCTTATTGGCAGGAATTTGTTTATTAAGGAGGGGACTTCAAACTTCAGAGAGAGAGAGAGAGAGAGAGAGAGAGAGAGAGAGAGAGAGAGAGAGAGAGAGAGAGAGAGAGAGAGAGAGAGAGAGAGAGAGAGAGATTTTATCATTATAATTGGATTAAAATGACCACATTTTTAATTTATATAAAAAAACCACTGCTTCAGTTTCAACCAAATTTGGCACATATACACATACATATATAAAATGCATATGCATGTGTGTGTGCGCACCATATACACACACACACACACACATATATATATATATATATATATATATATATATATATATATATATATATATATATATATATATATATATATATATATATATATGTGTGTGTGTGTGTGTGTGTGTGTGTGTGTGTGTGTGTGTATGTATCATCAGAGAAGATGGACAGCAAAGAGTAAAATGCAGAAAGAAAGAGAGAAGCAGTGCATGTGACAGCATATGTTGGAGGGCTCACTGTAAGCAATGTTGCATGTGTGTGTTTGGGTGCAAATAGGGCATTCAGTTTGGTTCATTCATTAAAACAGTATTTATTATTATTATTATTATTATTATTATTATTATTATTATTATTATTATTATTATTATTATTATGTTACTTTGAGTATCACATCTCCTTATCAAACAACCTTCCATCTACAACCCGTGCATACAACCCTTTTCTCATGACATTTACGACCCTTTTCCCACAACCCCTACATGCAACCCATATCCCACATTCCCCAATAACCATTTTCCCACAATCCCTGGCATACAACCCCCACATACATCCCTTTTCCCACAATCCCCATTTACAACACTTTTCCCACGTCCCCCAGTGTACAACCCACACATACTGTACATCCCTTTTCCCACAACACGTTTCCCATAACCCCTTAATTACAACCCACACAAATCCCATTTCCCACAACCCCTATATACAGACCTTTTTGCACAACCCCTAAAATACAACCCACACATACATCCCTTTTCCCACAATGTCTATTTACAACCATTTTCCTACAGCCCACAATATACAACCCACACACATCCCTTTTCCCACAATTTACAACCATTTTCCTACAGCCCACAATATACAACCCACACATATCCTTATTTCACAACCACCCATATACAAGTCTACCTACAACCCCCATATACAACCCCTTGCCCACAACCACTTAAATACAACCCACACATACAACCCTTTTCCCACAACCCCTAAAAACAACCCACATATAATTCCCATTTTCCACAACCCCTATATACAACCCTTTTCACACAACTAACATACAACCCACACCTAAATCTCATTTACTACAACCCCTACATACAATTCTTTTCCCACAACCCCAATATACAACCCACACATACATCGCTTTTCCTGTAACGCTCTTTACAACCATTTTCCTACAACCCACAGTGTACAACACACATCCCTTTTCCCACAACCACCCATATACAACTCTACCTACAATCCCCTTTGCCCACAACCCAATATAGAACCTCCATATACAACCTTGTTCCCACAACCCCAATATACAACTCCAATGTACAACCCTGTTCCCACAACCCCAATATACAACACCCAGATACCACCTTGTACACACAGCCCCCACATGCAACCAACCCTCTGCCCACAACTCTCTCTCTCTCTCTCTCTCTCTCTCTCTCTCTCTCTCTCTCTCTCTCTCTCTCTCTCTCTCCATATTTAAAAGGAACAATTTAACTCGTATCAGATAGTAACTGTGTCACAAAGGCGTAAACCCTTAGAGTAGGAGAGGCTGAAATCAGCTTAATGGGGAAAGCAATAAGGACGAAAATAGCTTAAAAGCATTGATTGCATAAAGGTCTCTTTACACTTCATATTACCTGATACAATGGAAAGCCAGCTCATTGCTTAACTTTTTTGCAATTTATATCAATTTTTTATATTGTATTAACGTGATGGGAGTTATAATTATATATCAAATTAAAGAGGAATAAATTCTGAATAAAATCGTATAGAATGTTATATATAAATCGATTTTAAATATGAGAAAAATGGAAAATTTAAGTATAGAATTTTAAACTTTTAACAGTCAAGACATCGTAGGTGTTTGGAGTGTGTCCTATCAGTCTAGTAGGCTTCATATAGAACATATTTCAGCCAATAAGAATCCAGCTGCCACTCCATCCTGCATTCTCATTGGTCAATTCCTTCCCGCGCTAATAGTCACAATTGTGTTCTATCCATCAAGGGGACTTTGTTACCAATGGCTTTCGACCAATGAGAATCCAGATACTACCCATCCTGCGCTCTGATTGGTCGGCCGCTTCTAACCCATAGTTCCCGAATGTAAACAAACCTGGCTTCCAGGCAGTGTTACCAAATTTAGCATAATTTTATGCTTTTAGCATAATTTGGCCTAAGATTTGGGGTTTAGCATAAATTCTAGCATAATTAGATTTTTAGCATAATTCTAGCATAATTTGGCCCAAGATCTGGAGCTTAGCATAAATTCTAGCATAATCAGATTTTTTAGCATAATTCTAGCATACTTTCACAATATTTGAAGTACAATGCAGATAATTCCTGGATTTAGGCTATATTGACATTTAAAGTAATGTATTCTTAACTTAAATGAGTGTGTATGTGTATACAGTATATATATATATATATATATATATATATATATATATATATATATATATATATATATATATATATATATATATATTCCGTTATATTGCATATAGCCTGTTACATAATAATACTTTGTAGGTCTGGCAACACTATTCGTAGACAGAACGCGTTCTTTTCCTGTCGTGGAATTGTTTATTAACACGCTGAGTCCCTCAGTTAGTCAGTTAGTGAGGTTGAGTCCCTGAAGGGTGAACAGTAACAATGCCATCTAATAAGAGGCCTAATAGTAGCGAATCAGAATCAGACACAGACAGTGAAAACGAAAAGCTAATTTCGGTGAAAAAGAAATTATATAGTCAAGGATTTCGGTCTGAGTGGTTAGCTGATAAGGAATTTAAAGACTGGTTAGTAAGAAACAAGAATGACAAAGCTTATTGCAAATGGTGCCACAGCAGTCTCCAACCCAAACTGAGTGTGTTGAAAAACCATGCACTGTCCAAAAAACACAAAGATTTAGAAAATGTTTCACGAGGTTGTAACAAGGTAAGATAATTTGCATAACTTATCACAAATAACAGCTCTACTCATACTGAACTAAAATTTTACTGAGAGACTAACCTATCCAACTATAGGAAAAGTCAAAGATGTAAATTGCCATTTCTTTTTATCTCTGTCAATTAGTGTGTTGTTTTCATTTTTGCATTTCTCGGATTTTTTTTTCCAAGGTAACCAACTATTTATATTGATTTTTTTTATAGAATGGTGGGGATAAGCTGCAATTTTGACTTTCATAAATGTGAATAAAATTGATGTTATTGTTTTCAAACAGTACGGAACTGTCACTATAACAAAGTAGTTCACATTATATTGCAACTTAACTCTTACCATTTTCCAAGTGATTGAAAGCGTTTACTTATTTATTTTTTAGCTTTACACAATTAAAGTAGTAGGCCTATGCTAAAGATGTAAAATATCTTCACATCAGAGGAAATCGTCTTTGGAGTTCTGGAGTAATTATATAATGCCTCTTAAATAATACACTTCACTCCTCGCAGTTATTTCATTACATATATTTCCTTCCTTTTTTTTATCTTGATTTTCTTCATGCGTACGATATATATATATATATATATATATATATATATATATATATTATATATATATATATATATATATATATATATATATATATATAGATATATATATATATATATATATATATATATATATATATATATATGTGTGTGTGTGTGTGTATGTATGTGTGTGTGTGTGTGTTGTATACATTTTTTATCAAACATCTTAACTTAGAATTTTCCCTCCTTCCAGATATCAGTAATGTTTAAGGAACCCAGTAAAGTAACAGATGCCACCTCTCGTGCTGAAATCAAAATTACTGCATTTGCCGTAAAGCATCATTTGCCATATGCAGTGATGGATGATTTATCTGAATTATTGCCTACAGTATTCAATGACTCTGAAATTGCTAAGAGTTATGCGTGCAAACGAACAAAATCTGCTGCAATTGTGGAAAATGTCCTAGGTTTAAATTTTAAAGAAGAGCTGTTAGAAAAGATTCATGAATCTTGTTATTTCTCATTGATAATTGATGAATCGACTGACATAGGGTCAGAAACTGTGATGGCAATAGTAGTTAAGTATTTTGACTGAAATCAAGGTAAAGTGATAACACGACTTCTTGGATTACCGGTTTTAAAAGGTGAATCTGCTGAGAGCTTGTTTGAAGTGCTTTGTGAGGAATTGCAGTCATGTAAATTAGACTTGTCAAATTGTGTTGGATTTGCAGCAGACACAACAAATGTTATGTTTGGTGCAAATAACAGCATTGTTACCAGGCTAAAGGAAAAGAACCCAAACATACTTACAGTTAAGTGTGTTTGTCATTCTATTTCCCTGGCTGTTAGTCATTCCACAAAATTGTTGCCAAAAACTCTAGAACAAATATTACGTGAGTGTAACTCTTACTTTAGCCACTCTAGCAAAAGACTCCGAGAACTTAGAGAGTTTCAGGAATTTATGCAGGCTCAACATCAAAGAATTTTGAGGTTACATGATATTCGATGGCTCTCACTTAATGCCTGTGTATCTAGGTTGTTAGACCAATGGAAAGTTTTGCACATGTACTTTCAGTTAGCCCACACAGAAGACAGACTACTGTCTTCTGACTTCCTATACAATGAGTTGTCAAATCCATATACACATCTATATTTCCAGTTCATGGAGTATGTTCTGTCCCTGACTGATAAGATCAATATCATATTTCAAAGCTCTCACTCAACAGTTCACTGTGTAGTCAGAGACTGCCGTCATTTGTATGTACAGATTCTTGGCTGTTTCTTTAAACCCAGTACTCTCAAGCTACCAGTTAAAAGAGTGGTGCAGTTGGACCCTAAAAACCAGGATTACCATTTACCATCTTCTAGTATTTATGGAGGAGTTAAGTTTAGTAGGCTTCTTGAGAGTACTGCTAGTAAAAGGGACAGCCAGAACACAGCTCAAATGTTTGAGCGGCTTCTTTTGTTTGTAGTAGAACTGGCCGCTCAACTTCAAAAGCGCCTTCCTCTTAGTGACCCAACATTGACATCTATTTGTTCCCTCCTTGACCCAAATGAAGTTGCACAAGGCAATAAACTGTCTATAGTAGATATTTCTGCAAAGTTTCCTGGAATCATTGCAGCAGAAGAGGAGCAAGATCTGGATAATGAGTGGAGGTTGCTGGTAATGAGCGAGGAGGCAAATAATATTCTTTCTCAAAATGCCACTATGGATACTGAAATGTTCTGGTCAAAAATCGACCAAAGTGGTAAATATCCAAATTTGTCTAAATTGGCAAAAGCATTACTAACAATTCCTGTCAGTAATGCTGATTGCGAAAGAATATTTTCTTCTGTAAACTTGAAAAAAATGAAAAGAGAAACCGCCTTAAAAACGCCACTCTAACAAATGAGTTGATTGCTGGAGAAGGCATACATTATAACGAGGGGGTCATTAAATTTGAGCCCACTAAAGCAATGATAAATTCTATGAATAGAAATATGTACCCACAATGGCATAGTCAGTAAGGTGTTAGTGTATAGGCCTACATATGTTTTCCTTTATAAGTAAAGTATGTTTTTTTTTCATTTTCTTTATATCGTCAGTAAAGTGTGAATGTATACATATTATGTTTTCCTTCATAAGTAAAGTATTTTTTTTCTTTATATAAGTATCAAAATGTTAATTATGTTTGAACAGATTTTCACGCATTGTGCAGGTAGTTAATTGCATATGTGAAATATGAAAGAAAAATTATATTTTATTTCAATTTTCTAACAAGTTTTCATCAAATATATCCAATTACTAAATCAAAACAGTCACATTCGTATCATTTCACCTAATATAAACACTGAAAAAGTCCATTATGTTATTTTAACTCAAATGTATTATGGAAATGTTTAATGCAATAATAATAATTAGTCAGCATAATTCTAGCATTATATCATACCATATTTAGCATAAATTCTTGCTTTTTAGCATATATTTTTCATCCGACTAGCATAATTTAGCAAAAATTTGTTGGTAACACTGCTTCCAGGCTCCAGCTCACAGAGCTCAGTCCACCGGTTGCCTTGGTGTGAGTAAGACGTGTTACGAGGTGCTCCTCTGTTTAGGACGTTGTTAGTGCCGGTGAAGGCGTTATTTACGTTTTAAAACGACGTTATTTAATAGACAAAGGCCTTTATTGTCCGTGGGATGAAAGGGAATCATCCTCCTGCACCTTCAGGAGCGAATCTAGGATGGGTTTTTAGGATTGCCTCCTCCTGCAGGTCAGGGTCCTCTGTGAGGGTGCCGGGTTGCAGATCTATATTAGACGTTATTGACGTTATTTCAGCCGTTATTAAATTTAAAACAACGTCAATAACGTCTTAAAATAGAGCAGTAATACGGGACCCTGGCCTACAGAAGGAGGCACTCTTAAAAGTCTTCCTAGATTCCCTCCTGAAGGTGCTGCAGGAGGGCGATGCCCTTCGATCCCACGACCCCCAAAGGGCATCTGAATATTAAATAACGCCATTTAAAATCAACAGCGGCTAAAATAAAGGCCAGGTGCCCTTTGGTGGCCGTGGGATGGAAGGGAGTCCTCCTCCTGCACCTTCAGGAGTGACTCTAGGAGGGGGGTTTTAGGATTGCATCCTTCTGTAGGACAGGGTCTTGCCATGGGAATCCTTCCAATAGAACGTTGTATATCTTAATTACCTTATCAGGTCATTTAGGGTCGTGAGCTGAGGCTGGCCTAATTAGCATAGCAATATGGGGTGTTTTAGGTCACCGTGACCTTTTGGGCATTGGGCAAGGTCAGGGTTTTGGGTCATTGAGTGGTTTGGGGTCGGTTGAACCGGACGCCAACCCATTATGACCTGTTATTTCTTTAGTAAAACAGGCTAGGCTGTATGTCTTAAATCACCTTTATATCAATAAGGTTCCTTTTCCTTAATAATATATTTTTCCATAATATTTTCTTATCCACAGTAATACGGTTCCTTATCCATAATTATATGATTCCTTATCCAGCCAGGTCAGGGCACAGCACCCTATGTCAGGGGGCTGCGACCCATCCCCCCCCCCCTCAGAGTTGTCATTGACTTTGGAATGACAGTAAAATTCTACTTTAAAACATTATCACATTTTTTATATAAAAATATAATTTTTATGTGTGTTTTAATGTGTTCTGAACCTTTCTGACATTGGTTTCTTTTGTAAATGACCTAACCAACCACGCCTAGCCTAACCGAACCTTTAGGATCAGGTCTTTACCGTAGGCCATGATATTGTTTGGTCGGTTAGGTCATTTGCGAAAGACACGAACGTCAGAAATGTTCGATACCACATTAAAAGATGAGACAGTATTTTCAAGTCAGAAGCGTGATTATGGTTTAAAGTAGAATTTTACCTTTACAAAATATGCAAGTATTGGTTTAATCACAATTTAATATTTCAAACCAATTTAAACAGCTCCAGCCCTCATTTTCCCCACCCAACCTCACACATTTTAAGGATGATGGAAGTAAAATCAAATGTGTAAGATGCACAGTTGTTATTGCTATAGTTATTCTTTTGCTATAGTTATTCCTGAAAAGGTTCTGAGGCCGTTCTTTGAACATTTTATTGAATATTTGCAGGAATGTCGGGGAAGGCCGCAAGTTTTCTGTACTTCGCCCTCAAGATGACGACCCAAAGCAACATCCAAACTGGCTGACGGCCAAAATGGGTGCGCGTTATAAAGTACTTCGATCCCCGAGGGGCTGGTCCTAAACACGGCGTGCCAAGGAGCTTCCACCATGTCTTAAAAGGTTCGTGTTCAAGAAGTGAGTTTCATTTAGTTTCCCTATTTTTGTGACGATTTATAAACCTTTATTTTTTGGCTGTCTGCTTGAGTGCTAAAATGATGATTGGAATGAGAACAGTTTTCCTTTTCTTTAAACAGTTGTTGGAGGAGGTCAGGATGAGCTCGGGTCAATCCCCGACCTTATTTCGCGTGGCCGTTAAAAGGGGGCACCCTAATTTCACACCTTTCTGGTAAGGGTGATTTTAGATACAGCTGTAACACTACATAGCTGCTGCAACGTCTTCCATTCCTTTAACTGTACCTCCTTTCATGTTCTCTTTCTTCCGTTATGCTTTCCTCAGCCGTCTCCTGACGGTTGTTTCATATGTGGTGCACTGTAGACACAAATAGCGTTCCTTCGGCCTCTCAAAGATATTGCTTTGTACTTTGTATTATTAACCTTTTTCATCTCGACAGCCTTTCAAGTTCCTTGCCTTTCACTGTTCTGTACCTTTCATTGAAGGATGTGATTCCTGGGCTTGTTGGAACTACTGTGACAGTTTGAGCCAAAATTTTGTTAAAATGTATTAGTCAATTTTGATGAATAATGAGGTATTGTGAATGATAGTGAGGAATTGCAACTACTTTGGTTATATAGAAGCGAGTTAGAATTCATATTGGAAAGTTAATTCATGTAGTTTCATAACTTTTATCTGTTTTGAAACCAAAAGTAGCCTTTGTGAATCCCACTTGGCTGTACGTCAGGGATATGACATAGTTCGTAATTCCCTACAGCTGTTGCACAGTACCTCATGTTTGTCGAACATTTGTACACAGTTCAGATGCGACCGGTCGAAAGGGAAACTGATAATCAGTCAGTCAGTTAATGCAGCATCCTGGGGATGGATAGGGTCGAGTGAATGCTTGCCACAGCTTTCCATTCTGTGCTATTGCCATACCCAGTAGCAACTCTGAGTTTTCTCTGGTATATGAGTATTTTTCCCCAGGTGCATTGTCATTCTCTGATAATATTTGCCTTGTTAGATTTCAGTATCATCTGCATTTTTTCAATATTAATTTGAGGACTGGTCAACGATCTGTCTCTCAGCGCGCTAACATCTTGGAAGCCATTTCCCTCTGCGACCCCAAGTTGTAGGTTGTGCCTCATTACTGTCAGACGTACCAATCGAAACGCAGACTTTTCCATGGAATATAGCTTTTATGGTGTACATATCCCAGTGGAGAGTTGCAGTCTGTGATTGGGAGCATAAAGAACTAACTTAACCATCTTTCGCATTATATGGTTTGTGTGGTATTACTGTAAGGGTGATGTTAATATTAGTATTCTAATGACCACATTAGGGCTTAATTGTATTACTTTTTCTGAGGGAATTGTACGGAGAAGGACGCTTAGGTGATGTTGCTTTGCTGACGTGTAGAGAATCTTGTCACTTTTGAATTTTAATAGTAGCTGGATCCAAGTTCTTGAAAGCACTCGGTCATTTCAGGTTACGTGCTTTGTGAATGTCGCATGCACTGTTCATGTCTCCCTTTTTAAGGTATTTTTTAGATTGTTTATGATAGCTTTTAGTGATTAAGGTATATTTTAGATTGTGATAGCTTTTAGTGATTTTCAACCCTGAGAATCATTGTTTCCTTTCAAAGGTGTGAAGGTCTTCCTAGACTGTCCTTTGAAACTTGGTATTGTGACCTACTTCAATGCCCTCTTTAAAAGTGACCGGTAGAATTTTGATGTTTATATTTTCTGGAATTAATGGTGGCGTTTCAATCACTAGATATCTTGAATTTATTTTATATGTCTTATATATTTATCCTAGATCTTCCATCTTTGTTATTTTGGTAGGGGTGAAGGAAAGCAAAATTCATTTAGCTGCCCCTGCCTTGTTCAGTCACATAACTCTCTCAGGAATGAATGCCAAGGAATTGTACAGTGTTTTGTTATATCCATTAGATTTGAAGGAAGATATTGGTGGATAGGCTGCTTCCTAACTCCTAGAACTGGGTGCTGTATATGGTCCTTAGCACAAAGCCCCATTAGAGCACCTCACACGGAGCACTGTCGGCATTACTTAATAAGGTTGTTGGCAGCATCCCATAGCTTGTGAGAAAGAGGTTCAAAATTAATCTGATTTCTGCCTCTCTTGACGTGACTGACTTGTAGTAGAGTCAGCATAACGCAGTTTTAATCAGCAAACTTCATCAGGATGTTGTATGAATCAAAGACTGTGCATCATAGCTCCAAGGTACTCCCACAGTACTCCCAAAATTGCACACAATTGCAAAGTTTTGCAGAAAGCAATTTGAGTAGAGATTGCATATATGTGTCGACTCCATTTACCAGTTTTCTTTCCTCAGTTTTAACTGAATATGAAACCATCTAGGGTAAAAGACAACCTTTACATTTGACACACAAATATCGTGACTGTTACTTAATGCCTATTTCTATGCATTCCTGTTGGTGTCCCCACATCTGCATTCTTGAGGCAGTCAAATGCTTGCTCAGCAGATGAGGTCTGGACCTTTCTTTCCTTGGGAGGTCTTGTCTAAAATCATAATCGCTTTCGTTTCAAGGGCCGTTCGCTTCCTAACTGGAAATCTAGGCAGATAAGAGTGAGGCGTTTGGACCTGTTTTGTACGTGAATATTTTTGGTGTCATTTGCTTTTTGTGCTTCAATTACATGTTTGGTGAATTTCATTTTAATTCTATATTTTTCATTTCACGATGGGAAAAGCTCAAACAATTGTGCAGTTGTCACTAGTACCTGCCTTATGACAAGTGAAATGAGACGCTTTCATCATATCCCTGGTAAGTGATAAATTGACTCCCCATCACAGTAGACCTCTACAAATCCAGCGCTGTTTCGCCAATATCTTGGTGTTCCGACACTAATTCTTTTTCCTCTCCCTCCGCTATAGATAAGAAAACATGAAGATTTACCCTCTTGAGACATATTAATTCACTTTTTTACTTTTGATATTTTACTTGTAATAACGTAAGAGATTTTGGCCCGGTAGAATGAGGAAATACTGTAAGATGCCTTTTGTAAATCACTTTCTACAGGTTGAAATAGATTTCGAGTGTCGTTGTCAGCTATCCCAGGTTAAAAAAAACTGCCTGAGTTATAAAATGTTATGTATTGATTATATGGTGTCATGTTAACAGTTCGATTGAATTTAGGGAAAAGTTTACTCTGATTTTTGTCCAGTATTGTAAGATAAACACACATTAGGAAACTGTGTTTTCTTTTTCTTTATTTGATGACCAAAGATGGATTATATAGGAAGATGTCTACTAGTCTTTGGTTCCAAGAACTTATTTATTGTCATGTACTTGGTATATTTGCTATTTACGCTGTTGCCTTCAGGACTATTGTAGCCCATTGCTATGTGGCCTAGTAATCTGCTAAGATATTTTACAAGTTTCGGTAAGAGTATTTTACACACCAAAGGCGTTAAGTATACATTCAACTCTCGTTATCCAGTTATGTGACTGTCCTCAGTGTTGAGACTCTCCTGGCTAAGATATGATGGATATAGAATGCTCATACACATTGCAGGCCCTTAAGCTCATGCCTAAATCCTCAGGTGCTTGGTCTGTGGACCAACCAGGTTCTGAATGGCCTCTAAATCCAGCGATTGAGTCTCCCTTTTATGGGGAACCCCTTTTGGCTTACATGCTAGAGGCAGCCCCTTTGAAGGTGGTTAGTCCTGAGTGGAGGAATTCATGGAGAATTTCCTCATTGAAATACATTTCCATTTCTGTTACCATAATTTTTGCAAATATATTTAGTGTCATCATGGTGCCAAACGGTTCTGGTTTGTGATTTTATGTGTAGGTGATGCGTGTTTGTAAATTGCGCTGTTTGTCAAAAGGTTCCTTCACCCACCTCAGTTTTGATTTTACAGACAAACGAATTAATTTTTTTGCTTTTTCCCACATTTTTATGAGTCGTAGATGTAAATTTACATTACTGAATGAGAATGAAATGTCTGGGGTTTACAGGATTCAGGTAGTGATTGTATTTGTTCTGAACTTTGGTAGAAAATGTTTGATATTATGCAACTGGTGTTACTCTTATTAAATCAGGGGTAGCCTATTTTTATTGTTTTGTTGCTTTAGGAATATCAGGACCATCGCACCCAATCTACTTAAATTCAATTTGAGGACCTGAAAATCATTGCCAGAGCAGGATCAACCTTTAAGTGGGAAAGAAGTTCGAACTCCTTCCCCGATTCCTGTCTCTTCTGGTATGACTGAATTATAGCGTCACGTCACGCAGTTGCAGTTTGTCAGTTTCAGCGGGATGTTTAATGAATCGAAGACTGAGTGACAGTTCCAGTTACTTCTACAGTGCGCAAGACTTTAAAGGCTATGCCCTTTATGGGGTTAGTTCTGTCAGGACACTGTAGGCGCTACTAGAGGGTCTTGGCCGCATCCCTTCCGTAGCTCCCGGCTTCAACCCCTTCCATTCCTGTGACGGCACCTCCGTTCACGTTCTCTCTCCCGTCGTACCTCCGTTCACGCTCTCTCTCCCGTCGTGCTTTTCCCAAACCTCCCCTAACAGTTTTTTCATAGTGCAACTGCAGAAGTTTTTCCTGCTGTTACGCCTTTCAAACCTTTTCGCTCCTCGCAGTTTCCTGTTCAGCAATGCATAACCTCTCCATAGCTTTCAGCGCTTGGCAGTAGGCTTTAATTTTACATTCCATTCCATCCCTATTAAAGCAAAGCATGAATGGATGCGAGCTGAGATTACCGACGTGAATTGAACGACAATTTCTGAGTGGCTATTGGTCATGAGTAACTGTAAGAAGTTGGAATGAATGCAGGGGTAACTTTTACACTCGGCATGCGCAAATATCTCGGGTGCCCCGTTCAGTCCATTCCCGTAGGTGCCCGCGCCTTTGTTCTCGAGGCAGTCGTCAAATGAGTGCTTGGATCCCTGGGATGGTTTTGCTAAAAATATCAAGATTCTTTGTCTTAATATCTGTGCACACCACTTAGTCATGACTGATGTAATGTTCAGGCGGAGGAGAAAGTCAGTAGTTTGTACCCAAAACTTTTAAGAGTTTGTCTATTTGAGGCGTCAATAGTAATTTCTGCTTTGATTGCATATGTTTTGTTGGATTTCATTCTGATATTGTATTTTTCCTTTCAGAATTGAGAAATGGGCCTGTTAAGTACCGGTATATCGCATTATCATCTCCAGATGGTTTTAGAGAAGTCCCTGAACTTTTTGCCGGCAGAGGTAATTATTATTAAAACTGTTTTTTGCATTTTTTATATTTGTTGTAATCATTATAATTCAACACCTTTACATCAATTTTTCCTGGGCCTTCTTACATGACTGTGGGCCTATTTGGGGATTTCTGATAGGTATAAGTTTTATTCATATCCTTTGCAACATTTCCAGTGAGTTTAGTTATTAAATAATTATTCAATACCCTTTTTCCGTATCATTTTCAATAAATATCTAATCAGTGTCCATTTATCAAAAGATTCATGGTCATTGTATATCATACCTTTCAGTGTTCTGTAGTGTGGGTACTAGCTGCCCAGACCTTTCATAATTGATTGAGTGGAATTTTTTATCTATCACTGCTTTTTTGTCATCTAGCATGAAACTCAACTGGCTTCTCCTTTTCCAGATGCAATTTTTTGCTTCGTACGAGAGAGAACCTTCTGGCCAGTCCCTTTCAAGGGTAGCCATTTGAACGGACTGACAAACTCACCGTGTGGATGTGTTCGTTTTTATGACTTTTGAGTAAGTATGGATTTGCGTGTAATTTATACCTTTTGTAAGTGGAAAATTGAAGTATTAATTAACTCTGGTATTAAATGAGGTTGTAGGCAAAGCTACGGCCGTTATGATTAGGCAAATATAGCTGTAGTTGCCGGCGATTCCCTCCTGGTGTAGGAATTTAGGTGTGTCCTTTCTTCAGGATGTCCTTGGCCTCCCCAGAGGACACACAATCCTTTCTCAGGATCCCAGACGCGATTCCCGTAGGGGGCCTGTGCCGTCAGTGCATCTCACGCGGTGCACTGTCGTCCTTACTTGAGGTTCCTTTCAGCCTCCCATCAGCCTCTAGCTACAACCCCTTTCATTCCTTTTACTGTTCCTCTGTTCATATTGTCTGGCATCTATCTTACTTTCCACCCCTCTCCTAAGAACTGTTACACCTTTCAAACATTTTCACAGTCTCCGTTTCAGTGCCGAATGACCTCGTAGGTCCCGGTGCTTGCCCTGTGGCCTACGTTCTATATTCTGTTCTATTCAGACACGTGGCGTCGTCATTTCTTTCTCCGGTACAACGCCAGACTTGTGTGGCAATTTGAACCTCTTCTCAGTTGCCTCAGAACCTTTTCTAATACTTCCGTTGTGAGTTTTTTTGCGTTGTTATTTCTCTCTATATCTCTGTTTCTCCCAAGGTCATGTCAGCGTGCAAATTTTTAAGCATTATTCTTGTAGAGTTATATATCTGTTGATCTCTTTGTAGACAGAGGTTTGACAGTACATACCTTGTATTTTATATTCATAGTTAATTTTGAAAAAGAAAATTGCACTGTTGAGACAACAGACATACATTGCATTTTATACTAAAGTAGATTCTTTGCTTTCCAGACGGATTTGACAAAAAGGAACCAACGTCAGCATGAACAGGAAGCAACCTCTCATTGTAACTTTTTAAAATCAAAGGAACACAAGAATCATTTTTTTAAAGGGTGGCCATCTTGACCAGGAGTGGTGTCAGATTTTATGCTTTCATTAAAACTATATTTTGAGAATGTCAGGTCTGTAGAGACTGAGAGAGATGTTATTTTTTAACTATTATGTTTTTGCCTCATATTGATAAGTGTGTTATTGTTTCATGTAATAATAAGGCGTGTTTCATTTCATTTTATACATAGGAGTTAGGTAGTGTGTACAGTTTTGCCATAATTTTATTTAATGGATAAATATTAATAATTTATGTTAAGTAATATTGCCAAGTAAGCTGATGCTATGTAATTGTCTGCGTGTGCAACATTGACCCCTTGGGGCCACATGTATAGCTTTGCATAGTGTGCATAATGTTTTTGCACCTAATATTGTTAACATGAATTTTTGACTTGAGCAGATGGTAGAAATAATGGTAAGAATTCCTGCTTTATCTTTCGGAATGGTAAAGGTGTGAAATAAGGTCTATAAATTTCATATAGGTAGACACTCCATGTTTGTCACAGTAAAGTTGTTAGCGACCATTGAGACATTGCTGGGCTAGAGTGAGTCCTCGTCTCACCTGTCAATTTCACACTCTTACAAACTCCCCTACGAGAGGTCCTTTTATTAATGCCCTTGAAGGATTTTATATCTAAATGTTCACTGTCGTGGCACAAGTGAGGTTAGTCGCTCAATTTAGGTTCGAGTACCTCCCAAAAATAGGTTCCTTTTTTTTAGTTTACTTGGCCTTTGGCCTGAGTCTTATATGTTCCATTCCAGTTCCATTTCTTTTCTGTTCCTTTTCAAACTTCAGTTATATTTTGTAACAGTGATAAGGTAAAATGTCTTCCTTTTCATTATGCATTGTCTTTCATAGCAAGGTACTGCATTACATGTTTTTGACTTTTGTTTTTGATGTTGTGGTTCGTTTGTCATGCAAAGTATTCATCAGGCCCTTGGGGACAATAAGCTAGGCCAGAAGTTCATGGCTTCCCCCTACTTTCCCTAAATAATCTGGTCACTGTTGGTTTTTGTTTCCCAAATCATGCGGTGTCCCTTAGGGTTCTGTTCTGTCACCCACTCTTTTCCTCCTCTTTATTGGTCCCACGTACAACAACCTCTTTCATTTTCTCTTGCTGATGTTCTAGTGTTCCTTGGTTAATCTGCTTTTACCTTATAGTCCTTGTTCTTGCGAACCCATTAATTCACAAAATAATCCTTTGTTTAGACGTTTCCCAGTTCCGCTACCGTACGAGGCCTGGTCTGGTAAAACTAAGGTATACTTTTTTTAACTTGAAAAGGGAAACAGTTCCACAGTGTATGCTGGCACAGAATTCAAGTGTCTATAGAATTGGTTATGCTACTTCGATGTCCTTTCCAGTATTGCGACGTGACATTCGTTTAGTTCCTTTCATACGTTTCTTCGTTCGTTTTGCTTCTCTCTGAGGTGTGGTGTTCAGCAAATTTGTCTGTAATTCCGTGCCTTTTCGCATTTGGGTATGTGGCATACTCAATACCACTGTATTACAGTGACGTCACAGCTTATTACTGTACTGATTATCAGCAGTGTTCTGATTATTTTTTGTTATATTGCCAATTTGGACTTGTTACACTTTTAGATAGTCTCTTAAATTTAATGTTACTGTAAATGTAAATTACAGGTTAGTCTGGGTCAGTGACGTAAATGGGAAAACAAGCTGTTTGTGTTAAATAAACAAAAACTTAGTTAAAATTGACATAATAGAATTATTACAGGTTCTTCTATAGGCCTATACCATCAACAGGTATGTTTATATACATACTGTATATCATCAGTCCATTGCAGTTGATATGTTCTAAATAACATTGACCACTCATGAATGGACATAGGATAATGGACATAAGTTTACTTATGTAGTCGATACTTAGGATAATGGACACTGTGTTATCAATTTATAAGCGTGATATGTCAATTGTTGAAATTATTAATTTATGTAAACAATTTAACTTAAAGAATTCATTCTTTAGCAGGCAACGCTGAGATACAAATAATACAAGAAATTATAAAAGTACCGGAAAAATTAGGAAAAAAACAAAAATACCGGTTTTTTCCCACCCAACAAAAAAAAAAAATGGTTTTTTTTACATCACAGGGGTGGGTTAGGAACTGTATGGCATTGCTGTGAACTCTCTTAAATTTAATGTTACTGTAAATGTAAATTACAGGTTAGTCTGGGTTAGGAACTGTATGGCATTGCTGTGAACTCTCTTAAATTTAATGTTACTGTAAATGTAAATTACAGGTTAGTCTGGGTTAGGAACTGTATGGCATTGCTGTGAACTCTCTTAAATTTAATGTTACTGTAAATGTAAATTACAGGTTAGTCTGGGTTAGGAACTGTATGGCATTGCTGTGAACTCTCTTAAATTTAATGTTACTGTAAATGTAAATTACAGGTTAGTCTGGGTTAGGAACTGTATGGCATTGCTGTGAACTCTCTTAAATTTAATGTTACTGTAAATGTAAATTACAGGTTAGTCTGGGTTAGGAACTGTATGGCATTGCTGTGAACTCTCTTAAATTTAATGTTACTGTAAATGTAAATTACAGGTTAGTCTGGGTTAGGAACTGTATGGCATTGCTGTGAACTGTAAGTATCTAGGAAATTAAGTGCAGGCTATGATACTGGGTCTTTATTACTTAACAGACTTTGTCACTTATTGGGGAGCCAGACCCCCTAAGTATGTGTGAAAATGAGATGCTAATTAGGATTCATTTTGTATTTTGCTTGGTTTTGCAATCTTTGCTAATCGTGAGAGGTTTGTAGAGTAAGTTCTGACCCTTGTCTTACATGTTAGTCAGTAAATAGCTTTCAGTATCCACCATTACACTGTAAAGGTCACCTTTTGTCCTCCAGTTATGTTTATTACTGTACATCATTTCTGCCAGTGTGGTCTGAAAATATGCTATATTCTTTATTACAATCTTTAGCCTTCCGCATAATTGTGCTTGTGTTTGGGTCATGTATGTACCATCATCAGGCTTTGCACAGTGTGTGTTCAAGGATTACAAATCCTGTGGTTTATTGAGGAGGGCCATCTGTAGACCAATTAGGGACCTCCCAGTGGAGACAGCACCCATCAGTAAATTTTCTCTTTCCCGTAGCCAAAATAACCATTTGGTTTGTCTGCTCTTAACTAAATTTGTTAGGGCACAAGTGAAAATGAAGAGATTTGTGTTCTTTAAACAATAACCAGATAAGTATACAAAGTAAATTGCCATTTTAAAGGTTTTGTGAAGTTGCAATATGTAAATGTCATGTGTAATGGTAAAATTGGTGTATATGATATCTTTAGATTCCTGAAATAATGCACACATAGCCATCACTATGTGCTTGAGTTACTGAATTTGAACATTGTATGGTTAGTCCAAAAAATGTTCGTTATAATGCTAAAAATAATAGGTGAAAAATTCAAAAGAAGTTTTAGGTATATTTCAATAGTTTACTTTTCAAAAATACAATGGTTATTTTCAAGGTTACTGGTTCTTCAGTCTTGAAATATCAGTAGATTGAAGGGGATTTAGAAGAAATAACTTAAATATTTTTGTATTTGCTGTGAATTAGATTTAAAAAGTACAGTTCTGTATTTACTGCATTTTAATTATATTTCAAAAAGACATTTTTGTATTTGCTGTAAATTAGATTTAAAAAGTACAGTTCTGTATTTACTGCATTTTAATTATATTTCAAAAATACATTTTTGTACGACTGTAAATTAGATTTAAAAATACAGTTCTGTATTTACTGAATTGTAAGTTACATATCAAAAATCCATTTATTTATTTATTGTAATGTAGATTACATTATCATGGTTACCAGTGCTCCAAAGTAATGAAATCTCGCATAAATTAAAGATAGTCTGTAAAACTATTTTTGTATTTATTGTAAATGAGAAAAGGTGTTGAATGTTGGCTTAATGAAATCTGGTACAGCTTTGAAGGAAGTGTTAGACATGGCAGGGAAAGTATCTTAGCAAAATACAATTTTAGTTGAGCAACAAAACAAAGCTTAGATGTAAATGGTTTGGTTTTTAGGAAACAATTCATTTTCCAATCTGATAGTCGAAAGATATCTAGAAAATAACCAAGTGCTGGATATAATATAGTCTTTGTTACATAATGGACTTTGTTACCCATCAGAAAGTGTCTTTTTCTTGTCAGCCGGAATTCCCATGTGTGGGCTTCACACATTTTTGCATCAATCACTCCATACCTCATTGTTCCTCATTGTCACGTGACCAAACAATATTTTGGAGGCTTTCAATCATCATCATCTGCTCTCCAAAACCTGTCTACATATCTCTCTATTTAGTCATTTAAATCTTTCCTTTCTTTTGTGTGAATTTTCCTGACACCTGTTATTTGCCATATTTATTTTTTTTAAGAAAAGGCTTTAAGTATTTCAGAAAAAGAATAATATTAATATTTGAATGCTTAAATCCACAAAAGCAGTCAAGTTTTTTATGGGTCTGTCTTCTGGAATATTTTTCAACCAATTTCATTATAAATTTTCCTTCTAGCATTTAGTAATTGTTGTCAGGATTGCATTTTCTGATTTCATCTTCTTCACACTTGAAATTCAACCAATAGACACTTCCAAAAATTTTGTCGCTTCAGCTGTTCCAGCAGTGGTCTTCGAAACATCATTTACAGGACTTGTTACTTATTGAAATGAAATATTTCCATGTCCTGCAGTTACCATCTTGGCTTTCCATACTGTCCTATCACAGTGACAGCGTGAGGGCAACTGTTCTTTAGGATTAAGCCAGTCAAGTGACCTCGGAACATTCTAAATCCCCTGTGCTGACCAGTGCAGGTCAAAAACTGCGCCACATATTTTTGTTTTTAATTAAAATTTTGGGTTTCGAGTGAAAATATGTAAAGTCAAATGTGTTTTTAATGTCAGTATCAACAAATGGCTATGCTTAAGAAAACCTTCACCACTTGAATAGGTTTTTCTGAGCCCATACTTAAAACAATTGAGATGTTGACGGACTCTAAATATAATTTTCTTGCCTCCACATCTTAAATATTAGCTCTTGTGCTTAAAAAATCACAGTAGATGCACGTGACTTCAGTGTATAAGCGAATCCCACAGGAAAATGACAGGCAGAAGTTCGGTACCGAGCGCTTTCACGTTTCTTTGATGCACAATATGACAGTTTACGAGACCATGCATACAGCATCCACCTGGTCAGTGTCCAGCCCACACCTTTTCCTTTGGTTCCTGCCTGCCATTGTATTCTTAGTTTTACTTGCTTTGATTTCCAGCTCTGATCTCTTCCAGTCTCCCAGCTTTCAGATGTTTTTCTAAGGCCTTCCTTGAACCTAACATGGACACCAGGTCTGCATACAGAGGCTACAAGGAGCCTCTCTCTTTTTGTTGTTTCGTAGAAACTTCCTCTAATGTTATGACAGACGCAAATGTTTTTGTCAGATTCCGGAGATGTATCTAGTGCTGTCTTCGGCCAAGATATTGTGTTGTATTAGCGTTGTCACTTAATCGGTGAGTCTTCTGATACTCTTTGCCCTTTGAACACCTTCAGAAGATATACAGATTTGGTTTTTATGTATTTATATCCTTCTCATCATGGCGTTTGCTCTTAGTAAATATTTTCAGTCTTGTCTGTGACTGCTACTCCTCTCTTAAATTGTGTCATCGAAGTGCCTTGCTCAGTTGCTTTAGGTTTTCTGATGTTTGTGTTTGTTTTCT
The DNA here is from genome assembly GCA_039081455.1 of Macrobrachium rosenbergii. Taxonomy (NCBI): domain Eukaryota; kingdom Metazoa; phylum Arthropoda; class Malacostraca; order Decapoda; family Palaemonidae; genus Macrobrachium; species Macrobrachium rosenbergii. Next base: position 132,644 of record JANJGK010000383.1, read on the forward strand.
TGTCTTGCGCTTGTTACAACCACATCCTCTCCACTGCACAAATGGGGATTTTGTCCCCTGGAAACTTGCCAGAAAGTTGTTGGCCTCACAGTTATGTTCCAAATGAATACTCATTCATTTTGAGTTATAATGTCAATGATTCCGTGTATTTGATTAACCCTGCAATTAGTGTCTTTAGGTTGTTCTGTCAAAATGTGATGTAAGGAAGCACAACCGTTAATGTCTTCAAATGCCTCATTTTGTTGTCCATTTAGTCATACCAGCATCCTCCAGTTCTTGTTTATTCTCCTCACTTATAAGCATCAAAGCACAGCCTCCATCTTCTTATTGTTATTTTTCTATCGCCTTTCACTGCTTTCTTAACTACATCACCCCATACGTGTTTTCAGCCTCCTCACTCCCCTATAGGCCTCTCCTTTTACTGTACATCCCTTCAAATTCTCTCTCGTCCATCTTACTTTCCTCAACCCTCTCATAACAAATGTTTCATTGTGCAACTGCAAAAGATTTTTCCTCCTGGTACACCTTTCAAACCTTTTATTTATTCCTCTCAATTTCCCTTTCAGCTCAGTGCTTGGCCTCTGGCCTCAATTTCATATTCTAATATATTCCTACAGGTAACCTCCTCATTTCTCCCATACCAAATCTTTGCCAGTGTTTGAAGAAAGCTGTTGGACTTTGTCTTTTCTTTAATTGCCTTCTGTAACTGTGTAAGCAAAGAAAGACTTATTTACAAAATAAATCAATAAAGGATATTCTAGCAGAAGGTAATAACTTTTCAATTAATAATATCATTCTCTTCTTAAACAAAATTAAATTGGTAAGTAAAATATAATCTTCCTCCTTTTTTCCCACATTTTTTTTTTCTTTCCCTCTTGATTTTTTTTTCCTAATTCCCCCCTTTTTTATTATTTATTTATTTATTTAACGACTTCATTTTTTATGTACCCTAAAAGAGTTCAGAGGTCTGGTTAAACAAATCATTTATAACTAACTAACTATACTTCTTGTCAAAGATCTTCCATCCCCATTGGAGACTTCTCATTTACTGACTGATGATGTCCATCTTGAAACTATGCCAGTACCTTTGTTAGCACAGGAAAAATTCTGTTTCATTGTGGTATTCACAGCCAAAAAAGGGTCACGTGATAGATGTATTGTAGATATACCACCACCACAAGTCCAGAATATAGCCAAGGCTCCCTGTGGCTAGTCATATCTTCATTCAAGACCTGGTTTCATCCTCTCCAAGCAGTCAGTCTCCCTGTAATTCCTGTTCAGAATTGGCTTTGCTTTAGACTTTTGGAGATAGTTCCACTGAGGAGCAGTGTCCTCATTTTGTGTTTGCCCTTCTACCACTGTTTTAACTTGAGGCCAGACCTATCCTGCTGCAATACGTGTTCATATTTTTCTTTGACAGAATCGTCATCATTGTCAGTTTATCCAATTATTTTTTACAGAATTTCAGGCCAGAAAAACCCTTAATTCTGTTACTGAAGACAAACTCTTTTAGCCGTCACTTTGAGAGTGAAGTAATTTAACCCAGTGGTGTGAGGTTTTGGAACTAAGATATAATACCTAAGGGGCACTGTAGGCATTACTTAGATTTTTTTTGCAGCTTCCCTCCTCGTCTTAGGTCCCAGCACTTGGCCTTTAACCTAAATCTTACATGTTCCCTTCCCATAATGTCTAACACTTCCTGATTGGTTATGTTTGAATCTAAAAGAACTTTGATCAGTGGGAGAATGGAGACAGGGAACACCAAGTTGCAAAGAGTTAAATGCTTGTTCGCACTTTGAATGTGCACGGATTTGCTTCTGCGAGGTGTTTCCTTCCTTTGTAGATAGAAAAGATTGAAATAATGGGTGGTAATGAATTATGTAGCGAACATGAAAAGAAGAGAACTTTGTTGTGGAAATGTGAAGGATTATTTTGTATGTGTTGCGTGTGATTTGATTTTTTTGTGTTTTATATCTCATTTTTTGTTTGAATAAAATTTTTGCTTGTTTTGTTAACACCACTCTCTCTCTCTCTCTCTCTCTCTCTCTCTCTCTCTCTCTCTCTCTCTCTCTCTCTCTCTCTCTCTCTCTCTCTCTCTCTCTCTCAACTTTACTTTGTTTTCTAGATGAAGAGACCTTTTTCTCAATTCAGAATTTGAGGTAAGTGGTAATTGGCAGCAATTAAACCCAAGAAATTTCTTTGTTTTACGTGGTTTTTATGTGGTCATGTTGTTATGTTCATTTTGAATAATTGTCAGCTTTTTGGGGGATGTTGAGTGCAAATTATACACTGCTGACGACTTTTTCCTAATCAGTGCTGCACATTTCCATTCATTTTTGCCATCCATCATTTTGTTTTGGCAATATTTTATAGTTTGATGTTGCTTCTCATACAGTAATCGTTGGTTTTCCCGTGTTATCTAAGTGACTATTCTTCGATCAGACATATTCTTAGTAACGTTCAATTAGCGTGCAGATAGCACTAGGATGCCCAGACCTAGCAATGTGCCTGAATGCCCAGAGGGAGTCATTTTGACTCCTATGTTTTTTATAGTTATTTCCCGAAATATTTTGCATTTTATTAATATTGCTCACGTTCTTGACATTTTTGTATACAAGCAATGTAATATTATTGCATATGATGCTCTTTTGTTATGATTAAGGACGCTTAAATTTAGTGGTGCATTTGAATTCCTAGTCAGTCATTTTGACCCCTATATATTTTTTTAATATATATTGAAACATCTTAATTGCATTATAATTTTTTACATTCGTTATTATCATGTGTACAAACGGTGTAATTTTATTGCACAATAATTCTCATGTCATTGGTCCCAGGTAAAAATCATAAACTTATTTTTGTTATGAATTTGGGAATGTACTTCGTATTCCAATTTTTGCGAACACGAATAAACTAAAGAAACCTTCTTTTATACATGTAGGAAATTTGCTTGAATCGTGAGGAAAATGACTCGAAAAAATTAGGAAATCTGGACGGAAGAAATCTGTAGGCCTATAATGAAACAACCGTTATATTAGAGTCTTGAATACGTAGTGTGTAAAAATGATTAGAAAATGACTTACATTTTTTACTTGAGTCCAGCTGAAAGGAGTCAAAATGACTCCCTTGGACATCCATTAAAAAAAAGTAAAAATTAATGTCTAAAGTAATCTAACCTACTCTTCTACAGTTGCATGATGCGATATACTCAAGTCATCAAAAGTCATAGAAGTCGGGGGCACTTTGAATGGTGATAAGGGGTCAAAATAACTCCATCGGGCATTCTAGTGTTAAGAGACCTCCGTCTTGGCGGAGTTTCTAGTTCCTACTGCCAAGTTGTGGCCTTTCTAGTTACTCAACTCTCCACTTTTCTCCAGGTTTTGGGTTTTGCATTATGAAATCTAACATCTTTTTCACCCTCCTGACGTAGTCTAAGTTTTCCCAGCAATTTCATGAGGTTGGTACGAGATATCAGTCATTGTTTTAATGGGTTTTTTCGCGTTTTAATCTCCTCCAGTTCTCAAAAACAGTCTCTGGCTTTGTATCTCGACGAAGATTATCAGTTGTTATAAGTTGACAGTTTTACAGCTGTGACTTCAAAGTCTTTGCCTCCTACATCTTGTTTCTTGCACAATTTCTAAGTAAACTTTCTAATCTCGTTTGATAAGTACGTTACAGGGGAAGTAATTTGGATGACTATTTTGGGAGGCTGATTACTAAATACAGATCCTGTATATTGCTCTCAGTTACCATTTTGTGTGTTATTGCTGATAACAAACTCATTATTGTACAAATGCCATTTGGCAGATCACATATATTGTCCTGATTTCCAAATTGCAGTGGTTATGAATTATTTCATGTGGCTGTTTGCTTTTTGTAACCGTCACTACGACACAGGTGGCTACACCTGTAACTTCCTCGTGGTAGCTTGTCAGTTAAGCCTAAAAGTTTCAGGCTTCATTTCAGCTATCCTAGTTTTGACAGATTTTTAGCAGAATACTTGGGCTGTAGAAGCCAAGTTCTAAGGACAAGACTATTGTTGGTTACTTGGATGTAATAAATATCCACTTCCTGGTTCTCTCAGCATTGATAGCATTGCATTTAATGTATCCAAGGCCAGATATAAAGTATATCCTGTTGCATTCGACTGCAAACATTGCATCTGGCAATGCTTGACACTTCAATGTTGCAAAGGAACTACGTAGTGATTTGTAATGCTATGTAACAATTTCCTACAGGTCATTTGTTTGACCACGGATCGAGTAGTGTTCTCCAGTTTGGATGACGAGAGCCGCAAGAACCCTTTTCTTGGGATTAAGTGGCTTGAATTGGGAGTTTGCGGTTGTCCAGCCGTGGTAACAGTATTTCAGTGTATTAAGAGGTTCCCTGCTTGGCTGGTTTAGATAAGCTTCAGAAACAAACTATATTATTGTTCTTACTGCCCTTGCTTTTGGATAATGCTCCTTGCTTGCAGCTTTTGATCTACTTTTCATTCTGTATTTACCTTGCCTTCTCTTGCTTCTTCCTAATGAAGATATTCTTTGGAAGCTTGAATTCCAATCAATGCCCCCTTTGGTGAGCTTGTTCCGTATGAATAGGTTTCATCTTCTGAATAACAGTATTTATGTATGGTTTATTTACTGCTTTCCATCATGGGTTTTGAATTGTTTAGAACACGTAATTGTATTCTGTTGGTACCTTTTTGCCTTCTTGCATAAGCATTGTCAGTAGTTTATTAGCAACGATAGCAATCAAATTCTCATTTCCAGTGTTTAACTGGGGATGTGCAGGTCTGTGCTGAATGGAGGAATCTGTTTTGTACAGCATCTACTTTATACTGGGACCAACGCTTTTGACTTTTCCATAGGGCCTGAGACTCCTTGGCCTAGGATGCCCAGGGACCAGGACTCTGTCTCTCCTAACTCCTTACATTATCAGTATTGCTTTATCTTCTTGATTCTTGTCCTGGAGAATGACAGGATATTCAATCACCCCATTTTCATTTCTGATTTGCAACTTCAGGTGGTCACCAGTATTGTCAAATGGTGGTTCTTCCTATAACCAGTATTGATAAAGGGTGATTGGTCTTCCCATAACCAGTATGATTGTTGTTCTTATGACCAGTATTGTTAGAGCATGATGGGTCTTCCTGTTTGTGCTTTCAGGAAACAAAAGAGATGATTTTTAAAGGGATTGGTCTGTTTATAGAGGTTGTATTAATCTCAAGTGATTGAGTTTTGGAAGTCTGTTGTACCTGTGGTCAGTGGATACGTTTCACGTCCACCTTTTTGTTATTTATGACTTTGAGGTTGTTTGATCCCTGTGACACAACTAGATTACTTTCTAGAACTTTGAGACTTCTAGAAGTTCTACATGACTTCTAGAACTTCGAGAAGTTCCACGTGAATTTTTCTAGAGCTTGACACTTCCAGAAGTTCTAGATAATTTTTCTAGCACTTAACACTTCCAGAAGTTCTAGATAATTTTTCTAGCACTTTGAGACTTCTAGAAGTTCTGGATAACTTCTAAAACTTTTCTAGAACTTACTTTGAGACTTCTAGAAGTTCCAGATGAATTTTTCTAGAGCCTGATACTTCTAGAAGTTCTAGATAAGTTTTCTAGAACTTCGAGACTTTAGAAGTTCCAGGTGAATTTACTCAAGAGCTTGACACTTCTAGAAGTTCTAGATAACTTTTGTAAGATTTCGAGACTTCTAGAAGTTCCAGGTGAATTAGTTCTAGAGCTTGACACTTGTGGAAGTTCTAGATAACTTTTCTAGAACTTTGAGACTTCTAGAAGTTCCAGGTGAATTACTTCTAGAGCTTGACACTTTAGAAGTTCTAGATAACTTTTCTAAAACTTCTAGAAGTTCCAGGTGAATTTTTACTAGAGCTTGACACTCCTAGAAGTTCTAGATAACTTTTCCTAGAACACTTCTAGAAGATCTAGATAACTTCTTTAAAACTTCAAGACATGTAGAAGTTTCAGGAGAATTTTTTTTTTTCTAGAGCTTGACACTTCTCGAAGTTCTTGATAACTTTTCTAAAACTTCGAGACTTTAAAAGTTTCATGTGAATTTTTTCTAGAGTCTGACTTCTTGAACTTCTAGAAGTTCCAGGTAATTTTTTAGAGAGCTTGACACTTCTAAAAGTCCTAGATAACTTTTCTAGAACTTCAAAACTTCTAGAAGTTCCAGGTAAAATTTTTCTAGAGCTTGACACTTCTAAAAGTTCTAGATAACTTTTCTAAAACTTCGAGACTTCTGGAAGTTCCAGGTGATTTTTTTAGAGCTTGACATTTCTATAAGTTCTAGATAACTTTTCTAAAACTTCGAGACTTTAGAAGTTTCAGGTGAATTTTTTTCTAGAACTTGACACTCCAAGAAGTTCTAGATAACTTTTCTAAAACTCCGAGACTTCTAGAAGCTCCAGATGAGTTTTTTTTTCTAGAGCTTGACACTTCTAGTTCTTGATAACGTTTCTAGATCTCCGAGACTTCTAGAAGTTTCAGGTGAACTTCTTCTAGAGCTTGACACTTCTAGAAGTTCTAGATAACGTTTCTAAAACTTCGAGACTTAGTAGTTCCAGGTAAATTTCTTCTAGAGCTTGACACTTCTAGAAGTTCTAGATAACGTTTCTAAAACTTCGAGACTTAGTAGTTCCAGGTAAATTTCTTCTAGAGCTTGACACTTCTAGAAGTTCTAGATAACGTTTCTAAAACTTCGAGACTTAGTAGTTCCAGGTAAATTTTTCCTAGAGCTTGACATTTCTTGAAGTTCTAGATAACTTTTCTAAAACTTGGAGACTTCTAGAAATTCCAGGTGAATTTTTTCCTAGAACTTAACACTTCTAGAAGTTCTAAATAGCTTTTCTTAAACTTCGAGACTTCTAGAAGTTCCAGATAAATATTTTTTAAGAGCTTGACATTATTAGAAGTTTTAGATAACTTTTCAAAACTTCGAGACTTCTAGAAGTTCCAGGTGGATTATTTCTAGAGCTTGACACTTCTAGAAGTTCTAGATAACTTATCTAACACTTCGAGACTTCTAGAAGTTCCAGGTGAATTTTTTAGAGCTTGACACTTCTAGAAGTTCTAGATAACTTTTCTAACACTTCGAGACTTTTAGAAGTTGTACGTGACTTTTTCTAGAGCTGGGAGACTTCTAGAAGTTCTAGATAACTTTTCTAAAACTTTACTTTTCCTGCTGGTTTCTCCAGAAGGAACTGACATTGTACTATGTCTATAAACATTGGAGCTCTATTATAGAACTAGATTTTTTGTGCTGTATGCTAGATCTAGATAACTTCTAGAACTTTGATCCTTCTAGTAGTTCTTTGCTAGATCCTCTAGAAGGAAATGGCACAGTACTCTGTTGCTATCTAGAACTGTTCTAGTTTTTGTACTTTGCCAGAGGGTTTAGGCCAAATATACTGACTCCAAGCAGATACTCTGTCTCTCTAAGAATCTGTTCACACTCCCTGGTGGCCATTTGCTGGTCCTAGTTTGACCCTGTAGCTTAAATTTCATAGATTAATCTATTCTAGAGGCCCATGTGGTGGTCCTAGTTTGACCCTGTGGGCTGAATTTAATAGATTTCTTCGTCCTAGAGGCCCCTAGGGTGGTCATAGTTTGGCCCTATGACTTAAATTTGATAATTTCTTCAATCTAGAGACCCATTTAATGGTACTAGTTTGACCCATTGTGGCCTTATGGCCTACATTTAACAGATCACTTCCTTTCTAAAATCTAGATGACCCTATGGCGGTCCTAGTTCGGCCCTTAAAGATGTATCTATTCGAATAACACTTTTTCCTTTTTTTTTTTTATAAGGAATTTGTGAGAGTTCCAATCTCGAGGTCATTTGGAAATCAGGAACTGATTTGCTTGGCTGCGTAAGGCTGACAAAAATGGTATTTGTAAAGCTGAAAGGTTTGTGGGATTTGGAAACATGGTTTTCTCTCTCTCTCTCTCTCTCTCTCTCTCTCTCTCTCTCTCTCTCTCTCTCTCTCTCTCTCAACTAATCTAGCTCTTATTTCTCGTAATTTTCAAGGTTGTTTGTGGTACACACATTGGTAAAGAATCTCTCTCTCTCTCTCTCTCTCTCTCTCTCTCTCTCTCTCTCTCTCTCTCTCTCTCTCTCTCTCTCTCTCTCTCTCTCTCTCTCTCTCCCCCTCTCCCCCCAATCACGAGTTGCAACTTCAATCAAAGAATGATGAGAGAAAAAAATAGGGGTACTATGTTCAAAGGCCTGTGGTAAAGATAAGCCATTTTTAAAGTATGGCTAAGAAAAAGTTAGTTTTATTCAAGCCTTTTAGAGGCTATAAAAGGCTTGGTGTATAACTTGGTAAGACTTTAAAAGCCTTTTGTTCGGGCCTTAATATAAGCCTTATTCACTAGAGAAACAAGGATTTTAGTATGGGTCAAACCAAAAAGGTATTTTGGACCATATACAGGGTATAGACTATGTCTAAGTAAAGCCTTTAAAAGGCTTGCCTAAAACGTACGATTGTAAGTAAAAATGGCCTTTAAAACCCACCCAAAACCTATGAATATAAGGCCTTTTAAAAGGCACCAGAAACTTATGAATATTATGCTTAGTTAAGGCCTTTTAAAACAATACTAGGCCGAGTTAATGCCTTTTAAAACTAAAACTTATGAATATATAGAAAATGGCCTTAAAAAGCTCTGTGATAAGAGATCGCTTAAACCAAATACGTCTCAAAGAAAACGGTTCTAACGATTACGTCATTGGTAGTATGAGTGACGTATCAAGTCGCTAAGGTCGTCACGGTACTGGTGACGTCATAAGATAGCTTAAAACGTATGTAAACGATGACGTCATTGGTAGTATGAGTGACGTACCAAGTTGCTAAGGTCACGACATTAATGACGTCATAATTGTAATAGGCAAAACATTAAGTATAACTAAGTCAATGCCGTGACGTCATCATTGTAATACAGTGTATAATGAGAGTAAAAATAAAATCCTCGAAGTGTCCGTAAAGTCTCTTATTTTGATCCACAAGAGAATTTTATAATTAGGGAAGGTTAATTATGTTAATGATAATAAAAATCAAATTATTTTTTTTTTTACCCCTTTGAGGCAGCACTGCAGTGCTCCAGGAGGGAGTAATATGTCCTCAGCCAGAGGTCATATGAGGTCAGGTCAGTCAGTCATCAGCAACTGAAACGACTCGAAAGAGGACTGATTTTTTCTAAGCTGACATCAGCTGACTTTTGCCGAGATGGGAATATATGAAGCCTCATGCACTCGTATTTTCCAAGATGGCGTCGGCCATTTTCTGTCCCTGAGAGAATGTTTAGACTTAAAATGCCTTCTAAGATGTCGGGACAGGGAGCCCAAAGAGGGTTGGGGGTACGGGGTTATACCCACCGAGACTTCGACCTATAGCTTACGTTCAACTATCATGGCTAATGTCTAACTTGGCAGAGAAAGTCTTCATGAAACATGGCGTGAAAAATCCGTGTAGAAATGTAAAGCCAGAACTTCGTCCAGTCGTCTCTCTCTCTGTCTCTCTGTTTCTCACGCTCTCTCCCAAACTCATCGGGTTTAAAACCTAAATTCTGCCACTTCCGTGATTTTACGAGACTTTACGACTCTCTCTTTCTCACTCTCTCTCGCTCTCTTTCTCTCCCTCTCTCTCTCTCTCTCTCTCTCTCTCACTCTCTCTCTCGCTCTCTTTCCCTCTCGCTCACGTCTTCGTATAGAGAATGGGTCTCTTACTTATGCATCAGACCTCATAGAAAACGAAGGGACAAGCAGCGAAAGAGACGGTGACTACGATAAATATATTCTCGAGTGTCTCAGCCATTTTGATACCGACTTTGCACCAGACAATTCTTGACTTAGAGCCGTAAAGAGTAATTTACTTGTAAATATTGATAAATAAGGTTATTTAATAACTATTTTAGTTGATATTTATATATAAAATTTACGTCATTTTCTTTAAATAAGGATTTTACCAAAATAACTTTGTAAATTTCCAGGGTCTCTCACAGCCTATTCTCCGACATCTTTCGGCGTTTTGCCGTCAATTTTGACGTCAAAATATCAATATTTTTTGGCAAGATTGGGGTTTTAACATGTTCATAAGCGTGATATCAACACGAGACTTCAATTTTGCAATAAACATTGACAAATTGACGTCAAATTTGACGGCAAAATACCAAAACACGTCAGAAAATAAGCTCTGTGATAGACGTAGAAATGTTCTATAGTAGTGATTTCAAAATTCTTCGATTATTTTTCGAATGATTCCGATTTAGTTGAAGTTTTTAAGACTGAAATTGGCAATTTTTGCTTAGTATTTTATCATTTCGTTTTTTTTTATAGCTTTTCCTGGCTGATTTATTCCTTGTAAATTTGGTGATATAATACGCTTAATTATAACTTGTAAAACATCAATCACCATTATTAGAGGGTCTTATTTTTAACCAGATAAATCATTAATTTTAGTTATAACTGTAATTATTTACGTATTTTTACAGCATTTTTTGGCTGATTGGTTTCAGTATTTCTTCAAAATCACATTTTTTACTCATGTTACGTTATTTTTTATATGGTAATTAACAACTTTGGCTGCATCTTAAATTATTTTGGGTAAATTTTAGGCCTACCTTATCAACATTACATGCACCAAAATGGTTATCTATTCATAACTAATTTTCTGACTCTAAATTGAATTCATTAACTCGAAACTCTTACAAGTTATATAAGTTTAATTTGGTGCTATTTTCAGTTTACATGATATTTTCATCCACAAGATTAATTTGCAAAGTCTGGAATATTAATTTATACCTTCAGACGTCTTTCTAGCAAGAGAATTTTACAGGAATTTCACGAAGAAACCAAACAAAAGTTCATTAACTTTATTTCAATTCTAAAAACTTTATTTTCAGTTGAAACTATATTACTTCAATGCACAAATCAACAAGAGTCATCCTCCAGTCTCTTGTTGCAACAAAAGCACTTAATTACACCAAGACACACACCGTCCCCCCAAAAGCAGACAAGTGACCCAAACCCCTTCAGGTGGAACAAGCGCGCCTTGAGGCACTCCACCACTTCATCTTATAGGCCTAATGCCAACATTCAATGTAAGTGATTGAGTCAGGTAAATGGGAGGAGACGTGCAAAGCTAATGTCCTCCTGCCCTGAGTTCTTCCTCCCCCAGCAGGACAGCAGGTCGGACTAACGTCAGCCTTCACCCTACACGTGGACCACCAGGCCAGTTTGGGTTCTGTGTGATACACCTTGCAAGAATCCACCCCATTGCCAGCAATTAGAGAGAATATTAGGCCTAATTAATTAGTAATTGCCATGTAATTCGATAAAAAAAACACCTAATTTTGCCACATTGACAGGTAATTAGAGAAAAACAACCTCTTTAGAAGATAATTATGTAATTAGGGAGAAATATGCATCCCACTGCCACTAATTAGGGATATGAATAGGCCTAACTAACTAGTAATTCTGTAATTAGGGAGAAACCAATGTTTAACAGCGAATTTGGTAGGAAAAAATTTTCATTAACGTAATTTGGCCAAGAAATCTTCCTCTTTAACAGATGTTCATCCAATTGCCTTGTAATTAGGGGATAATCTGCTTCAATTATGGAGTAAAAATATACCCCATTTACAGGTAATTATGGAGGAATGTCCAGCACCTGATTGGTATATTCATTTTGGGCTTTTGAAGTCAGGATTTCTTCCCAAATTCTTTCAGCTTCAACAAGACTATGAAGAGCAATTTTGTACTGTTCACAGGAACAAGTCTGCAACACTATGAATAGCCATTTCATTTTGCTTACAAAACACAAGACTATCAAGATATCTCTTTGTTATACTTATCAAAATAGGGCCACATGACCAAAATTTGCCTTCAAGTGAAAACTGTTTAATATTGACCATGAAATGCGGAATTTCATGTTACAAAAACCGACCTTCACATACTCACTACAGTAAGAATACAAGACACAAAACTGTAGTTTTGTACTGATCACCTATAAAGGAGTACAGAATTATATATATTTTTCATAGTAATCATTTTGATGTTATCATTATTCCTGCTGTCAGGACCTGCTAGTACAAGTTAGGAAAACCTTCATGTGGAGTTTAATACTTTTAATTTAGACATTATACCTCAAAACTCCCCTTTAAAGAGCTATTGCCAATTTAAGTTTCAGTATCTTTATATTTTTGGTCAGTGTTTAGGATGTTGTAAATCTTGACCTTTCATCTCACTACTTCAATAACTGCAAACATCTCTAGGCAAAAGCCTCGATCCAACTCACACATTCTGGGCATAGAAATATCAAACTCTGACTCTTTTTAGGCAAAACAACTATACAAAAATCATTTAGGCAAAAAACTAGATCAAACTGTGAGTAGAAAAAAACTCTCATTTTGAGCAAAATAACTAGACTAAACTGTGACACTTTCTAAGCAATAACTGAAGAACTAACACAAGACAAAAAACACTTTCAACTACTAACTCTTTTTAGGTAAAAACCTTTCTAAACCTGACACACTTTCAATGCAAAAATTCTCCCCCAAAGATACACTTTTTAATCAGATCTGTCCCAAACAAACAACTTTTCTATTAAAAAAAAACATTTCCAGAATTGACACACTTTTTGGAAAAAATTATCACACTTCCAGCCTTCCAAGCCAAAAAACTCCAGGACTAACAGACTTCCTGGTCATAAAACTAACAGGATTAAAGATTTTTCAACCCAGTGGCTAATGAATCCTATAAATATATCCAAGGCAAATAGGAAAAACTCTCCCAAACTAGATTTCTTAGCAGAAACAAACCACAAACTACCAAAAAATACCAAACTTTATAGGTGTCTAACAGACCTTCTAAAACTGAACTAACAGACTTTAAAACCAAAGAAATTCCAAACCATCAGACTTTCTAACCAAAGAAAATATTAAAAAAAACATTTTCTAGCAAAAATAGTAGCTAAGAGACCTCTAGGTCACACATTAAGAGACTTCACAACCCAAAAAACCTTTCTAGTCAAAAACTCAGACATAACATCTTGGAATTAAAAGGCTACAAGATTTTAAAAGCATCTCAGTAACATTGTAAATGAATATATATCCAACCTTTTCACAATCACTTCAGGGATATTATCATAAACCAGTACCTTTCTACACCCTCAACTGATAGAAACCTACACATCCTGAATGCAAAAAATATATATAAAACAAAGACTTTGAAAGGCAGAGTTATCATGAAGAATCAGACCTAGCTTCCCAGATCAAGACTTTATTTAAAAGTGAAAGTATCACACAGTAACACCCTTTCTTACAGCAAATGTCAGGAAAAACTTCTTCAATCTGAAATACCACAATAAACTTCAAAATAACAGTATACAAAAAAGTAGCGTATATCATGAAATTTGAAAGTAACAGATTTAACAGTTAGACTTTCTAAAACCACACCTACCATCAGAAACTGAACTTTCTAAATGAAAGTCTGAAAATAACAGACTTCCTGAATCCCAATTGATCTTGGACCATTTTTCTGAATCCTGGACTCGTTTCAAACACCATCAAACATATCCTGTGCCATGAAACTTAATATCATGTAATCCAGATTCTACCATTGTGGATCCTACTGTTATTAAATGGTTTCTGAAAACTAAACTACACCGTCACCAAGAAATTGCTAAGTAGCAAATCCACTTTCAACTATAAATTGGTGAGTACTAAATCCACTGTCACCAGTTTTATAAACTGGTAAGTACCACATCCACTCTACCCATCTAACATTCAAATACCAAGTCCATTGTCACCAAATAAAATAACATTTGAATACATATGCCACCACCATAAACTAATATTGTCCATATTCTATACACCACCATACAAGACCAAACAAAATCTAATCATGATGTACCATACCTTTAATAAGCTAGACATTATTAGGCTTTCCAGTAGAACAAAGCTTTTAACATTATCATACAACAGTCTTTAATTCATCATACTACAAAACTATTATCGTAAGCTGAAACTTCAAATTTCAAAGTACAGTGCTGTGAGGAAGGGCTTGAATAAAACACAAAGTACCACCATAGAAAATAAGATGTATTTAATCCCAAACTAAATATCTTCCGTACATTTCTTGACTTCCATTGCTATTCAAAAATAGCAAACTTCCACCTTTACAATACGATAAAATTCCATAGGAAACCTCTTTACACATCTACTGAAATCTAGAGAGTTACATTATAAATCAATTTAAAAACCAGGAAATATTCTAATCTACATTGAATCTACTGGAATCTAGAAAGTTATATTAAAAATCAATGTAAGAACCAGGATAATACAGTATTATAAATCAATGTAAGAATCAGGAAATGCTCTAATCTACATCAAGTCTACTGACATCTAGAAAGATACTATAAATCAATTTAAAAACCAGGATAAGTTCTAATCTACATCATGACCAGTGTCTTAAATCAAGTTACCCAAGATCAAGTATATGAACTACAAAATCTGTTGATATTCTAGTGACTTCTACAATTACCCCGACCCAGTAAGACCTGCCAAGACCAAGTAGGAGCACTGAAAAAGCTGTAAAAGTTATAAATCTAAATACCGAAAAAGCAACGAAATCGAATCTCTTATCAATTTCTCCCCAGCAACAAAATGTTACAAAACAATCATTCCTTTCTTTTTTTAATTCTTCAGCTGAAAACTCTAATGGACAGTCAACAAATCAGCTTGGAGAGAGAGAAAAGTTATAGGAAAGGTGATAAATAAAGACACACGATGGAATAAAAAGTAAGACCGATAAACCTGAATTCAGAAGTCAGCTGAAAAAGGAAGAATGAATTTGCTCCTATCTTGAACATTTGGAGGTCAGAAGATTTAGCAGCTGCACTAAGCAAATTATTCCATATTCAGTTATATCCAAAATAAAACTCTTGGCAAATTAAGTAGTATTATATCTGATACTAGAAAATGACAAACTGTTTCCAGCAGCAGCCAGCCTATAGCTGCGAGCAAAAACAGTTACATCACTTAACAAAGAATGCAGAGGATTTTGTCATTGTCATACGTTTCATACAACAAACTAATGAACTCATTCTATATCTATGCCACAAGTCAACATTAAGAATGAGCAAAATAATCTTTACTGATGACAACTCTATCCAAGAATTTGAGATAAGTCAGCACCTGAAGACCAAACTTGTAAACAGCACACCAAACCACCATTATTTAAGCACCTCCCATCAGAGACATAATTCTCCAATTTAAAGAGCCAACACAAAGCTCAGTCAACCTATACAACACCTTCTTTGTCAACAAACCGTAAGAGGAAACCTGTGAACATCTGACATCAATTAACAATCACATCAACAAACCGAGGGTTTTTGTAACTTTCGTAAGGAAATGGCAACTGGCTTCTCCACAGCATCTGATTCATCTACATCTTACCAAGGTTTTAAGGGAATATTTTCTTATCAATAAAACCTTTCAACAGAAAGGTAACCTACAAGTGAGGACAGTTTCCTTATTCCATTAAATGACCAGGAAAACATTTGTTCTACATTCACCTTTTGCATTCAGAAAAGTCTAGATATTACCTCGCACTGCCTCAAGACCAAAGAATGCTTTTTGGCAAGGTATGTGGTGATGTAGTACAATAACCTCTACAATATATCAAAGGCCATATTCTGCCTTATTGCCTTGTTAGAAACTTGTCAAATGAATGTTTGTCAATTTTCGACCAAAGATTTACATATTTCAATCAAAGTTCCTCCAGGATTAACACCCAAACTCTCTAATTGTTGTCTAATTACTAACGATGTGATGAACACTTGCAAGGTTTCTCGCACTTATTCTAAACATGATCATTGTGGTGTTTTATCCCTCCTTTATTTCAAGTACACGAATGAATGTTGGACCAAGATGCAAGACGTTTGAGCCCCAAGCTGGTACCCCCTTTTGAAAAGACAGTATGCGTCTGAAATATAATTAAAGGTTTTGTCTGCTCGACCATCCGGATGACTTTTAGCTCTCTCTACAAGGTCTGACAGATTTACTTTACACTTCTCAACCTAACTTTTAACTTTATACTTTATAAGACATCTGGCAGGATATAAATAATATTCAAAGCTTTAAAATAATCTTGCGAAACTGTTCTATGTAAACAAGTTAAAAAAAAAACAGCAAAAATGACAGACTCTAATCTCAGTGAATGATGCCTTACAAGCTAAAATTTTCCGTACTACACCAACAAGTTTACTTATGATTCTCCAGGAAACAGTATTTGATCAAACAGAATCTCATAACTGCCTTATAAGTAAAATGTGACAACTCATGATAAAAATTTACAAATGAAAATTTTTCTTAGAATTAAGTCAGTTTTACACTTACTTATTTCTGACAACTGAAATAATCCCATCAAGAAATATTTAAGTCAATTTTTACACAGCTCTAAGGAAAGAATTGTCAGCTACAATTGTCAGTACAACGGTTAACACCTTCGAAAACACATTCGCCATAACCACGTCTTGCTTGATTGTGCCTTTTCTTCTACAAGATCGAATACACTCAACTTCTCTAACAAGACGAGAGAGAATCCTGCACAAAATCTCAAAAAAAACCCAAAAACATTGTTGAGTTGTAGATATTCTCACCTACTCACATACTTTTTTTGGGCAACTGTACATCATATGAAACCAAATTCTGGCTTTAAAAATCTACATGTTTGCTACACCATATCATGAGGACAATACATGCCAAGCTGACATTTGCTTCAAAGAACAACAACAGTTGAACGTAAGCCTAAGGCTTGTCTCGGTGGTAACCGTTAACACAACCCTCGTTGGACCTCCTGTCCGAACATTTTGTTAGACATTTTAAAAAAATTCTAAAAATTCTTTCACAGGTTCATAGAACATTTTAAACACACCTTGGAAAATACAAGGATAAGACTGTTCCCATCTCAGCCAAATCAGCTGATGTCAGCTTAGAAAAACAATCAGCCCTCCTGAGTCGGTTTCAGCCGCTGACAACTGACTTGACCTCATATTACCTCTGGCTTAGGACATATTACTCCCTCCTGGAGGCACCACAGTCCTGACTCCGAGGAGTCCTTTATTTTAAAAAGTCTTTCCAGTTTTACACAATGTATAAATATATGAGGACTTCTGTACTTCAACTTACATCAATTAGTAAAGAGCAGTAATTCACTTCCTTTAAACTGTTCAGGTTTAGAGATGAATGTTTACAGACACTGTTCTAGTTCTCATTAAAACATAAAAACATATAAAATGAAACTTGTAACTTAAATCACATTTACATTACACAACTCTAACAAATATTTAAAACAAAAACTTTGGAATTCATCTGAAAACTGGGTGGCAAATTCCTTTACATTGAAAAATTCACCTTAATTTCATACCAAAACCCATGAATTGATTCATAAATCACTTTACAAAACTTTATTAGTTATTTAAAACGAAAACTTCAGAATTCATTGGAAAACTGGGCAAAAAAGCCAAATATCTTTACACTGAAATATTCAACTTCATTTCATCCCTTAACAATCTCAGGTCCACACATGAAAGAGTTTACGATAAGAATTTAAGTGTGAGGGTTTGAAGACTGGGAGAAATAGAGAAAGCACCCTGAAAGTAAGTAAGTAAATAAGTAATTAAGTAAGTAAGTAAGTGTGTGTGTGTGTGTATGTGTGTGTGTGTGTGTGTGTCCAGTCCAACAAAGCATGTCAAATGTTCAAGATCCATCCAGTAGAGAATATGGCATACAAGAAAGCTTCAACAAAGTAAGTAAAGTGAAATGATGGTTCAGATAACTATATATGATTCTGGTGAAGCACAGAGTGTGCGGAACTGCTGTAACAAAAAGCGAGAGAGATAGAGAGAGAGAGAGAGAGAGAATGTGGACTCCATAACAGTATGAAACATGGAAGTTTTCTGCTGACAAGTATTCAAGTGATTGAAAACTGCTCTTACAGCACAAGAGCTAAAATTCTGGAGGGTCCAAGTTGAGCTGTAACACTGCCAAGTGTTTCTCTGTAACAGCTTTAACAGCAGACTGCAGAAATGTCCTTGAAAGTGTAGTGTAATTTCAAGGTCACATGAAGGGAAGTCTAGTGAGAATGGAAAGCTGATAGATAAAAGCATGGACAATGTCTACATTACATCACCTTAAAAAGATACCTGAAAATGTTGGCCTGTGGGGAAAATTGATATAGGTACGAGTTTCCAAGCTCAGTTTATCAAACCTAGATTGCAACATCCAAACAGTATACCATAACTACGGGATACGAAGGATATTGTTACAATTCTCTTGATTTTTAGTGCCAATAGGGTTTTTTCAATAGTTTTAAACTTTGCTCTGCTGTGCTTAGACATAACAAAGACACAAATAACCTTTTATAGCTAAATGAAAGTCAATACCTGATGACAGCTGAGCTCAAAGTTGAAATTCAGAAGTCCTTCTACAAAAAAACATACATATTTTGGTATTACAATAATTTTCCCATTATTCAAATTTTAGTTGAATTTTAAAAATAACGGTTAAGTGAATCTTCGTTTCATCAAATTACTGAACTTCAATGGGAATTATATGAAAAGTTAAAAAAAAAAAAAATATATAGTACCTACAGAAAATCTCCATATGTCAAGACACTGGTGCATTGGGACGTCTACAATTTAGAAAAATCAACACCTCAGGAATAACAAACATGAATTCCTCAAACAATTCAAGTTAACAGTCACATACATCTAAAATATATCTTGTTAAAATGTAACTAGAAACGTTGCCTAAAATGGTTTAGTTCCTAAGCTGAGACATAACTCTTTTACGATTTCATTTCCAATTACTTTTTAAAATTTCACTGTTGCCTGAAATGAACCATGCTTTATATATACATAGAATCTACTGGTCACTTTTTACCAGATACTTATCCATGTAATTATAATAGCCACAATGCCCTTGTAACTTCTTATATTTTTCACACTTTTCTTGGAATCACTTGTCACTACCAAGTATTATATCTAAATGGAACAATATGAAATAATTCTGATGTCTACAGCAAGAGTCGGACCTGCATTTGGAGTATCAGAACAAGGTCACGTTACCTACCTGACAACTAAGGTCAAGTGGATAACATGACCTCATTCTGATACTCTGGATGAGGGTTCAAATCCTGTTACAGACATCAGAATCACGTCACATTCTTCCATTTCGATCTAATGCTTGGTAGTGACAGGAGTATCCAAAATGAAGTTATTACATAACTTCATGAGCCCCTTGTTTACAAGGCTTTACAGTGAATTATTCTTAAGGGCAAGTGTACCCATAACAAAAACAAATCCCTCCCTGTCAATCAAATATCTTTCTTTTATTTTCCATCAATTTAATCTCTTCCACTTTGCTGTTCAACTTCTTTAACCTAACCGTACTCCAATTTACGCCTTTCGTGGAAAAGCAGTCCCTCTGTGAGAACCTTTCAAGGAAAGAGATATGGAAGACTTGCTTGTCTCAAAAATTTAAAATTGGCAGTCAAATAAATAGCAACTATCCAATAGCTAAGGAGTCCAATAGCATTCAGCTTTTACAGCAAAAGTCTGAAAAACACTTAGTGCTCGGGTAAAGAAAATGAATTGAATCGTTCCAGAAAGTCTAAGTACTAATATAACATTAAGATGAACGAACCCTGCTCATAACTGAGAATGCTGTTTAATACATATACCACATATATCTTTGTCAAACAGCAATTAATAGAGCACTTATGAGTTTATTGATTCATATATATAAAAGGCCATTAGTGTATTAAGAATACCTAACTTCCTTTACATCAAAATTCTGAATTTGAACTTGCTTACAGATTAATTTACCTAAAATATGTTTTGCAAAAAAAAAAAAAAAAAAAATTGACCCCTAAAAGCAGCAAATTCAATTCGAGTGCCAAATTCGCCTTGAAAATGAATTTTGAATTTTAATTTCCTTATTATTTGAGTTTACATATTCATGTACATAGAAGCCATTTTTAACAATACTTAACTTTCTTTAACCCTCTCACGCCGAGCCTCTATTTACAAAAGTGTCTGTCATATGCCGCCGGCGTTCGGGAGTTAGCGCCGAAGCAGAAAAAAAGTTTTTTTCAAAAAATCATAGCATGCTTAGTTTTTAAGATTAAGAGTTCATTTTTGGCTCTCTTTTTTTTTGTCACTGCCTGAAGTTTAGTATGCAACCATCAGAAATGAAAAAAAATATCATTATCATATATAAATATTGAAATATATGACAGTGCAAAAAAAATTTTTCATATATAATTGTATACAAATCGTGCTGTGAGCAAAACAGTTAAAGCTAACGGGTTATTTTTTTCTCTGTATTGTACACTAAATTGCGATGATTTTGGTATATAACAAATTGTAAAACGATCAAAGCAACACAGCGAAAATATTATCACAAAATGATGCATGAATTCGTAACGCACGGACATAAAAGTTTTTTTTTCAAAAATTCACCATAAATCGAAATATTATAAAAGTTTATATAACGAATAATATAAAACGGTGCAAACATTATGACAACGTGACGAAAGAATTTCTAAGATGTTTGGCCGAGTTACCGCGCGAACGTAAGGAAAAAGTTTTTTTCAAAAATTCACCTTAAATCGAAATATTGTGCTAGAGACTTCCAATTTATTGCAAAATGAAGGTAAATGATTGAATATTACTAGAATGTAAGAGTTTTAGCTTACAATTGCGTTTTTCGACCATTTCGGTCGAGTTAAATTTGACCGAAGGTTGAAATTTTGGCAGTTATCGTGATTTATGTGAAAATATTTCAAAACTGATAAAAGCTACAACCTTGAATTATTTTCTGTTGAATTCTACATGAAATTGCGCACTTTTTCATATATAAGAATTTATGTAACGACTAATGTAAAACGGTGCAAACATTACGACATGACGAAAGAATTTCTGAGATGTTCGGCCGAGTTACCGCGCGCGGACGTAAGGAAAAATTTTTTTTTTTTAAATTCACCATAAATCTAAATATTGTGCTAGAGACTTCCAATTTATTGCAAAATGAAGGTAAATGATTGAATATTACTAGAATGTAAGAGTTTTAGCTTATAATTGCGTTTTTCGACCATTTTGGTCAAGTTAAAGTTGACCGAAGCTTGAAATTTTGGCAGTTATCGTCATATATGTGAAAATATTTCAAAACTGATAAAAGCTATAAGCATGAGTTGTATTCTACATGAAACTGCGCACATTTCCATATATAAAACTTTATGTAATGACTAATATAGAACGGTGCAAACATTACGACAACGTGACGAAAGATTTTCTGGCGCGGACATAAGGAAAAAGTTTTTTTTTCAAAAATTCACCATAAATCTAAATATTGTGCTAGAGACTTCCAATTTGTTGCAAAATGAAGGTAAATGATTGAATATTACTAGAATGTAAGAGTTTTAGTTTACAATTGCATTTTTTTACCATTTTGGTCGAGTCAAAGTTGACCGAAGGTTGAAATTTTGGCAGTTATTGTGATTTATATGAAAATATTTCCAAACTGATAAAAGCTACAACCATGAGTTGTTTTTTGTTGTATTTTACATGAAATTGCACACATTTTCATATAAAACACTTTATGTAACGGCTAATATAAAACGGCGCAAAAATTACGACAAAATGACGAAAGAATTTCTGAAATTTTCAACAGTGTTACCGCGCGGACGTAAGGAAAAATTTTTTTTTTTTCAAAAATTCACCATAAATCGAAATATTGTGCTAGAGACTTCCAATTTGTTGCAAAATGAAGGTAAATGATTGAATATTACTAGAATGTAAGAGTTTTAGCTTACTATTGCGTTTTTCGACCATTTCGGTCGAGTCAAAGTTGGCCGAAGGTTGAAATTTTTTGTAGCCGACGTACGGTACGTCCACTCGGCACCCAACAGACAATTTTAGTCGACGTATGATATGTCCAGTCGGCGTTTAAGGGTTAAACTAAAATCTGAATGAGATTTTACTTACAGATCCATTTACCTAAAATATGTTTTGTATAAAACCACATGACCTTAAAAGTAACAAATTTAATTTGAGTACCCAACTCCCTTTAAAAAAGCATTTTGAATTTCAATTTACTTATTGAATCTTGTGCCTACATTACCAAATTCCCTTAACAGTAACAAAATTTCAGTTTGGACCCTTCACATTCCAGCAGTGTCTTGAAATATGCAGAGATGCTGTGATTATAAAAATGCCCCTGATAACACAACTCATCAGTACTTGCAGTAAACTTTGAATTAATTTATGCTGAAAACTTTCAATAATTTGTTTAATGTTTAACAAGGTGCATTATTATAATCATGGCAGGCTTTGTACAAAATCACAGAGTATACTTTAATCACATGAAAATAATGACAAGTTCTCCATAAGTCCCCAAATTTCAAAATGTGGAAGCTGTAATATTCATCCTGTATTAAGCAAAGCCAGTGCATAGCCTAAATCTTAAAAGTTAAAAAGTACCAATGGTTACATAACACTACAGTAATGCAAGAGCTTAGAGCTATCAAGGATTTAACTCTCAAAAGCTCTGATATTCAACAACTGAAACACTCTGTGGATTAAGGTTACAAAGTATTTGAGAGCTTTGCTTCCAAGTCCCTACTATGGTGGAGGCTAGTTTAACAATATCTATGTGGCAGCTTACTGAGAAAAAATATCAGGAATCATTTGTATTTTAGCTGAAAATATTAACTGTTCTCCAAAGGCAATACATCACAGGTTTGGTTCCACAAAACTGCTCTTAACTACAACGGCTTCCATGAAGATATTTCATAAAATCAACTAGTTCTAATTAATGAACTATTTGCTACTGATAATGTTAGAACTTTGGGGAAACTAGTGAAAACAATAAGAATCACCTACTATTACTGCAATACTACACTAATATTATTCTTCTTGCATTTGAATACATTTTTATCTATTTAATAATTTTTTTTAATAACTGGGATCTCTTCTTTGTATTTCAATTTACTTCCTCTTACTTCTTCCTCATGAACACTTAATATTCTTTGGAAGCTTGAATTTCAAGTCAATGGCCCCTGTGGTGGGGTTGTTCCATATGAATAGGTTTCATCTTCTGAACAATAATAATAAAAATAATGATAATAATAATATCACAAGAACTTCACACCCAGGCAAGTATGTATTGGACAGTGACCTACTGGATACTGCAAATGAAATCTAAGTGCTACATGAATTTCTAGAAAGTGGTCAATTATCTGACCAGTAACATCAAACTTATTTCACGAAGAACAATTATCCTTGGACAAACTAAACTTACTGATACAAAATAGTCTATGCTTCTACAATTACCTAATATCTTATCTTACGGTGATAAATTTATTTCTAACATTATGTACCTATTATTACACTCAGGTGGATGTGTGGAGTAACAAAACTGGACAGGATCAAAATGAAAGAATAAGTGGAAACGATGCAGACAAAGAATAAGAACTATGTACCCTAAAATGTATTAAGCTACTTGATAAGAGATTTTAACACAGCTAAAGAATTCAAGAGAAAACTATGCATCCTGAGTTCCAATAATTAACAGTTATGAATCTTGGGTAAAAAAAAAAAAAGGATGTATCCTGACGCATTGAGCTATCTGTAACCAACTTCAAACTCATATAAGACTCAGGTAAAAATAAAACTATGCATCTTGAAATGCACTGAATTGCTTTCAGCTGATATCAAACTGATAAGAAATTGATATTGACGTATGAATCCCAAAAAATATTGAGCTGACTGATTGCTAATTTTAAATTGGTAAGAAATTACAAAACTATCCTGAAATGCACTATAGTACTTGACATATTGAACTCATGAACCTTATGTAAATACAACTATGTATCCTTTAGTAAACTGTGGTGCCACATAGCTATTGTTAAACAAATCAGAAAATGAAGTTAAGAATATATATCACGGAACAATGCTTTCTACCCAACAAAGAAATTCAAGTGCAAATAAAAAACTGTACTTATTTTAAAATACACAGAACTGAAAGCTGATATTAAAATAAACTATGCACTCTAAAACATTCTGAGCTCTACGTTAACTGAAATTAAACTTATAATTAGTCTACGTAAATGCTTAATAGGTCATATTAAGCCATGGGAGTTTTAGGTACCTGAATAATACTGAGCTGCTGGTTGGCTAAAATCAAATTGGGAAGAAATGAATGTGGATATTATATATCCTGAACTACTGAACCAGCAACGTTTAAATAAATCATATGTCCTGAATATAGACTCATACAATTCCTAATTGAAAATTACAAGCATCAAAGACTGATTTGGGTCAATAACATGTGACCACTAGAGTGCTCCAATTGTAGTTTTTCCTGTGTTCTTCTTCTACAGTGGAGATGGAATTCCAAGGCACAATTTGTGTGTGCAAACTTGTCCAGTTTATTTTTGTAGACTGCAATTGCTTTCCTGAAAAGATGAGGAAGAAGTTAATGACATAATGACTTGTGACACTGAACTCTTTAGGGTTACAGGGTCATAAGATAAAAGATAAGAGGGGCACAGATGGGAAACAAGTCTTTAAACAAGTAACTGAACATTGTATTGCAATGCAAATTTCATTAAGAAAAGTGAAAGGCTTCTTACTGTAAATTTCAATTAGCAAGGTAAAATAAATAGTTCTGTATCATAATTAAATATTACCACCATTACTATTTGGGCTTGGCTATAACATCTGTAAGAACATTGTAACATTCTAATGCAGTCTGGTAAAAGCTTTTAGCACTAACATTGTCCCTCTCTCTCTCTGACTTGTCTTATATCCTACAAGTCCTCTAAGATCTGAGGCACTGACAGTCAATACACTCCTATACCTCTTCTTTGATTCACAATTTCCATTAAATCAAGTAGTTTAATTTCTGCAAAACCAAAACCTCTATATCCATAACTGAAGAACTTTCTTTGTCCCACCAAAATGATACACTTCCCCAGACACCTTACGTATGTTAATTAAGAATGTACCTTTGTTAAAGCACTACACAACATCTCATGATTATTTTCTTGCAATGTTTGTCCAGTGGGGTTCATGAAAATGTACCACTCCTGTTTACGTAACTGTACCGTTGCTATTTTCTTCAAGTACTGTCAAAATGGTACAATCGTTGCTTGCAAAGCGCCTTGCCAAACTTTAGATTCACCTGGAAGAACAAAAAACAATCACGACATGGAAAATTAAGGTTGTTTTGCTTGTGACTTAACATAAGGACATGATTATCTGCAATCAAGCTTCAAGCATCCTATAAACAAGCCTTTTACTAAGAGGGGATATATGGGGTCATTAAATGTAAGAATTATTAATGTTTTATCAAGAATAACTTACTGAAATTCATTTCAATCTAACATGAAGTGTTAAAAGCAATAAAAAAATGATTCTACATTGCAAATTTCACAAAAAACTGACAGTAGCCTCTTCGTGCAACTGAACAATCATTATTAAAAGTGTCTATCTCAGTGGTTAACTATCTCTCCTCTCTAGCTAGAGAGCAGAACTCAATCCAACAGTTCTTTCAAGTGTCAAATTAAAAACACTTCATTTTTATAAACTGGAACGGAAATATAAAATTTAAGTCAAAGGCCAAGTACTGGAACCTTTGAAGTCATTCAGCACAGGAAGAACTGTTGAAACAACTGTCAGGAGAGGGTGGAAAGTGAGATGGAAGAAAGAGAATTTGAATGGAGGTATAATAGTATAAGGAATGAAAGGGGCTGCAGGTAGGGGCCAAACGGACGCTGAACATGACCTTATGTAATACCCGCAGTGTACTGCATGATGTGTGCTGACAGAACTAATCACCTCAGGGGATTCAACTTCATAATAACCTGATTTAGGATGTTTCAAAGCTTGCTACTAAATTTACTGAATACATATTTTCAGGGCCCAAAACTGTATGGACTAGCATATAAACTACTGAGAATAAGTCAGATACATATAAAAGGGCAGCACAGCAAAAATTATCATAATAATGAAGCTGGTAAGATCAAAAGTCCGCCGAGTTGAGGTATTCCTACACAAAAAACATAAACTCTACAATTATGGCTCTTTCTCTGGAACTGGGACCTGGATTCTTCTTATCTTGACTCTGGAAAGGAAGTTTTGGACAGGTATCTATTCCAAAACAGCTCTGGAAGTTACAGAATTCTCGAACTGGGACTGAGATTATTTCAGATTATTTCCGTTCAAAAGAGGGAGTCCAAGAAGACTTCTCGTGCAATACTCCCACACTCACCCACACAATGTAGGAGGTTCCTCTCTCTCGTTTGCGTTTGTTTCGGGTCCTTTGTCGTCGCTGAAAAACGACGTCTTCTGATTAATTCTCCTCTTCCGCTGCGTCTTCCGTCTTGTGTCTCCTTCTGTCAGAAGACTCTGACACCGAGCGGCCATCTTGCAACAGACGAAGAAGTTGTCAGCCTGCAAAGGAAACATAAATTGTGCAGGAAATTTAACTGAATATTTCACACAGCCTAAAAATATTATTATTATTATTGTTGTTGTAAGCAATTACCCCTAAGGACCGTATGAAGTTCTCCATTATGAAACTGAAACTGAGATTGAGATTTTTGATTTGACAGAGAGAGAGAAAGTAGATGATGGAAAGAGAGAGAGAGAGAGAGAGAAAGTAGATGATGGAAAGAGAGAGAGAGAGAGAGAGAAAGTAGATGATGGAAAGAGAGAGAGAGAGAGAGAGAGAGAGAGAGAGAGAGAGAGAGAGAGAGAGAGAGAGAGAGTTTAACAGTTCAAAAGAGGGAGTTCAACAGAGTTCAAAAAAGGGAGTTCAACAGAGTTCAAAGGAGAGAGTTTAAGTTCAAAAGAGGGAGTTCAAGAGAGTTCAAAGGAAAGAGTTTAACAGTTCAAAAAAGGGAGTTCATGAGAGTTCAAAAGAGGGAGTTCAACAGAGTTCAAAGGAGAGTTTAACAGTTCAAGAAAGGGAGTTCAACAGAGTTCAAAAGAGGGAGTTCAAGAGATTTCAAAGGAGAGAGTTTAAAAGTTCAAAAAAGGGAGTTCATGAGAGTTCAAAGGAGAGAGTTTAACAGTTCAAAAGAGGGAGGTCAACAGAGTTCAAAGGAGAGAGTTTAAGTTCAAAAATGGGAGTTCAACAGAGTTCAAAAGAGGGAGTCCAAGAAATTTCAAAGGAGAGAGTTTAAAAGTTCAAAAAAGGGAGTTCATGAGAGTTCAAAGGAGAGAGTTTAACAGTTCAAAAAAGGGAGTTCAACAGAGTTCAAAAGAGGGAGTTCAAGAGAGTTCAAAGGAGAGAGTTTAACAGTTCAAAAGAGGGAGTTCAACAGAGTTCAAAAGAGTTTAACAGTTCAAAAGAGGGAGGTCAACAGAGTTCAAAGGAGAGAGTTTAAGTTCAAAAATGGGAGTTCAACAGAGTTCAAAAGAGGGAGTTCAAGAAATTTCAAAGGAGAGAGTTTAACAGTTCAAAAAGGGAGTTCAACAGAGTTCAAAAGAGGGAGTTCAACAGAGTTCAAAGGAGAGTTTAACAGTTCAAATGAGGGAGTTCAGAGTTCAAAAGAGGGAGTTCAACAGAGTTCAAAAGAGGGAGTTCAAGAGATTTCAAAGGAGAGAGTTTAACAGTTCAAAAAAGGGAGTTCAACAGAGTTCAAAAGAGGGAGTTCAACAGAGTTCAAAGGAGAGTTTAAGAGTTCAAATGAGGGAGTTCAGAGTTCAAAAGAGGGAGTTCAACAGAGTTCAAAGGAGAGAGTTTAAGTTCAAAAATGGGAGTTCAACAGAGTTCAAAAGAGGGAGTCCAAGAAATTTCAAAGGAGAGAGTTTAAAAGTTCAAAAAAGGGAGTTCATGAGAGTTCAAAGGAGAGAGTTTAACAGTTCAAAAAAGGGAGTTCAACAGAGTTCAAAAGAGGGAGTTCAAGAGAGTTCAAAGGAGAGAGTTTAACAGTTCAAAAGAGGGAGTTCAACAGAGTTCAAAAGAGTTTAACAGTTCAAAAGAGGGAGGTCAACAGAGTTCAAAGGAGAGAGTTTAAGTTCAAAAATGGGAGTTCAACAGAGTTCAAAAGAGGGAGTTCAAGAAATTTCAAAGGAGAGAGTTTAACAGTTCAAAAAGGGAGTTCAACAGAGTTCAAAAGAGGGAGTTCAACAGAGTTCAAAGGAGAGTTTAACAGTTCAAATGAGGGAGTTCAGAGTTCAAAAGAGGGAGTTCGAGTTCAAAAGAGGGAGTTCAAGAGATTTCAAAGGAGAGAGTTTAACAGTTCAAAAAAGGGAGTTCAACAGAGTTCAAAAGAGGGAGTTCAACAGAGTTCAAAGGAGAGTTTAAGAGTTCAAATGAGGGAGTTCAGAGTTCAAAAGAGGGAGTTCAACAGAGTTCAAAGGAGAGAGTTTAAGTTCAAAAATGGGAGTTCAACAGAGTTCAAAAGAGGGAGTTCAAGAGATTTCAAAGGAGAGTTTACCAGTTCAAAAAAGGGAGTTCATGAGAGTTCAGTTCAAGAGAGTTCAAAGGAGAGAGTTTAACAGTTCAAAAAAGGGAGTTCAACAGAGTTCAAAAGAGGGAGTTCAACAGAGTTCAAAGGAGAGTTTAACAGTTCAAAAGAGGGGGTTTAAAGTTCAAAAGAGTTCCAGGGAAAGAGTTCAACAGTTCAAAAGAGGGAATTCAAGAGTTCAAAAGAGGGAGTTCAAGAGAGTTCAAAGGAGAGTGTTTAACAGTTCAAAAAAAGGGAGTTCAAGACAGTTCAAAAGTGGGAGTTCAACAGAGTTCAAAGGAGAGTTTAACAGTTCAAGAGAGTTCATGGGAGAGAGTTTAACAGTTCAAAAAAAGGGAGTTCAAGAGAGTTCAAAAGAGGGAGTTCAAGAGAGTTCAAAGGAGAGTATTAAGTTCAAAAGTGGGAGTTCAACACAGTTCAAAGGAGAGTTTAACAGTTCAAGAGAGTTCATGGGAGAGAGTTTAACAGTTCAAAAGAGGGAGTTCAAGAGAGTTCAAAAGAGGGAGTTCGAGAGAGTTCAAAGGAGAGAGTTTAACAGGTCAAAAGAGGGAGTTCAAGAGAGTTCAAAAGAGGGAATTCAAGAGAGTTCAACAGGTCAAAGGAAGGAGTTCAAGAGTTCAAAAGAGTTCAAAGGAGAGAGTTCAGTACAGTTCAAAAAAGGGCGTTCAAGAGAAAGTTCAACAGAGTTCAAAGGAGAGAGTTCAATAGAGTTCAAAACAGGGAGTTCAACAGAGTTCAAGAGAGCTCAATAGAGTTCAAAAGAAAGAGGGTTCAAAGGAGAGTTCAATAGAGTTCAACAGAGTTTAAAAGAGGGAGTTGAAGAGAGTTCAAAAGAGGGAGTTCAAGAGAGAGTTCAACAGAGTTCAAACTATGGAGTTCAGCACAGTTCAAAAGAGTGAGTGCAAGGGAGTTGAAAAGAGGGCGTTCGACAGAGTTCAAAAGAGAGGTTTCAACAGAGTTCAACAGTTCAAAAGAGTTCACGAGTGAGTTCAAAAGAGTTCAATACAGTTCACATAAGAGTTCAATAGAGTCCGAGAAAGAGAGAGAGAGTGTTACTTGATTATTATTATTATTATTATATTATTATTCAGAAGACAAAGAACACTATTCATATGGAAGAAGAAGAACTGAAATTCAGGAAGCTTCCAAGGAATAATATCGTGTTTATCTGGAAGAAGCAACAGAAGATAACAGAGAACACATAAAGAAGAAGAAGAAGAAGAAGAAGAAGAAGAAGAAGAAGAAGAAGAAGAAGAAGAAGAAGAAGAAGAAGAAGAAGAAGAAGAAGAAGACACCAGGAAAGACATAAAGAGGAGAAAACAGTTACCAAAAAATACATAAAATAAACTAACAAATGAACACACAAATAAAACCACAAGTGAAATATGAAATACGAAGATATTGCTGTCTGGATCTTCACTTGAACTTCTGAGGTTCCCATTACACAACTAAGTCAATATTCCTCCACAAACATATTAATAAAGTAAACATTCCTCCACAAACATATTAATATTAATCAAGTAAATATTCCTGCACAAACATATTAATATTCATAAAGCAAATATTCCTGCACAAACATACTGATAAACTTTTGGTTATGATCGATCTGAGAAGTCAACATACTATAGGATTTGGGCCACAGGCCAAGCGCTGGGGCTCATGAGGGCATTCAGTGCTAAGAGGGGAAACTGAGAGTAAGAAAGGCTTGAAAGGTGAAACAGGAGGAAAACCTCAAAGCTCCATGGAACAATTGTTAGAGGGTGAAGGAGGAAAGTAAGACGAAAGAGAATATGAAAGGAGGGACAGTAAAAGGAATGAAAGGGGTTACAGCAGCCAAGGGCCACGGAAGGGCTGCTGCAAAGGGCCTTATTAAGTAATGCCTACAGTGCATCGCATGAGGTGCACTGTTTGATTAGGATCTGGAATTCTGGAATTGGAAAGAGTGAGGAATGGGAAAGATAGGATCGACCCCTGACCAGGAGGAGAAGGATGAGGATGATGATAGGAAACTGATTGTAGGAAGGGATGAGGGTGCGAAGGATAAGACGACAACTGTAGAAAAGGATGAGGAGGATGTAAAAGACAGGAGAGAGAGAGAGAGAGAAGGACAGGACAAAGAGAAAGGAGAAAGAGAGAGAGAGTAAGCAGCACTGGTTGCAAGGAAGGGTGAGTTCCCACAAGGTGAGTTGTTAGACCTTTCCCACATGATCATGAAGAGGGTTGAATACAATGGAATGAGTAGAAGGAAGAATGCAGGTGGGCATCAGATGCCCGTTTCCCATGCTGTCAAGTGGGGGGGCATCATTCCATGAGGGAATATACGGAGGTGAAGCAAGTCTGAGATGTCCCAAGTGCAGGAAGTTGGGACGTACGGCGAGAGATTGCGAGTCGCAAGGAGCCGTGGGAGTGTGTGGAAATGAGTATCGAATAGGAATAGAATAGAATGTAGAAAGGCCAAGCGCTGGGCCCTACGAGGTCGTTCAGCGCTGAAACAGAAATTGACGGCGAAAAGGATTGAAAGGTGTAACGGGAGAAAAACAAAGACGGGATATGTACCGGATACGGAGAACCCTGAGGCTCACTCTCAGGCAAATGCTGACGTGTAAAAGAAAAGGCGGCAAAGTTTACATGTTGGCGATCAGTTAGGACGGATGCGTACGGTTGTGGATGTGGATGACAGAAGGCTTTTGATCACCTTTGATATAATGGTTGGAAAACCAGAAGAAAACAAGTGAACACACAAGCAGTGGGTGGAGAAAGCAAGCACAGGAGGTCTGATACAGATAAGAGGCGAATATACCATCCGTTGTGGATGAGGAGACATGATAAGCAGGGGTGATAATGATTTTGGTGGGGCTAAACTACCCGAGTTTAGTCATTTTCCTCTTCTGGTTACGAAGGAGATAGAGTGGCATTGTGAGGAATTGGAGCGAGCTGGTGTCATTGAGCCCAAAGTCAGAGTGAGTGGACGATACTCCGATTTTGAGCAAGACTGCTGAAGAGGATGTGGGTACGGTGACCGGGGCATTACGAAAGCTTGAAGAAGTAGGAGTCAAGATAAAACTGAATGGTTTACGAATGAAGCAGTGCAGTTCTTGGGTCACACAGTGCGTGATTTGGGGATGAGAAGTTTGTGAGTAGGGTAAGGAAGTTTCCCAGACCTAAGACAGTTCAGAAGTTGCGTGGGTTCTTGGGTCTGACCGAGTTTGGAAGGAAGTTTGCGAAGGATTGCTTAAGGATTGCTAAGTTGTTAACAGAGTGGACTGTTAGGAGGAAGAGTCCGGTGCTAAGGTGGAAACAAAGAATGATAGAATCGTATAAGAGGCTGAAAGCAGAAGCAGTTAAGGATGTGGAGTTGGCATGCCCCGATTACGGCCGCAAGCAAAAATGCTTGCAGTGTATACCGACGACGTGGTTATTCAACGGGAGGATGTCTGATGCAGAAGCAGCGTCTGAAGGGTACTGAAGGGGACAGAGTGAATGCATATGTAAGTCAGGCATTTGGTAGAGGACAGCGGACGTAATCAGCGACTGAAAGATTGGGCTGCACTGAGGTTTTTTATGAATGCTTTGCAATCACTTTTTTTCGGAGTGAGGTTCTGTGTAAAAACGGCTCATCAGCCATTAGTTTATTTGCATCGTAAGATGAATGTGGATAGTAGACTAGCATGGACTGGAGTGAGCTCGGTTTTGTGACTGAGTACTGCATGGACCACCAGGAAGGAACATGATAGCTGATGTGATGTCAGGAATACCTGGGAGTGAGAAAGGTAGCAGGGAAGACAGCATCAATCCTGAGTATTTGCCGAGGGACTTGATTGTATTGAAAGAGAGTAAGGGAGGTGGTGATTCGATGTTTGAAAGTGACTGAATGGACTGACAGATTTGGTGAGGGACGGTTTGGAGATAAGGGTTCTGGCAACTGTAGATGAACAGAAAGTGAGTTTGTGTGCGGTACATGAGAAGAGTTGTGGGCTGACAGTAGTGGTTGACATGAACGGGAATGAATATTGTGGTCTGGTTGAAATTGGAGCCAAGTTTCAATTGTAAGTGCAAGAGTGGGTAGGGCGATGGAAAAGTGTACGTGGAATGTTGAACGTTGATGTGATCAGTGGTTCTACATGGACTGGGCAAAGGACATGTTGGGGCATGGGAAGAGGTAGTTCTCGAGCATGCAGAATGAACGAGTATGTGTGGTACGTTTCATGGGGATGACGGATGTGAGGATGGGTGAGACTTATTTACTGACTCTTGAGGATACTGAGGAGACGCAAACAGTTTGCCCTTTGGAACGAGAAGTGCCTGAGAGAGTGCAGTTTAGGATTCCCGCAATGATTGGGGGGTGATGTTGAGAGAATTTCGAAGATTCAGTAATTGGCTTGTGTGGTGCCAAGGGATAGTTTTCATTAGGAAGTCAGCAGGTGAGAATAGGTGTCTCCCGGTGTTTGTAGTTTTTGGGACGATAGGTATTCTCAAAATTGTACATGACAGGTATGGATACATGGGGAAGTTTAAGCTAATATTGTACGAAAGAACGCATATTTAGCCCACGGTTGGTTTGGAATCGTGAAGCATATCGGAAGGGTAAATATCAGAGAGTATATGCAAGCCCTCCTCCTTTGAGGTTGAGGATGAAAGAGCTGTTTGAGATGGTGGTGATAGATTGTTTGTCATTGCCTGTGAGTAAGGGCGGGAATGGGTTGTCTGAGAGAACAATCAGGATGTTGAGTTGATGATGAATGATGGAGAAAATTAACGGGACCTGTGTCTTGCAAAAGCCTTACGGATGTATAACGTAAGTGCCCACAGGAGTCTAAGAATGTCCCCAAGTGAGTAAGTCACGAACTTTGAAAGATTCACGAAGCCTTCGATGCAGTCGACTGAGAACAATGATCGAGATGTTTGGAGAAGATCGCACAAGTGGTTCGTGACTGAACGCGAGTGAGTTTGAGGAGAAACATGAGGGGCCTTACTTCATGGCTCAAGTGTGGTCGAGTAGATTGAGCTACTTGTTGGAGTCTGAGGGTGAAGGTGGACAGGTATGGGAGATTAGGGCACATCACAGTCAGATACGTAAGTGGCGTGAACCTCCGGAGTATCTGGAGAGTCATCCAGTGAATGAATGGCCGCAAATAAGAGTGGAGGACGATGTGAGCAAGCAAGATGATTTCCCAGGAGAGAAACAGTTTCAATAGAGACAGTTAAGGTTAGGAAAAGGAAGGATATTGTAAGCACAGGAGTACAGGTTGAAGGATTAGTCGAGACGGATAATAAACTAGATCGTGCATTTATTAGATCTGTTTCCCATTAAGGAAGAAGACGACTCTGATGGATTAGGAAATGGTGTAGATAGGGAGAATACAAAGCAGAAAGTATTGGACAATGCTGATGAGGTCTCATGGGTGATTTGGAGAAAGTGGTCTGATAGTTAGCAAGGGAATTTTAGAACAGTTGGCTAGATATCAGGTTGGTTTGGACAGTAGTAAGGACAGAAATGCTTCTGATTACTTAACAGTAATTTGCATACTAATTTATACCGTGTCAATACTTTGCTGGATAGATTTTACGTAAACATAAGATTGCATGAAGGTTGAAATACAGAGTGTGAGCAATGGACAAAAAGATGAAGGAGAATGTAGTGTAAAAGATAATTAATGTCTGAAAATAAGCCCTGTTGATTTTTTAAAAGTGTTCTTCAATTAATTCGAAATTTTTTGTCGGTAGCCATCGTTCACAGCTCTCGTCTTAATAATGGACTTTTCTCCGCAGGAATGTTGTGAGAAAGTCCGCCCCTTGTGAGTGTGGGCTGACCGACGCTTGTGATTGGAGACACTGGATTTGGACAAAGGAGTTCCCAGTATAGTACAACAAAGACATCATTCGTATAATACAGCGATTGAAGTTCGATATAATATACAACGTATATTATATCGACGTACGAATCAAGTTCCCCCACATTGACGCTTTGAGTTAACCAGTAGGAATAGAAAGAAACTTTTCTCCCATATCATTCGAATGTTGGAGTGAGGGGCTGGTTGTGCATATCTATATGTAAACCCCCCGTATTCGTGGGGGATGCGTACCACACCCCCCGCCCACTGCGAATAGCTAAAATCCATGAATACTTAAAACCCCTCTAAAAACTTCTTATACCTGAGTATTTTAGTGGTTTTATCACAAAGAATTCAGAGAAAACTTGTGGTCGTGGATTGTTTGTAAATAAAATTAGGTTAAGTAGGAATCGTGTGGTTGACTCCCCCACAAATTCCTAAGAGGACTGAATCCATGACAGCCTTCAAATCCTGATCAAAATCCAATCCCCTTCTCTCTATGATGTAACCGAATGTGCAAATATCAAGTGGGATTGACTCGCTCACAGATTTAACACAACATTTTCCTACAGGTTTAAGTTCAGTTCCATACGTACTTGTATAAATGAAATATATATTAAACCAAAAATAAAATAAATATTTTTGCAATCAAATAAAGTCAATATTTTTGCAGTCGCGTCCACTCTTTCAGTTAGGTTATCGAACCACATCAGAAAAATGTATTCAAAATTATTCATAAAACTTACCAATCCCAGTAGCCGATTCCCGCCGATTCCCACCTTCCTCGACATCAGGAACCGCACCCTTAAGGTCCAGCCGTTTTGCCAAAAAGTCCTTTACGTTGAAACTGAAGTCATCAAGTCGCTTCAATGCAGCCATAAAGTTCATTTGATACAACCCAAGCCGCACCCGCAAAAATTTCAACCTAAAATCTAATTCTGCCAAATATTTGCAAGTTTTATTGTTGAAACCGTTGCTTTTGCATTCCGCTGATGGGAATTAATTAATCTTTTGCAACCAAAATGGAGTTTTTACATCCTTCAAATATCTTGCACGATCTGTTATCAGCCTAACCTATTTGTTTTGCTATTTTCTTAACTCAATAATGTCATGATTCTAATATATTACCTATAACCTAACCTTACGTATTAATTTTGCAACTATAAGTAACCTGGCGTCCTAATTTTGCGATTTTCATTTACTACAAAAGCAATAAGTCATATCTCGTCTAACCGAAAGGTTTATCAAAACTTTATTGATGACTTTACCACATAATATCTAAAAACAATATATTGTTAAGGAACTGAGTTCAGTGATTTATCAACAGCTTTATCTGAATTTAGCATTATGAAGGAGGGGAAAAAAAAGTACCAGTTATATACCCTGGCATCAATAGGAAAAATTATAATTTTTTTTACTGTTTTAGACCGTATTGTATCACATAAACTTCATGGATGTATTGAAACGACTTAGACAAAACAGCTGTAGGTCTTGAGGCATGCTGGGTCTGTAAAAAAGGAATCTAAATTAATACCTCATTTTAAAAAATGATTCGACACAAATCATTCGAGATAAAAAAAAAAGTATTTGACTGCCAAGTTCCTTAGAACAGAATAGAATATAAAATTTAGGCCAGAGGCCAAGTGTTGGGACCTATGAGGTCATTCAGTGCCGGAAGGGAAACGGACAGTAAAAAGGTTTGAAAGGTGTAACAGGTGGAAAGTAAGATGTGTTCAACCCCAGAGTTCAAAACCAAAACAGACATTACAGCCGTGGCCTGACGTACACAAAGAAATTTACGTTGGCATTACTTCTACACATCTCCGGAAAAATGACCCTGGCTAGTGACGATTATTTTCCTTTAGGTGCCATTTTGGATGTGACGCTTTTTCAAATCTCTCTCTCTCTCTTGCACTGAATGTCGAGTGTCAAGTACAGGTTAGGTTAGGTTAGGAACTATGTAAGATACAGAAAATATTCTAGTGTTGGCTGTAATACAATGTCTGTGTTACTTAACGCACTTTGTTATACATCGGAAAGGCCACACGCCCCTTCCCAAGCGTCTGTTGTCTGTTAAGCTGAGCTGCTGCTAAACTTTTGAAAGACAATTTGAATACGTGTGTGTCAAGCTATTTAATACAAGGAAATAAAATACATCGCAATACCATATTCAAATAGATTTCCTGCATTAATGATGAAAATTAATTCACCAAAATAAATAACTATTCTGTGGTACATATTTTCTACTGAATATCTTGCACCACAGAATAATGATTGATTTAGTGAATTCATTTTTCATTATTTGAATGGGACATTTGCAATGTATTTTACTTCATTATATTAAATAGCTGAAACAAACTTTGCCACATCTTAAGACACACTGAGTATTAAGAATGTCTTTCGAAAGTGTAGTAGCATCTCCCCTTAGGAGGGAAGTCGGGCTTTTCTGATAGGCTATATAACAAAGTCCACTGAGAAACACGGACATTGTCCGAGAGCTGAGAAGTACAGAAGTAGTAAAAGTATGGTACAGTAAGCTTGACGTATCCACACTTAATAAATGTATAAAATAACACTTCATATATTGCTGTCCTGTAAATGTTAGTTACTGAAAGTTGAAAAGAAAGCATTAAGCTACAGAAATGTATCAACCTTCCTCATTAGAGGGTCTATAAAGCTCGTTTAACTTGTAATGGTTTTATAGATTCAAATTTCGATACATTATTCAATACAGGGAGAAAACATTGAGTGATCAGTCAAGATTGGAAAATCACTAACCTAGGCCTGTGAAAAACTTAATACATAACAGACACCTCACATGTCTCAAACTGTCGACCTAACCGCTCAACTCTCCTCGCTGCTGGGAGAAAGGGAGCTGGGGATTTGGTCCGATACATGTACACATGCGCTACCGGGGTCTAAGCGATGTCAGGCAGGGCAGCCGATCGAGGCTACGGTCTACCCCAACGCCAAATCAAAGTCCTTCAAAAGAAGGCATCGTGCTTACCCCATATAAAAAATGGGAAAAAGCATGTTAAACGAAGACGATGATTAGACTTTAACAATGCCAATTGCGGTCCTTGAACTCCAACGAAAAGCTAGGAAATTAAAAGTTTAAAATCGACCTTGAAAGCAAATTTTGGAAAATCAATTTTAACAAATCGAATAGTTTACAAGCTTGCAAACATTTTAACCAAAGTTGTTCCAATATACTCTACTGCAGACTAACCAACTGTGATGAACATTACCAGCTTCCAAATGTTTCTGAAGCCCCATAACTGAATTTAGTCTGACCTATTTTTCAATATAGTCAGTTTGCAATCTTTAATTGGGGTTCATAGCAAACAAAGGTGTTGCATATTGCACCAGGTTCAACTGTATGCAGTTAATCCAGAGAACAGAATATAATATAGAATTTAGGCCAAAGGCCGAGTGCTGGAACCTATAAGGTCATTCGGTGCTATAACGGAAACTGACAGTAGAAAGGTTTGAAAGGTGCAACAGGAGGAAAACCTTGCAGCTGCACTACGGATCAATTGCTAGGAGAAGGTTGGGGAAAGTCAGATGGAAGAAAGAGAATATGAAAGGAGGTACAGTAAAAGGAACGAAAGGGGTCGCAGCTAGCGACCAAAGGGACGTTGCAGAGAACCTTGAGTAATCAAGTGTCTTACCTTTACAAGCTATCAATTCAGGTGACAGAGAGGAATGTCTTGACCTGGGTAAATCTATATCCATGGGGTCCTCCTCCACACTCAGTTCATCTAAGTGAGGGTCATTCTCTTGGGTGCTCGGCCTGAAAGCAAGACACTCCATTAGATTTTGATGGTGTCAGTTCAAGGCACAGCCATCTAAAAGGTGCAAATATCCTTTTTTATTTGCAATTTAGATCTAAAGCTGGTGATAAATTCTTGCCAATTCATTCAGTTGAGGTTCAAGAAGAATATATTACTTTTCAAATGACACCGCCATTGCCTCAGTAACTTGAAAGCATTGTTGCTGTTATTTCTGTATGAAAATGACCCATACTTCTGATGCAGAGTCCAACTCAAAAAAGTTTTCTTAGAGTTGCACAAAACAGCTGCAGGGTGACTTTTGCAATTAAAGCCATCATCCATCACTCAGAGGCAAGACCTCACTGAAAATTTCATAATTGATTACATGAAGCTTGTTTGCCCTACATGCAATAAGTAACTGTCCTACATATGTAGATCACATTTAGTTCTAATGATTTATGTACAACTTGGTTCTCTGAAGTGGGCTTTACAAATACCCTAAATTCATGGTGTTCTTAGATTTCTACATAAATAGGTATTTTTTTTCTTAAGTTTGTTTCAAGAGCAAAAAACTGATAAACTTCATATGGGAAATGACCTCATTTCAAAAACTGATGTACGATCATTTTATAATCTTTGAACGGGCAAGACCCACACTCATATTCCCACTGTTATACTTGTATGGATAACTTTACTTCTTATAAGCTCAGTTCATAGTAGGCCACATTAGTTTTCACACACATTTCACTTTTCCATGAGTGTTCTAGTTTGTTGCTTTAGAATAATCGTTCAGCTGTGACCATCTCTCTATTTGGAGACTCAGATATTGAGAGATCATCTCTGTAGAAAACTTAACTTGAACATTTGACATAACCTAAAAACCTTCCACCTAATCTTGCACATTGCAGTAGGAGTAACAGGTGATCAATATAAATTGGGAACAAACCCTGTATTGTACGAGCTATTTTGTAAATAAAGAATTGCATATATGTAATGATTTTGATTAATACTGATTCAAAGTTCACTGTACATTAGAGAAGCAATCATAATGATAGATTAATATTGATTTAAAGTTCATTGTACATTAGAGAAGCAATCTAGAATGCCCAGCTTCATGCTAAAAATAGAATGAGGTCCACTTATTATTACATTTATTCTTCCCCCAATAACTTAGTAATTAGCACAAGAAATCATGAGCAATTTTGTTCTGAATAATTCTACCTTAACACCACCATAAATTCTGCCGTTAACACAATTCATATACAAGGAACTTTTTAATCTTGTGATGATACTGACATCTGGTTGAAAAACTGAAAAATAAAATGGCAAACTGTTTTCAATCTCAGCCATTATAAGCTTGGAGGAATCTTGCAACAAATCAATTTTCATCATGTGCAATGCTTTTAGTCTGTTTTCCAATTTACTATGTACTAGATCAGTGAGCTAATCAACTGCTTATGTCAATTTGTATTGTCCATGTTTGCAATAAGCTATATATAAAACAAGATACTTTAAACACACTTCCTTACCATTCAGCATTTACAGATCCTTTGTCATTTATGAAAATGAGAACTGCTGTAATTCTTCATTCACAGCCGTCAGGGCCCTGAAAAACAGCAGATTGCAGGTATCAGTAGAGTTTAACCTGAACCTGACCTTATTCCTAACACAATCACTTATGTCCGTCCCAGAATAGCTTAACCTAATCCTACCACTGAATTAGGAATTAGAACTACAATAGCATTTGGAGGCTAATCTTGACAAACAGTACTGCAAGCTTATCTTCTTAAAGGACAGAAAGATGACTCCAACGTTTCAGGACCATCCAGGGAAACCTGTATAAATGATTCTGGATCCGGTAAGATAAATGTGCAAAACGACGACAGCTCAGAATTTGGCAGTAGGGGACAATAATTCAGGAAGAGGTACCACTGAAAGACATGACTTGAGCACTGGTGATATACTTGGAGTGTGAAAGGCATTGGGTTTAGCATGCAAAAACAGCAGTTAAGGAAAGGGGCATCCTTTAGCCAATAGGATGAATATAATGGATACAGATGCGTCTCCACGAGACGCTGGGAGTCTTCTCTTAGCAATGTCAAACGCCCCTCACAAACAATCCAGAATCTGCTTATAACTCCTGCAAAAATAGGCCCCGTTTCACTAAATACCTAAATACCAGCACTTACAAGAAGATTCAACATCAAAATTTCATGCATTTTCTTTCACAAGAACCTATGAAGCCATTATCCGCACATGTCGTAACTAGTTCCAAGCACCCACATTAGAAAGTTATCAAGAGAAAAGCAAGCTGCCGTCTAAGATCTGAAACTCGAGAAAATTAAAGCATATTTTTGAAAAAGCAATTTGACACATTACTTGCAATGGTATGCAAGTCATCCCCAGAGGCAACACCTCCATTATATGAAGATTAAATTGTATACTCACAATGATTTTGAGTCACAATCACTGAGCAGATAATACAGGCTATTGGCTACAATTCCAAACAGTACTGGGTTATAAGATGATTAGTGGAACACCTGAGCAATGGAATAAAAGCAAAAAGGGAGAAGTTGATTTCAAAGTAGCCTGGAGCAAAGCATTGATCAACACATCTTCCACATTCAGTGAATTTATGAGGCAGTGTAAAGACAAATTATTCAAACTTGGGTCAGACTCTCACTACAACCTTTGTCAGATTATATTGGGAAACATTTTATTTTAGGTTTTGACTTTTGAGACAGGTGTTTCAAATTCTGAAGACATCTTACATTTCATTGTAATTCTTGCTTGTTATTAGAAATAAATATGCCTCATCGCTGCAGTAGGAAGTTTCATCCCCACCGGCTCACGAAGTACAATGTATACACATGCATGTGATCTGTAGTGCACAGCCTGTCAAATATGGCCCCTTAAGCTTTCAGCTAAAATAGTCAACACTGGGGTTAAATAAAACAGCCGTTTTTACAGCGGTTCTTCAATAAGAGAGTAATCCTTGATATGTTTTACTCTTACATAACATCCGTTATCAGCTGTGACCATCTCTCTATTTGAGGACTCAGATATTGAGAGATCATCTCTGTAGAAAACTTAACTTCAATATTTGACGTAACCTAAAAAAAACCTTCCACCTAATCTTGCACAGTGCAGTAGGAATACAGGTGATCAATATGAATGGGAACAAATCCAAGTACTGTACAAGCTATTTTGTATGTAAAGAATTGCATATAATGGTTTTGATTAATACTGATTCAAAGTTCATTGTAAATTAGAGAAGCAATCATAATGATAGATTAATACTGATTTAAAGTTCATTGTACATTAGAGAAGCAATCTGCAATGCCCAGCTTGATGCTAAAAACCAATGTCTGTATAACAGACTTTGAATATGTACAGTGTTGTTAAAAACATCACATCTGTCAAAAGGTTTAATCAGCTGTTGCTCTTCTTAACGAGGCTGATTGTAGCACACTGAATGCAATGTACGTTCAATTCACAAGAAGATAAAACGGCAATGGCCGAGCCGAGCAGAAAAAATGAATGGCAGCCCACGACGAATGTTTAATGCCACCAAACCAGATGCTCGCCACATTATCTATGGGTCCAGTTCACCATGTATATTGCACGCCAACTTCAAGCCTGGCCTAGGGTAGTCTGTCAGTGGTATATATTCACAAAATTACTCAACAAGAGGCTAAACTATTGATAAAACTGTCAATAACTTAATTATTTGGTAATTCTAAGCAACAACTCCGCACAGACTGTTACCCTGGAAATGGATTTTTACCTTGGAAATTGAGTTTTCCTATACTTTTAGTGTTGCTGATAAAGGAGGTGAAGTTGTTTATTGTCGGTCAATTACTATTAACCTCCTACCGGGTATCTACTCAACATGGTTGGGGAACCTTTGAGTGGAGGAAATCGTTGGGAGAAAGACCGGACCGCCATGTTGTTGTTAAGGAACGGTTACGCACATGCGCAAGTCATTAGGGAGCCATATGTTCAAGAAGGGGTTGGATAATGAAACCTATCATAAAAGGAACTATGCCAACCCAATGTACCCTAACCTAACCTAACCTAGCAGGCCATGTTAGTTAATTAACTTTTTCTACAGGTTTTTTTATTGCTAATTATGAATTTACTTGTAATTTTTGGCGCTCGAGTGTAATTAACCTGTAATTAACCCCTGAAGTCCATCCAACAAGGGGTTTCCATACGCGATCTTCACAAGACAGAGCACGGGTATATATATATATATATATATATATATATATATACGTCTGTTTCGAACGGTTCTTATCACGTCCGGCAAGTGCAATAACTTGTTAACGTACGGGTACCCGCCCCCCAGGCCAGTACTAAACATGGCGAAGGGACATTCTTCTATTTGGCCGACGACAAACAGATGCTCAGGGCCAGTATCAGAAGCCCTGAAAGTGTAGAGAAAAGCAGCTGAAAAGGTCAAAACAGGTGCGGAGCTAATATACAGAATGACCACACTTTTTACCAAGTGCCCCCATATAACACTGCCCATGCACGATGGCATTCCAGGATGGCCAATGTTCAACTTCTGAAAGTAATTACAGGTTAATTACAGTTGAATGACAAAAAATAACGGCGGTTTCTCGAAAGTAATACCCGAAGCTTAGTTCAACCCCTTAGGTCAGCCCACTCGACCCCTTTGACTGCACTGGTTCCTAGGATGCCCGACCTTACATTAGGGTGGGTCAGTGCCCCAATACAACTGACATGACTTCGTGGCTGACTTTGAGCCAGAAAGCTTTAAATGCTCTAAAGAGCTTCAGATTGAGTTTGTTTAGGGCTGAATGAATCACTGTGACTCGAGTGGGCAAGACATTGGGCAATCAACCTCAGCCTCTACTCGCTTATTTAACCCTAAATTAACAGTAAATTAACATCAAATTAACTGTAAATTAATACTTTATCAACTTAATTAACCAATAACTTATCAATTAATCCCCTAATTAATAATTAACATCAAAATATAAAGATATCTTACGAATCTTGGCAAGACATAGGGGAATCAACCTCAGCCTATTCTTGCTTATTTAACCCTAAA
Source organism: Macrobrachium rosenbergii (assembly GCA_039081455.1). Classification (NCBI taxonomy): domain Eukaryota; kingdom Metazoa; phylum Arthropoda; class Malacostraca; order Decapoda; family Palaemonidae; genus Macrobrachium; species Macrobrachium rosenbergii. The sequence continues at coordinate 175,889 of JANJGK010000383.1, forward strand.
TTAACAATAAATTAACCATAAATTAGCCATACCCTAACACCTCATCGTCTTAATTAACAAATTATTGGTTAATTAACCGATAATTACTCATTAATAACGAAATAGCAAGGAATTTCTTACGGATATTGACGTCCAGGGAGACCTTCGGCGTCCGCCATCTTGCTTTTGTTTACATTCAGTGACACTCGACGGTTCTCCGAAGCTTTTGGTGACGTCTCTCTCGTTTCGTTATGTCTGTATGATGATGATAATGATATAATTGTGTAATGTTTTAAAAAATTAAGTAATTTTATATTATTAATCTCTTTTATGAGTAATAATTTGATATTTAAGGACAAACTATAAATGAAAATTTATGTAATATTTGAAACACTACATCTTCATCCTAAGAGACTGATAACAACGACTCTCGTAAGCTTTTGGTAATATTTCTTACATTTTAAACTATTATAATTACGATAATAATAATATCATTACATAATATTCCACTAAAATGTATAAAAGTTCTTATTTTTAATTTTAAAATATAGTAAATAATTAATAATGGTTAAATTATAAAACATAATTCAATAATTATTGGAAACAGTATAAATTTCTAGAGATCTTCAGTGCCCTTTAGATTAAGGGGAAAAAAGCCACTACAGGAACCAAGAAAAGATTAATCAAAGAAATAGCAGAAGACCAGTTAAGAGCCCACTACGGACAGTGCTGGACAAAAGGCGTAAAAATATAGGTAAAAAACACAACAGATATAAATGGAATGAGAAAATATGCTAAAAAAAGAACTGAAAAAGGAAATAAAGAGAAGAATAAAACAACATATCAAAAAGACATAGAAGAAAGAAAAGAAGAAGCTGAGATTCATAGATAACTTTGAAGAGAATAAGTATGTAAGGGAATTATAAAAACATTTGTTCAGGTGTGAAACCTCACAAAAAATAGAAAACTTGACTTTAGAGACCCTGAAAGCCTCGAACAGAAACCTAGTGGAATATATAAGAATAGCCACGAAAATAAAGGACGTCACCAACCTAGAAAGCGACGGCACTGATTTGGAGTGTTGCAAAGAAGTATTTCACCACACGTGCTTAGCAAATTCCAGAGAGAGAGAGAGAGAGAGAATCATATTCGGCCTGCACTGCCATCTTGGAGGGAGAACAAAGCAGGTGAGATCTTAGTGGAACAAGGAAAGTGGCGAGAAGTTCAGTCGCAGAAGTAAGACGAGGGAATATAAGATGAAGAATGGATTTCCAATGGAAGGTGAACACAAGCGAGTACATTCACTCGAGCACAAGAGGCATTACAGCTGGTACTTTCAGGATACACACGACTGCAGTCTGCCAAATATGTGAAGAGTGATTAACAATTCTGATAAGGATGAACGATCCAAAACCCTCACTCAGGAAAGTAAACGGCACACCACAATGACACCCCCAAAGAATACACATCAAAGCTTTGGCAAATGACACCATCAAGATAAATCTTTGTGAAGGTGTTCTAACACTGCCTGGTGTCTGCTTTGAGAATGGTGGAGAGCTCCAGATTCTACTTAAAAGCCAAGCAAGAAGAGAAGAGAGGGGTCGAACAAAAAGACTCTGTTTAATGGAGAGGACTTAAGGACTTGAAAGCCCTCACAGGATACAGATGACTGTCCTGAGCAGGTTTGGCAAAGCTGAAGAGAGATCCATCTCTGCTACGTGACTGAAAAACACATAATTAGCAAAGAGAGAATTGAGAGACCTGAGGTTATTGTCACTGTGGCAAGAGAAAGTGGGAAGTATATTACTGAGCAAGGAAAGGGTTAAAAGTTACTCCACAAAACTAGAACCATATAAACACGAAATGCAACAAAATTGTACCAAAGTGAAATCAACTTAACTGAACTCTGCCTTTACTGAAAATCACAAGGGAAAAACTGAAGGTTACAGCAAGATCACAAGTAACAGAAGTACCAGCAGGGTACTCAGGGTAAAGACGAGGTGATGTGCCGTCACTGGCCGAACGGCAAACCATATTCAATCCTTTACTAAATACCAGGCACTACAATTCATGATGAAAATGCAGTGACAAATGGGAGTCCATCAATGATACAACAGAATAAAAAACTTTGGTGGTCTTGGGAAGAACAGAAGCATTTTTTTGCGGTATCACAAGAATAAGTAATCATTACAAAAGGACCAGACGGAGTTGGCTGGGCACATACAACAGGATCCTTCTTTACAACATCTCAAACTGGTGTGCGTGGATGTGTTCCACAGTTTAAGGCCATTAATGATTAATGGATTCGTAACAGCTAAAAGTAGCTAAAATGAGAAGGAAATGATAGGCAGTGTAAGAATTACTCAAGACACCTGAACCAGCAAATGGTCCTTCAGTGAATCTCAAAGAAATAGAGGAAGCTGAATAAGTTTGTAAAAAGTAATGCACTTGGGAGCTGCTACTGAGATATAAGCTAACAGTAACAGTAGATGCAGAGGCATAGGTCTCAGGAATATTTGAGAGGGGGGAAAGAGACCAGAGAGGGGAGTGGCCATGTGCAAGTTGGGGAGAGAAGCACAGGAGTGAATGCGATGAACAGACTGTAACATAAAGGGTTACGTGAGATGTTCAGATGCTGTAGAATGAAAAAGAGAGATGTCTTGGCAATGAGATGAGTAGGAAAGCGAATCATTAGTCAGAAAAGATTCTTGAACAAGTATCAATTCAGGTACCAAGTGAACATGACAGGAGGTGTGTGCACATTGCTATTATTAATAGGAGGTTGAACCAGACCACCGAGTTGACATTGTTATTAAATATATTGCACCTCCTTATAATTTCCTGTCTGGATAAACTGCTTATTTAAAAGACTGACAGAATATCTCACCAAAATCTTGGAAATAATGTAAATATGTTTTTTGAAAGGTGTATAATGACTAAAGATATGTTTGACTGCATTCTGTACTCTTTGCGTTCAGGGACTGTCATGTGAGCACTCCACCAATTACCCAGGGCCTGGTGAGTGTGACCAATTCGAAGACAGGCTAATACATTATTACTGAAAAGTGGAATTCTTTTTGTAATGAGGAACACCACAATCCAACAGCTGGTTTAACGTGTTTTAATCTAGTACTCACAGTTTATCATCCTGCAATGCCAGCCATTTACTAAAGGTGATGGGTTGACGAGAAAGCATCTCACCGACAGAAACAAGTATATTTTATTTCTTCAGAGCAACTGTGGCTTCGGCTGCCTCATCAGATGAAAACTTCCTTTATTGAACTTTAGAATTTTGAGGGCATTAGTTTTGAAGAGCTTCTAAAGCACTCTTAGTCACAAAGAATAACAAATTTCCGTGTTGATGTTTTTCATCTTATTACATGCTGACAGTCTGCTGTGAAAACAGATGCATTATTGGGTTATGAAATCTTGCTCGTTTCATTAGAAGACACTGCAGCCACTCCTTCAGAGAAGATTTGGGTCCGTCTTCGTAGGCTGCGCAGTGTGGGTCTTTATACCTCATATATTCTGTTGTTTATGATGATCAGGGGTATAAGCAAAACTTACGGACTGAGAGTAAATGTGTGTACATACAAGTACTTTTATAAGTAACCCTAGGAGGGAGAAATTCTAGTGTCAGGAGAATTGCTATATATGTTTACAATGTCTAAAAAATTCTGTTAGCTCTACTTAGGGAAAGTAGTGGATGACTATTAATAAAAATGACTCTCTAACTGAGAGGCTCTTTAGTTGAAGAGTCATTTACCTGAATCTCTGTTGTGCTTTGCATGGTCACTAAAGCTTCAACACAGAGCAGATAGTGTACACGGCAGAGGAGTGCACAGGGCAGAAAGAGCACATGGAAGAGGAGTACATTCAGTACAAAGTGGAAACAACATGAGTACATACAGCAGATAGTGCACACTGCAGAGTACATTGAGCAGAAAGTGGAAACAATGTAGAATAAAAATGGCAGTGCAAAACAAACAACAATTTCGACTAGAGAAATTTGTGACGGCTTCTCAAAGAAATGATCTAAAGCCTTGCAAAAGCAAGATTGACCTAAAGGAACTGTTCTCTGTCAATGATTAGATCTTACAAATTTAACAACAGGATAAACTGAAAACATTGCAGATTCATAGGTCGTTGTAAACTACAGTCACATTATATATTTCTCACTCATCAGAAGTGCTGTCTGTATTCCGGGACTGGGTAATCCATTATCAATACAGTCTTAAAGAACATCTTTTGGTGTCATGACTGGTAGCATGGTACATCAAGGTTATGAAAAGACTGTCCGTACAAGAGTGCCTAAAGGGATGTAACTTGAGAAAATCAAGGCCTAGTGATGATAATTTGTGTAACCTTGTTACAATCCATAACCTAGATTTTACAAAATAATAACTCATTAAATGCATTCATACTTGACTCTAAATATAGATAAATACTTGAATTAACTCAAGTATAGGACCATAATGACTGACTTCAATAAGTGACACTGGAAAGGTTAACATTTATACTGGTCAATTTTCTGAACTGAGGATTACATTTTATACAATATAAACACATCAAATACCTTTACAATTAGCACCATCAATTTACATAATAAAATCAGACACACTCAGAATTATATCTGATCAAAATCCTATAAGTTTAGAATGTTCAGAATTATACTTAATCAAATCCTATACTGTAGTTTTAGAATTTTCAGAATTATACATTATCAAAATCCTGTCTTTAGAATATTCACAATTATAGTTCATCAAAATCTTATAAATTCAGATTACAGAATTATAAATTATCAAAATCCTACATTTTTAGAATTTTCATAATTATATTTTATAAAATTCCTATAAATTTAGATATTTTCAATATTATATTGTATCAACATCCAACAAATTTAGAATTGTCATTACTTCTACCAATTCCATTCATAAAAATATAACTTCTGAGAGTTACTGAATGATGAAACTGACACAGACAGTGTGTCCAAATTCAAATGCATCGTCAAAAATCATAAGGCACTGAATCTATTGGTACTTGCAATGGAGGCCCATTACAACCTGATAACATTATGTTGGCTATATTTTTTGTTTTTTTTAGTGCTTTGCAAACTGTACTACCATGTTTAAGTGGTCAGGACTTGACTTCAAGATACTCAAGAATTCCATTTGCCTTCCTCAAAGGATAAGGTCTCAATGCTCTTCCAGGTTACCATCAAGGTTTACTAAGGCGTGTCTTCAGTTCATTTTTCAGTTCACGGAAGAATTCTGTTCACTCCGAGCACACCTGCGTCTGAAGTTATTTCAGTGGCAGTGTCTAATACCACTTGAAGCTCCTGCTATTACCCACTTTACACAGCTGGTTATTAAAAGTATGCAATGTGTTGAAATTTGTAAACAATTACAAGTTGTGGTGAGAGCATAGGGCAGGGTACACACACCACTTACTGAAACTTGACGAACCACTATGTCCTGAATTCAGGTCTGTACTTAATTATTATTTCCTTGTCTGCTTCCACTTTCATGCATGTGCAATGACAGACGTATAATGCAGAAACTTCTGCAAGTGATGAAGACACTTGATGTCCTGGTAATTTTAATTCAGAAAGATGTGACTTCAGTACACTGCATTCTGAAACAGAAGGTCATGTTCAGTATACTGGGACACTGTACAGTTTATACTTCCAATCATGCATAAGAATATACTTCAGCACAAATATTAAAAGAATACCGCTAAAATAAACTTTGCAGGAAAGCTAAAATTTTGAATTAAAATATAAGGGAATCTTTATAGGGCCAATGATCAAAATTTTTAACTACTGATGAAATACTGTTATAACTTACAATAAGATTTATTGAAGATCTATTTACATTAAAAAAACTCAGATACTCAAGATAATTTGCATTTTTCTTAGAAATAAAACACCCAAAAGTCTTTTACTTGGATATGAATTTGGCACAAACTGGTTTACTCATTGTAGTTTGATAAGGTAGGTAAACAATGGCATGTAGTGAGTAGTGGGGACACTCATCCAACAAAAAGCCCCACTCTGAAATGGAAAGAGACTCACCCCTTAGGTGGGAGGTTGACCTCATCAACTATGACTGACACTGTTCCAAGGGAATCGGAACCTGAGGTCACACGTTCAAGGAGCGGCCACTCGCCGACCAGAAACGCCAACTCCCTCATCAAGTGTAAGATCAAATCCTATTTTAGGAAAGGACAAGAGGAATCCTGTCTTTCCCATTCAGAGAGAAACTGGGGTCCTTTAGCTGAGGTCAGAGGACCCATCAAAGGAGGGTTCCAGCAACCGTACAGAATCTGCAGACCACAATCATCGGTAACTACAAGGACCTGAACAACCAGGAGGAAGAGGTCAAACAAGTACGCCCAGGACCACCACACAGGAGATTAGAAAAGGAGTAAAGGTACTTCTGAACTTCCCTACTCACAGAACACTTAGCAATCACCAACCACTACTTGGGAAGGGCTGGAAAAGATACAGTTCTCAAGAAGACAAAGGAGTTGACCAAGAACAAGCACACTTGTGAATGCAGAAGGATAAAGATGAAGAGAAAGCGATCACACTTCTCCAACCCCTCCACCAAGACCCTTTCCTAGCCTTCCGTAACCCTCCAAGGATCAAGAGTGGGAGCTACCAGCCAATCGACCAGCCAGCCAAGAGGGAATCTATTTAAACCTCTGGAAGTCTAAGGGCAGTTACGAACATTCGTGACTAAGCCAACATTTTTCCCAGTACTTTGGTAAGAGAGATACTGCTACTAGCTGCACGGTTACTGCTACTAGTGGGATAGGCAATGCTAGTAGTGGGACAGTGACTGCTACTAGTAGGGGAGTTAATGCTACTACAGTCCGTCTAGAATGTCACGAAACATCGGGTAGGTTTGCGACGTCGCCAAACTTCCTCAAGACATTTAATCTGGCTCAAGCTAATCCCAGCACCCTTCCTTCCATTCCGGGTCCTTTAATACGGCCGTGAAACTTCCTTTGTGATCCCGTAATCTGAATCTTTCCGGTCAGTCAGATCCAGCACGCGAAATGATAATTCTACTCCCTTTCCCGCTTGGTGGGTTCATTCCAGTCGCTGCCGTCGAACTTCCATCCATCCAACACTTGGTGACTGTATAATTCTGCTTGGTCCTGGCACTGGCAATGTCACTTCCCTCCAGGAGAAGTTTTCTCCCGTCAACTCTTCCGTCTTTGAATCCAGTTTCTTCAAGTGTCTTACGTAGAGATTCTCTGCATCCACTAAATCCAATATTTTCTTTTAGTAGAATGCTATGCAGCATTGGAATTTCCTTTCTGACGCAATAACCGTCACGCTTGGGTATCAGAACAAAAGTGATAAGCTACTTGACCTTCCTGACCTGAGACAGAGAGAGATGTGGCAAAGTGTTATGCCAAATCTACACTGTTGTTTCCCCTCAAGTGAGATTTCATGAATGAAATTGGCGCAACGTCAGAAATCTACTCTATGCCTCATGACATTCTGGACAGACTATAGTGCGATGTTACTGGTACTAGTAGGACAGATACTGCTACTAGTAGGGCAGTTAATGCTATTAGTAGGACAGCTACTGCTACTAGTGGGATGTTACTGATACTAGTAGGACAGATACTGCTACTAGTAGGGCAGTTAATGCTATTAGTAGGACAGCTACTGCTACTAGTGGGATGTTACTGATACTAGTAGGACAGAGTGCTACTAGTAGGGCAGTTAATGCTACTAGTGGGATGGTTACTGATACTAGTAGGACAGCTATTGCTACTAGTGGGATGGTTACTGATACTAGTAGGACAGCTACTGCTACTAGTGGGACAGCTACTGCTACTGGTGGGATGGTTACTGATACTAGTAGGACAGATACTGCTACTATTAGGACAGCTACTGCTATTAGAGGGATGGTTACTGATACTAGTAGGTCAGATACTGCTACTATTAGGACAGCTACTGCTACTAGTGGGTAGTAGTGGGACAGTTCTGCTACTAGTATGGCACTTAATGCCACTAGTAGGACAGTTACTATTACTAGCAGGGTAGTTAATGCTGCTATTGGGACTTATATCACTACTAGTGGGATGGTAACTGCTACTAGTGGGACCGTTACTGGTACTAGTAGGACATTTAATGCTACTAGTGGTACTTATATCACTACTAGCGGGATGGTAACTGCTACTAGTGAGACAGATACGGCTACTAGTAGGACATGAACGAGAAAGGACTTCTTATTACTTAAATCCTCCTCCTCTCTCTCTCTCTCTCTCTCTCTCTCTCTCTCTCTCTCTCTCTCTCTCTCTCTCTCTCTGTCTCTCTCTCTCTCTACAGGTCATAATAGACAATGGGTCATGCAAGGTAACAGGTCACAGCATAATAATAATAATAAAATATAAAAATAAAAATAACAATAAAAATAATAATAACAATAAAATAATAATAATAATAATAATATACATTTCACCCTTAGTATTGAAAATATGTACTTGGTAGGTGGTCGACTGTGGTTGGTTGTGGTCACTTAGGAGGGGGGTCTGGGGTGGTTATTTACCTATTAAAGGAACTGAGAGAGAGAGAGAGAGAGAGAGTATTGAAAATATGTACTTGGTAGGTGGTCGACTGTGGTTGGTTGTGGTCACTTAGGAGGGGGGGTCTGGGGTGGTTACTTACCTATTAAAGGAACTGAGAGAGAGAGAGGGAGAGAGAGAGAGAAAAGTAAGTATACCTTAGTTTTACCAGACCACTGAGCTGATTAATAGCTCTCCTAGAGAGGGCTGGCCCGAAGGATTAGACTTTTTTTACGTGGCTAAGAACCAATTGGTTACTTAGCAACGGGACCTACAGCTTATAGTGGAATCCGAACCACATTATAGCGAGAAATGAATTTCTATCACCAGAAATAAATTCCTCTAATTCTTCATCAGCCGGTCGGTGGAATTGAACTCTGGCCCATCGAGCGACGGTCTGAAGCTCAACCGACTCAGCCAAGAGAGAGAGAGAGAGTATTGAAAATATGTACTTGGTAGGTGGTTGACTGTGGTTGGTTGTGGTCACATAGGAGGTGGGGGGGTCTGGGGTGGTTATTTACCTATTAAAGGAACTGAGAGAGAGAGAGAGAGTAACAAAATTTATGGTAATGATGATAATAATAATAATAATAATAATAATAATAATAATAATAATAATAATAATAATAATAATAAAACCTTATTTCAAAGACTCAATCAAGATGGCGCCAGACCCAAAAATCCCCTACAAATATTATACATTTTTTAATGAATTTTGAGGCTCATTATCTAACATCGCTTTAATTTAACAAAGAAATCTGTTGAAAAAACGATCTATAAACTCCTATAAACTTCTATACACTTATAGATCAGTTTCTATTCTGCTCTAAAATGCGATTATTTTGGCAAAACTGCCTTATGGTATAGGCCTATATAGCACCTTAGAGGACTCTAATATTTACCTAAAGCGTTTCTCTGTTTCACCTTTCTTGATTAATATCTTTTAAATATACTTAAATATACATATACTTAAATATAAACATACTTAAATATACTCAAATATAGACTTAAATATCTTTTAAATATACTTAAAATATATATACTTAAATATAATATACTTAAATATAAATATACTCAAATATATACTTAAATATATACTAAAACAAATATACTTTAATATATACTTAAATATACATACTTGAATATCTTTTAAATATACTTAAATACATACTTAAATATAAATATACTTCAATATACATACTTAAATATAAATATACTTCAATATACATACTTAAATATAAATATACTTAAATACATAGTTAAATATAAATATAATTAAATATATATATATACCTGAATATAAATATACTTAAATATCTTTTAAATATCCTTAAATATATACTTAAATATAAATATACTTAAATGCATACTTAAATATAAATATACTTAAAATATACTTAAATATCTTTTAAACATACTTAAATATTCATACTTAAATATACGTAAGTAAACATAAATATACTTAAATATATACTTAAATATCAATACACTTAAATACATACTTAAATATCTTTTAAATATACTTAACATAAATATACTGAAATATACTTAAATATTTTTTATATTTACTTAAATATACGTAAATATAAATATACTTAAATATACAATGTTCTTCATTTACAAACACCTGTACTCACCCTGGTGGTCATGTACAGAGTCAAACAAGGCCTACATCAGCCGTCCGTTTTTTGAGTCGCTGACTCTACAGGATGACTCTGTGACTCTGTCTCTATGAACGACCTGAGAATAGAGGAGGAGAAAATATATATATAGAAAATATAGAGAAAGTGTCAATTAGGAAAGCCTTTGTTCCTGAAACTAGGCCTATGTGAGCAAAGGTCCACACTGACTCTACAAGACGACTCTATCTCTGTGAACAGGAAGAAAGTGTAGAGAAAGCATCAATTAGAAAGTCATTCAAATAACCTAAATAAGGTCTAGACTCTACATATTTCCCACAGAGAGCCATTTCGCCAAAGCTCTAAGAACATAATAGAGTTCAATATTTAGTTTATCTTTAATGCCTCTATATGCCATTCAATTGAATAGAGTCAGGCTCTTTTTGTTATTAAAAACAGGAGATTCCAAGTGTAATGTATTCCTCAATAATCAGTGGTCACCTTTACTGCAAATTCTCTCATTTTAGTTTATTAAAATTGTTAATCCTTTCAATTTTGGTTCCAAAATAAACTATCAAATATTCTTAGAGGCAGATTAATAATAACCTTAAATATAACCTTTGATGCAGTGGCCATAATATGTCTATTAAATTTCTGGAGTTCAGGGCACTGAGGCTAGAGGGCTGTAAATTGGTATGTTGATCACCCACCCTCAAATCATCAAACATGCCAATTTGCAGCCCTCTAGCCTCAATAGTTTTCTGTACAGCGGGGCCACCGAAAATAGATCTATCCTTTGGTGGTCTTGGTATAATGCTGTGAGATACGGCCCATGAAACTTTAACCACAACCCACTGGTGGCCTATCCTATATCGTTGCCAGAAGCACGATTATGCCTAACTTTAACCTTGAATAAAATGAAAACTGCTGAGGCTAGAGGGCTGCAATTTGGTATGTTTGGTGATTGGAGGGTGGGTGATCAACATGCCAATTTGCAGCCCTCTAGCCTCCTCAGTAGTTTTCAAGATCTGAGGGTGGACAGAAAAACTATCAGTATATTGTAGGATTGTGGCCGAATCCACTGATCATTACAAAATCTCCTTTTTTCAATATATTTCTGATATTAACATCAATATTTTTCTAATATTAACACCAAATGAAAGCCTGAGCTCTAATACTGCTTTGCAAAAAATTCTGACAGAATTTCTGCCAACAAGCACAACTTGATGACAAATTCTGCCAGAATTTCTGCCAACAAGCACAACTTGATGACAAATTCTGCCAACAAGCGATAACTTGATGACAAATTCTGCCAGAATTTCTGCCAACAAGCACAACTTGATGACAAATTCTGCCAGAATTTCTGCCAACAAGCACAACTTGATGACAAATTCTGACAGAATTTCTGCCAACAAGCACAACTTGATGACAAATTCTGCCAGAATTTCTGCCAACAAGCAGAACTTGATGACAAATTCTGCCAGAATTTCTGCCAACAAGCACAACTTGATGACAAATTCTGCCAGAATTTCTGCCAACAAGCAGAACTTGATGACAAATTCTGCCAGAATTTCTGCCAACAAGCACAACTTGATGACAAATTCTGCCAGAATTTCTGCCAACAAGCAGAACTTGATGACAAATTCTGCCAGAATTTCTGCCAACAAGCACAACTTGATGACAAATTCTGCCAGAATTTCTGCCAACAAGCACAACTTGATGACAAATTCTGCCAGAATTTCTGCCAACAAGCACAACTTGATGACAAATTCTGCCAGAATTTCTGCCAACAAGCACAACTTGATGACAAATCCTACAACAGAAATTTAGAGGCTTCACAAAGACCATTAGGTCAAATGTCTGGATCCACTCATACTCTAAAAGACCTGAATGTAAGGCAACGTTCAAGAAGCTGGACAGCTATACATGAGGGAGATGACCAAACATGACAGATGTAGTTTACAGGGCAGAAAGCAATGCAGCAGGCTTCAGTATCACCTACAGTGTGCCACGCCACTATTCGTATGAAATGGCATTAAATGAAACGACCTTAATAATTATCCAGACTGACTTTTTCCAGAAGTACGACACTTCTGCTTCCAAGTCCTGGACAAAGAACATGTCTAAGACATAATTATCTTCCTGTCTAATTTCCTTCAAATATTGTAAGTCATTTGCTACTAAAAAAAGACATCAGTCTTAATTGGCTTTTAGTGTTTTCATTTTCCCATAATCCACAAATGAATCATTTGTTTTTGTAGTATCATTATTATTCATAATGATTCTTGCAGAAGTCATTACCATTCATATTCCATAAGTCATAACTCGTGACATTCTTGCAAATATTAAATTTCAGGACAAGCCAATACCTACCCCATTCAGGGTCCATGTCAGCAGAAGAGGGGACTGAACAGAAGACGGTTCCTGTGTTTCCTCGACCAGAAATGTGCCAATCAATTGCACGTCCCTGCGAAATAAATATTAAAGTTAATGAAAGTGTATCATGATAATTATGGTATTAAAGTTTAACAAGATTACTAACTTACATTTAGAGCCTCTGAGAGAGCTTTCCTAAAGGACTGGTACCTAATGAAGTGCATACTCTATTATCATTATTATTATTATCACATTATATTATTCAGAAAACAAAACCTATTCATATGGAACAAGAAGCCCACCAAAGGGGCCATTGACCAGAAATTCAAGCTTCCAATTATTATTATTTTTATTATTATTATTCAATTGATGAAGAACCCTATTCATACAGAATAGGCCCACCAAAGGGGCCACTGATTTGAAATTCCAGAAGCGTCCAAAGAATCTTAAGGTGTTCATTAGGAAGAAGTAAGAGGAGGTACAGTAGAGGAAAATACAAGCCCACTTACTCTTCGGAAAGACACGTATGGACCCAGATGGGGGTGACAGACAAGATCGTGCAAAACTCAACAACTCTCAGGCAGATCAACTCCAAAGGAAAATCCTAAGCCTTCAAGGAACAGAGAAACGGAAACTGTTCAAAAACACAACATTAAAAATGTGTGCCCTGTCAGACATTGGTCAAGTTCTTCACTTCACATCACACAAACAAATAATAATAATGATGTTTGAATGCAAGAACCATTGCAATTGGGTCACAGATTCGAGAAGCCCTTCCAAGCAGGACTGAAATGTCCACAGCAGAAGAGATTTTCTAAAAAGAAAATCCTGGTCTGAATTTAGCAGATCAAAATGGACACAATCTTATTGTTATCTGACCTCAGTTGGATCTACTCTTCTTCAGGAAAGAGATCGCCACAAACTCCGTAAATCAGGTTTGAACGAAACTGGAAAGGGCGTTCATACCTAACATAATCAAACAAAAAAGCCCTGTCATGGGAAAAGTCAAAAGGACGAACCTGGTATATCTTGAACGTACGAGAAAAGGAAAACGGAAATTAGGTTACGAGTAATGTTTCCTCACTGCATATCTGACATAATAATTCTTTTTGTCACATTACGGAAGTTGTGATTTTTTTATAAGCTTTGATGTGCTTGGTACTCCCATACCTTTAATACAAAAATGAGGTTATTACGTGAAAGGGTAATTCGTAAGACATATTTCATACACGAAATTCATTGCCACTTCTTAGCACACCTTCAGCCTAAGAATAAAGTTATATCTAGAGCAGTGATCTAAACTCAGTTCCTTTAAGGAAAAGCCTTTAAATAAAAGTTCTGATATAACACTAAAAGCTCACAAGACAAGCCACAAATCTTGTATTAACCCTGGGTAGGGAAACAGGTCCCATAGGGGGGGCAATGCACCTGCGCAGAACAGCATTTTTTGTAATAACACGAGGGACATTGGTGTTTGGCAGGCCCTTGAGGTGCGCAGCTTTAGTTCTCAGTTACTGAGAAGTTCAAAACAGATATTCAGATGTTCTATAATGCTACCAAGGGAGGCATAGATGCTTTTGACCCACTGTGCACCAAGATTTCCTGCATCAGGAACATGCACAGATGGCCTATGCATCTTTTCTTAAATGTTGTCAACCTCTCTTACAGTAATGCTTACATCCTGCATCAAGCACAGACTTCGGCATGGAGCCGGCTGATCGGCTGACTAGACAGCGGTCTCTTTCTAGGCTACACTCCAAGACCTTGCCTCCGGGAACTCAGGCATCTGATTTGCTCTGTCTATAAAGTAGAGGCAGCCATCGACCCTGCGAGCTCTGAAGTTGAAGAAGAGGAACCGGTGTCACCTGTGTCCACAGACCTCAAGCAAAAAATCAAGGGTCACCTGCGTAAAGTGCAAGAACTGTACCTGCCATGACCACTATATCATCTGTGATTGCTGTAAATAATAATAATGTAGGAACAAAAAACAATGCTACTCGTTTCGGGAATTTATATTTTGTATTCACAAACAATTTGGTGGTCACACGTTGACTTTTGACTAAGATATATGGTAAATACCATACGTCCGTCAAAAATTAGAGGGCCCTTTTAGAGTGACAGTTATATAAAGAAATTCTTGACACCTTTTAACTGCTTAGAGTTTTTTTTTTAGACTTTTTTGCATATTCTAGGATGGTAAATGCACAAGTATACCAAATTTCAAAAACATAAATTAATATTTAGTTGCCCTTCAAATAATTTATAAGTGTACTTTTGTATAGATTTCTATTTTTCACTACTTACTTTTCAAAAATATTTGTAATAAATAGTATTTACAATAATGTACTTCTTTGCTTTCCTCCTGACCTAAGATTAAGTATTAGTTATATTTTAACATGAAAAATCTAGAAATCTATATCTTGAAAAATAAAAATTATAAAATAGGTCAAAGTGGTGGTCCCCAAAGTAGGACCACATTACCCACGAGGTACCTCGACCGGAAGGTTGCCTATGCAGGGTTAATGCAATCATATAAAATAACGTAATAATAAAACCAGTTAAATGATTTAAGATGCATAACGAATAAGCTAATGTTTAGAGCCTGCTGTAGCCTTCAGAGAAGTATGAGACCATGCCTTGCTGAAGGAATTACCACTCGCTTAAAATTTTAATGAGTCTCACCCAAAATAATTGGCCCATCTGACTCATATCATACCACTAATCAGTGGTGCCAAAGCAATGGTACCCACAGTGGTTAATATTTGACAGAAAATCTTCTAATTTTTGGAATATATTACATACATCTAAGACTGCTTATTTCGTGGAAAGTGTAGTTTTAATTACTGTGGTTAGACTACCCTAATCTGTAGCAAAATCTAAAAATTAGTTTACTATTAACTTTGGAGAATTATTTTTGCTTAAAAGCCAAGTTTGGCAGATGACCATTTCAGAAGGTTCTGTCTCCTCTGAGCCCCGTGACAACTCCATACCTGATAATCCCTGCAAGAAAAAACTCACATTATACATTGTCAATATTCACAATGTATACACTGATAGAGTTTGGTCTTAGCAGAATGCTTGCTACAATGACATTGTCAATGCCTGTATTCACAATGAATACACAGGGTCTTGAAAACGATGGAAACTGCATTTTAATTGAGTTTTTCAACCAAAAACCTCAAAATTTGGACCATCATCCTGCTGTTCTGAAGCCATATTTCTTCCGTCGGATTGGTGTTGTCGGTGTCATAACCATGGACCACACGTTGTGACCCCCAAAATAAGCTTTGAGGAATAAATCTGAAGAGCGTCGTAAGCTCGGAGCGCTGTGACCCAGGGACGGGCACTGCCTGGACTCAGTTCCCTGTCTTGGAGGGGAGAGTGAAAGATTCAACACTCTGATAAAATACCAACGTGCCTTCAAACCAAACGTACCCTTAGACAGCAGTAAAGGGATGCAGGCAGTTCCAGAGTTACGACAGGCTTGGCTTACGACGCTCTTCAAATGTATTCTTCAGAGATGATTTTCTGGGTTACGATGCTGATTGGATGGAAGAAATATGGCTCCAAAAAAGGGCAGAATGGTAAAAAGTTTGAGGTTTTTTGATGAAAAACTTAATAGAAATGCAGTTTACGTCATTTACCAGACACCCAAAAGATTAAAAATAAGGTTTTCTTACGATTTTCAACAACATTTCAAGTTACGACAATTTTTGGCTTACGACGCGGCGTCGGAACAGAACCCCGCTGTAAACCGGGGACTGTACTACTGTATATGCATTTAATAGCTGCAGCCATACTACAATTGTCAATTATCCAGTGCATACAATTCCTATCATCCACTCAAACTTGTATAATTCAAGCTCTGAAAGCTGTTTGTGCAATACCCAGCAAGAGGAAAGACTAGCTAGATGGTACAAATGAGGTACAAGCGGCATTAAAAACCACGAAAATCTTTGCCAGCCTTTTCAAAAGTCACAGAATGACTCCACTTTCTTAGATTCAAAGGCAGACCTTCCTCAACCTACAATACTATTATAAATCACTCACACACTTGCAACTTTCACACTTGATGGCTGACATTCGAAGGAATCGTACTAGGACCTGGGAATTCAATGTGACTCAGTGTCAAACAAATTCACTCCAGCCTCAATCAGGAAGCTCACAATTAACATCAACTCATAGGAAATCCTGACAAGAATTCAGACAAAATGCACAAGACAGAACAAAGTAGAACTCACTTCCTGCACAAACTCAGAAAGGGAGACTCTGCAATAACTTATATTCAGACAGAAAGTGCACAAGGTTAGATGACAACGGTGCAACCTCAATTCACATCTAACCCCAAAGAAGAGAAAAAGTGATCATATTTACAGAAAGCCCACAAATCCCTCAAGGACTTGGGAGTGACTAGACCTGACCCATCCCTTCAAATCCTGACGGTCAAATGGCAGACTCCTTTTGATTTATCGCTGAAAACTTGTCTGTCTGGTTCTGAACTCAAACATGGTTGCCAGTGACTTGCAAAAGCACCAGCAGTTCAGCATTAGCTGCTCAGGTCATGGTTTTAAAGGGTTACCGTCTGGAAAAGTCATTCTTGAGAACCATCACGTGAGCAGTTTAATGTTAAAATACGACTGCTGTTGCTTGTCACTAGCAACCATGTTTGAGTTCTGAACCAGACAGACAAGTTTGTACCTATTGACCAAACTGACAAAGAACGTCACTGGTGAAGTCTGTCAGTTTTGCCATCAGGATGTGAAGGGACGCGTCAGATCTAATTATGATTGGTCACACAATCTCTTCAAAAGAACGTGCGTATGACGAAGGCCGTCCCACCTACAAGAACTGGCAATAGTCTGTATGGACCCTACAAGATCTGGCAAGCCTGCAAGGACCCTACAAGAACAGGCAATAGTCTGCAGGGACCCTGCAAGAATTGGCAACAGTCTGTATGGTCAACTCAGAGCTTTCCATTGATGTCCTTTCATGGAAAATGATCTGAACAACTAGTTCCAGTCTCCTATTCCAAGATCATTAGCAATTCCAGAATTCCAGCAAATGGCCATTCCCACTTCAATGACGACACTACCTTCCCACAGGGGAGGGATTGGACTGAATTGAACTGAATGTAGAATTTAAGCCAAAGGTCAAACACTGGGACCAATGAGGTCATTCAGCGCTGAAACAGAAATTGACAGCAAAAGTTTGAAAAGGTGTAAGAGGAGGAAAACCTCAAAGCAGTTGTGCTATGAATCAATTGTTAGGAGAGGGTTGAGGAAAGTAAGATGGAAGAAAAAGAATATGAAAGGAGGTACAGTAAAAGGAACGAAAGGGGTTAGAGCAGCTAGGGGCCCAAGGCACGCTGCAAAGAACCCTAAGTAATGCCAAGGACAGGGAAAGGACCGTTATTCAGGTCTAAAGAGCTACACGCAAGGGAAACTGCCGTAGGTGACCCCATGCAGAGCAAGGGAAACTTACCTCTGAAGCACCTGCAGGTTTCTGGTGCTCTCGCAGCCTCTTGCTGTGTCTGAGGTTGACATCAGGTATTGGGGAGCTGAGGGCCAATCTTCTCCAAGTCTCTTGGCTTGATAGTCATATGAACATTTGGTTTTTGTTAAGTGTCTATAGTACAGGCTTTTAAGCACCATTGCACCATCATGAATGGCAGGGTTCAAACAGCGGCTGCACGGAGGACGGTCCACTGTAAAATTACCTGCAAGCAAATAAGCAAACTGTTAAAAATATACACAAACTCCCAAGTCTTTTTCAAGCTTAAACATTACAACAATCAAAGCACCAAATACAATTATAACTTTGACTCTAATCAATTTGATTTTACCTCCCACACCCTAGAAAGTCTGACACAACTAACAATGATCGTAGATGACTGTAGAATCTTATACATCTCCTTCTCTGACTGAAACCTTTACAGAGTTGGTAAGGTTACAAATTTTTTCGCCAACCCTTCATTTTCTTGCATTTTATAAAACAGGTTTATTAAACATATATGGCAACAGTGAATGGGCTGGCCTAATCTATGCTAGACGAAGGCTCACCCAAAAATCCTAACCTAACCCTGCCTAGTCTATAAAAAAATTAATTAAAACTTATCGAAATTGTGACAAATCCAAAGAACTAAGAAATGAAAACAATTACATTAATTATCAAATATCAATCAAATAACAATCGCCAAATTAAATAATACAATAAAATATAGAATTCAGGACAAAGACCAAGCGCTGGGACCTACGAGGTCGTTCGGCAGGGAGATGGAAATTAACCGCAAAGAGGTTTTGAAGTCGTAACAAGCGGAAATCCTCGTAGTTGCGGTATGAATCAATTGTTAGGAGAGGGTTGAGGAAAGTAAGACGAAAGGAGGTACAGTAAAAGGAAAGAAAGGGATCAGAGCTAGCCACATTATCTGTGGGTCCAGTTCGTCGTGTACACTGCACGCCTACTTCAGGCCTGGCCCAGGGGAAAACTGTAGAACACCTCCGCATGGGGTACTCCCTTGGAAAATGACTTGTTCTATAGTATTTTGGCGGCTTATCAAGAATTTTATCATTATTTTTGGTGGCTGAGTGTAATTAACCTCTGTAATTAACCTGTGTAATTAACATGCAATTAACCCCTGTAATTAACTTATGTAATCAACCTGTAATTAACTTCTGTAATTAACATGCAATTAACCTCTGTAATTAACATCCATAATTAACATCCATCATTAACCTCTGTAATTAACATGCAAATAGCCTCTGTAATAATCCCATAATTAACCTTTAATTAACATGCAATTAACCAATTAACATATGTAAATAACCTCTGTAATCACCCTGTAATTAACCTCTGATATTATAAATGCAATTAACATCTGTAATCAACCTCTGTAATTAACCTCAGAACCGACATGTCATTGTATGGTGGCCATCCTGGAATGCTGTTGTCACAGGAAAGCTTTTGGTAAAGAGTGGAGTTTCCTTCACCTGGGGGTCTTGGGGGGGGGGGGAGCCCCACGTCCAAGAAGGGAGACCATGTTGGAGGCAGCAGCTGCAATGGGCACAAGAAGAGATGGGTATGGGCAGAGTATACACAACATTGCAATGACAAATACAAGAATAAATTAAAATAAAGGGAAAAACTAAAGAAAAAAACCAGGGCACGATAATATCAAACATGTTAATTACAGGATAATTACAGGGTAATTACAGTAAAAAAAGAAGGGCAAATTGTTAATAAGCAACGAAAAGGTTATTTTTCAGAAGGCTCCCAAATTATATTTAATATTTTTCTTGGGTAAATTAACATAATACTGTCCCACCCCCAACCCCGCTCCATGGGTAATAGGGCAAAACTGTAACCAGTAAACACCCCCTGGGGTACGTTAGGTGGGTATTTTTAGGTTTTTTGTAGTGCCCTGTCATTTCCTACCCATTTTTGCAGGAAAAATCATTTTGGGTTTTTCATCCTAAAATTGGGGTCCCGCGGGCATTCACACGCTCCTTGGGGTATTTTGGGGCATCCGCTGTTTAATTCTGTCACAATTATTGTTAATGAGGTCACTTACCCGTTAATTAAAGGCAATTTGTTGTTCACTGCTTCTGTAGGAGTAGTAGTAGTATTAAGCGGGATTTTTCTTTGAAACGGCCCACCCATTTTCTCGTTTTATTCCTGCTTTGCTTGTGCTTGGCTGTGTTTGTTGTGCTTGTGTTCCTTTTTAAGTTTGTTTTCCTTGTGCTTGTTCAGGATTGTTGTGCCTGTGTTCGTTTTGAAGCTTATTTTGATTTGCTTTCTTCAAGATTTAACTCCTCTCGAGTGTTCCTGCGTTCCTTTTTATTCAGGGAACATTCTAGTACCATTCTCTCCAATAAACTCTTAAGATAAGTCTCTGTAAAGGTTCCTTTTCCTTCACGGAACATTTTAATACCCTTTCCTACAAGTAGAGACTTCGTTCGTATTATTTAGCTTTGATTTCTTCTCAAGATGTGGCCACATAACTGTAAGCCAAGGTAATTCTTGCCTTATTGAAGTAATTACTCATATTAAATGTAATTAATCTATTTCGAGTTACTTTTAACCACAAAGATTGCATTAATGATTACGATAATCACATAAGTAAAGTTGAAGTCAGGATCAAAGATGTATGTACGAATGATTAGGACCTAAAAATAACTCTACTGACCGCCTGCTTACACCAGTCTCTCTCTCTCTCTCTCAAATACCAGATCTCCTTTGCAATGTTGAAATACTTGAAATATAAACAAATGAACTGTCATTATGTCCAGCTTGAACTCTACTCAATGACGTCACATTTTGTTTCCGAAAACTTTGATAAGGCTCAAAAAATTCCATTTCCATTAATTTCAAAAACTTATTTAACGTCAGAATTTGACTAAAATCAGTAAAAATGAATAATTTCTATTAATTACATACAGTATGATTTTGAATGAGTGGAAGAAATTGAGAAATGAAATGTCACTTTTTCGAAATATTTCGAATCTGATGCAACGATACGAACGGAGATGACAGCCAGGTTATACCTTGATGGATTTAAAACCTTCGTGATATAAATTCAATAATAACTTTCTATATTATTGCTATGGCTTCCTAGAGCATAAATCTAAATAGGTATGAGAGAGAGAGAGAGAGAGAGAGAGAGAGAGAGAGAGAGAGAGAGAGAGAGAGAGAGAGAGAGAGAGAGAGAGAGAGACACCAGAAAATAAAGCTAAAAAATTTCATATTTATTTTTGCCTTTAAGAAAAATCAGTTCCGAACTTAATATTCAGGTTAATTTTAATGGGTCTTAAAATATACTCAAACCTTTGCCATTAATGAATTTATCCATCTCTAATTATTCTCTATAAAGCAAAGGAATCTGAAAGCAAAATACTCTTATTCAGCATTTAAATTATTAACGGACTTTTGTTCTGACTTAAAACTCACAACATACTGTGGCTCCAATTAGCACTTACATTATTTGTTAGCTCAGGAGACTATGACAAACACTTCATTTTAAGTTAAGACTCCTACATCACTTAAGTGTGACCAATACAGCTGTGGCCACTTATTGTACTTAAGTGTTATAACTTGTCAGTAAACACTTGTGTATTTATACAACTGTTACTTGATAATTCCTTTGTACAGGTTTTCTGTGTAGACTGATCTAATTGTCAGCTGAACATACAAGCTCAGATACACCAGTGGTGTAAGTATATACACAATTTATACCTGCAAACCTTGCCCACAAGTCTAAGAATCAGCTGTCAGATATGCCAGGGGTGTAAGTATATCTACACTATATACTTGCAAACCTTGCTTGCAAGTCTAATTATCAACTTAGGTTATATTTGTTGAGCTTTGAAAGGAAATCCTTGCTTCATACATACCACAGCTACAGGGCATAGCTGTATACTGTCTTCGAAGCTAAAATTTGAATTTCCAAGAATAGCTATACTCAGACCAAAATTGGTTATTTCAGCTGAACAAGTTGATCTATGTCATTGAGAGCCAAGTTCAGGAAAATGAAGATCAGCTTATTTTTATACTTTCTGGAGTACATTTGGACAATGAGCAAGGTGATTCAGGCTTCTTTCTTCAGCTTAAATAGATAAGTATTTTTCTATTCACTTTTCACCTTTCTATTACGCTTAAGTAAACTAGTCACTTGGGCCATAAACAATTTGTAGTCCCCACTCAAGGATCTCATCAATGACCCTTGAACCCTGTGGTAGGTTTTCAGTTTGACAGCATTGTTTACTCATTTGAAATGACAAGGGTAAAAAATATAAAATTTTAAATAACTTAATTTATTGTAATAAGTCCTTTCACAATTACAATACATAAAACAGTTTTCTTTAGATAGCTCAATACTTTGTTTGATAGCATGAAAGTAACTCTTAAGAGAAATTTGTTTTAAATATAATTCATAAACTTAGATGTCTAAATAGTTATCTTAAAATAAATAACTTAATATAACCAAGTTTAGTAGCTACAAAATCAATTAACACTACAGAATATACAAAAAAAATTGAATAGTTGTTCGGGAGCACACTTCAGAGCCAGTAACTCGTTTAGTAAACTAAAAAGGCAATGAATTAAAGTATTAGATAATTCATACATTGTTTCCACTTGCACATCAAAATTACAATATACAAGGTTGGGAAAAAGTTACTTCAAAAATACTTTGGTAACAAAAAGTAAAAAGGCTATACCAAAGGTAACTGCAAAAGTCTAAAGATTCAGTTAGGCTTCACAATTAGCCACATGTTACTGGGATTCATAATATACCAGAGGTCTTTAAGATTCAGTTAAGTTTAGCAACAGGTGATTGGGATTCATAATATGTCTTAACATTTCTTTTAAGATTAGGTTTAAATATCTGAAAATGTATAAAGTATCTGAGGTAATTACAAAATTCTTAGAACATTCAATTATGTTTTACACAAAGCAACGTGTAAGATTCACAACAGAATCTAAAAGTTCCCTTCAATAATTGCATTATAGAAATATAAAATTCCTATTGAGAGAACAGGTGAAGGCTTCAAATCACAAAAATAGGGACTAGTTAATTAAACTTTCAGGACCCAGTCAGAAGATGTTCCCACAAGTCTGGGCATTTAACTTAACTAGACAATTAATTAAACAATTAAGCTAACATTTGCTTCCAAACAATTTGAAAACTGAGGAAAAAAAGAACACTAAACAATAAGTCAAACATTGAATGTCTACACAGCAACAAAAGAAAAAATGAAAAATAAACCCAGTTAATTACCTCCAGGAGAATTGCACAATAGTACAATGTATGCTTTACATAATGCAGTTCCACAAACCCTTGCAATTCCTAAAGTGTGGCAGCCCTGAGACTAACACCAAGTTCCTTAAATAAGTAAATCATTAGTTCATTCAATCCACTTAAAATAGTAAAGTATCAATATCAAGCATACATTGGCCACATTCCATCAGCACAGCCAAGCTTCAATTCTTCCCACTCAGCAGCCAAGAGAGAAGTCGGCTATGAACAGCACTTGAAACAGCAGAAATCAGTACAGCAACACTTCAAAGCACAGCAGAAATCAGTCTTGTCACAGAGGTTCCATAAAACAGCAGAAATTGAACTTCCAGAGGGTAAGATGGCTTCCATCAGAGGACCCAGACAGCAATCAAAGAAGAACTGATTCTCTTAAATTTGTGGGTCCTTCTCATCGCCTCTGAATAATGGTCCCAAGGGCTGTGAAAAAGAATGGAGGAAGCTTTATGAAGCTTAGTTACCTCATCACACCAATAGGTGGCAGGCTGGTCACAAGTGGCCCCTCTCTTACCCTAAATTTAAGCAAAAAAAAAAAAAAAAGATGTCAGATTAAATCTAATTATTTTTAATGTTAATTATTGCTTAAGTTAAAATTAAAGTTAATTCATGGGTCAGTCATGAAATATATGAATATATATACTTAAAATTTCCCCATAAAAACAATTAGCATTTATTTGCTGCCTAATATCCCTTTGCATTCATTTTACAATGATCTTAAGAAGCCATTTTGAGAATATGTCTTTAATGCCAAATGACCTCTAGAGTATATTCACATAAATACAAATATCCCTTTTAATTCATTAGTTCATAAATAAAGCTAAAGTCTCAATTAAAGTCATTTTAAAGCCAAGTGCCTTCTAATTCATTAACATGAACCTAAAAAATAGATCGATTTAAAGGCCTTATGCAATAAAACCAGTTTCTTCCCAGCTGTCAAAATTGACCTTGAAAATGGAGTTGACCTTGAAAAAGTAAGTCTGTAGTGAATAGTGATTCTAAAAATGATCAAATTTATATTTGTAATTTGTTAATAAATACGTAATTTCTTTGTTGGAATTAAATAAAATTCATATAATTAATTAATTTAATCTTTAAAGACTGATTATATCGCCATTATAATGATCATAGGTGGTTTGCTGTATATGAAACATGACCGAAATATTACGAAAAGCGCCAAATCTTGGGTGTCTAATGACACCTGCTGGAGCCTCCATAGAATAGGTTGAACATGTCGGCTATGAAACTGTAGTGACTCAAAGAATAATCGAAATAATATTTATCATTTGTCAATAAAAGTGTAATTTTTATTCATAAAATAAAATATAAAATAATATACATGATATTTTATCTTTAAAAGACTAATTATATTATCATTATAACTATTAAAAATGTCCAATACTTAAGAAACATTACCAAAATATTACGAAAACGCAATTAAAAGGGCTGTATTGAAATTCAAGTTGAAAAACATAGACAAAATAGGCAATTTAACCAATATTATCATGTTAAAATCTACGAAATCAATTATATAAAAACTTTAATGTATATTACATCGTTATGGAGGGAAATATCCCAATTAAGCGCCAGAAAAAGGCCAAAAATAACGATAAATAAACAGGGATCCGTGACGTCATCAAGAGGCCTTGGAAGGAAGAAGGTAAACAAAAGCCTTTTCACGTCTTAAAACGGCTTAATTCACCCTAATTAAGCCGTTAATTATCCCGTCACTCATCATCCAGACTTTCTTTCAGTCATTAGGGACAGTTTTGCATTGGAATCTCCTGAATTATGCGTTCAATTGAGCTTAAATCGGCGAGATTTGGGTCGACCACAGTGGTATATCCTATGACTCGAGTCCGGTCATTTATTGAGTGATTCAATCCTAATTAAGTCATTATCGTCATCCTAGGATGGCTTGATTATTTTAGGTTAGGCTACTTGCTAATTAACACTTAAAGTCATGTTATGTCTGTTTAGTGATTAATTAACAGCTGCTTGTTAGGGGGTACGGCTGACCTGCTTCGACTTGACCTGACCTGGGACGCTGCGGCTGTGCCCTGACCCGGACGAGAGGAGCTTGGCTGTAAAATTGCTGCAAAAGGCATTTCAGAATTTTTACGACCTGACCTGACCTGACCTTGGATGCTGTGCCATTACTGGGTCGTGACCTCTCTCTGTCTGCTTTGAACCCCATCGTAGCTGCAGCCGCAGGCGTAGAATCGGCCCAAAGGCCATTGAAGGTGTTGACTGCAGACCAGGGCCTTTGTAGCCTAACCCAGAGTACGGGCAGTCCCCGGGTTACGACGTTCCGAGGTTTCGACATTTGGAGTTCACAACGTTTTTCAAATGTATTCATCAGAAGTTACTTCCCGGTTTACGACACTTGTTATGATGCCGATCCGAAGGAAGAAATTTGGCTACAGAATGGCAGAATAATCACAATTTGGAGGTTTTTGTGATGAAAAACAAGAAAAATGCAGTTGACATCGTTTTCAATGCACCCAAAGCATTAAAATGAAGGTTTTCTCAGGATTCTCAATGATTTTCCCACTTACGAGGATTTTCGGCTCACGACGCGGCATAGGAATGGAACCCCTGTCGTAAACCGGGGACTGCCTGTACATAAAAAAAAGGCCGACAATATCTAAATTCTTGACAGAATAGTTGAGGGGGCAGAGCCCCACCCTGGCTGATTCAAGGTCCAGTGCCATAGGTTAGTTTAGGTGAAGGGAGGGTGAGGTTAGGATTTATTCAGTTTTTTGGCAATTTATGGCAACAAACTTATGCTTCGCACTGTACATAGTTTGAAGGCTGCTCATCATACTTACGGCAGTTGCAATACGCACCTCAAAGTAGATGCAAGTTTTGCGTATTACCCGGCCGTTACATGAAACCCGAGGGCGTAGTCTCACACCCTAGATCAGTCTCTTAACACTACTCTCAGGCGTATATTGAACACACAGGTCTTAAGAGTCATATACACCTTAGAGCTGTGTATTCAATATACGCTCAGTAGGAGTATTAAGAGACGGATCTCGGCTGCGAGGTCATACCCTCGGGTTTAATGTCACAGCAGGGCAATATACGAAACGCACAGCTGCTTTGACGTGCATATGGCAACAGTTGTGTCCTAACTACACCCTTGCTAGTTTGATTAGCAGTTTTAAAACTGTGTACAGTGCTGTCAGCATTGCCATAAGCACATCAACTATTTCCTGTATCTGTATGTGAAACGGCCCTGGCCAGCCAACTCGGCCTCTGAAAATAGGGTATTGTTTTGTGACCCTTGTAAGTTACAGTACAGTATTTTTCACAGAGGAAATGCTGTAAAATCACAGCATTTATTTCTGTATTTGCTTGGTCAGTTTTTTCAAGGACTTCTAAATTCTAACATTCCATTTTTATTTCTTTTGATCTCATAAATTTGAACGTTTCTCGTTTTTCCTTCTGTCGTAAATGAATACAGTTTGAGTTGGCTTTTATTTTTTACATATTGCCCCTTCCTGAGTGGTATGCAAATTAAGTTCAATATACCGACATCTTTTGTACTCCTTTCAGAAAGGAATACAGTATTGTATTCTTGTGCAAACAATTTTGACAATTTCTTTCATTTTTAAGGGAACATTTAGAGGGGATATAGTCTAACTTTGCTTTCCTCAACCTAACCTAACAGAGGTTGAGAATCTTTGTGAGTGATACGAGATGCATTGCTGGGAAAAATGAGAACCAGTGGGAGAATATTTTAGATTGCAAAGTCAAAAGGCAGTGGTTTGTAAGCTCTGACAGCCAAGTTTTATTTTCCAAAAAGCAATTGAAATTTTTTAGCTAAACAGACGATTTTAGATTTCAAAATGTTCCTGGAATACTGTATAGTATGTTCGTGCTTTTAATGATTTTTATTTTTATTTATATATTGATTTATATTTTTATTTATTAGTTTAATCTTTTATCTTCTGTATTTTCCAACAACTGATCTCTTCTTTCTGTATTTCCTATTACCTTCTGTAACCTCTCTCAAATGAACGCTGTAATATTTTTGGAAGCTTCTTGAATTTCACAATTCACAAGGTATTTTAATCATTTATTTAATCATTTATATTTTTATTTATTAATTTAATCATTTATATTTTGTATTTTGTATTTCCTATTACCTTCTGTAACCTCTCTCAAACGAACGCTGTAATATTTTTTGGAAGCTTCTTTTAATTTCAATCAGTGGCCCCTTTTGTGGGCGTGTTCCTTATGACTAGGGGTCAGTCTGGTTAATAAAAATGAGAATTGTTCAAAGTTTGCTTATTCTGTATTGTAGTGTAGAAAATAAATGCCTATAAAGGTGTTGAATTTTTTGATAAACTGCAAATTGTTTTAAGTAACTGAAAGATTCTTCTGCATTTACAGCTTCAGAGAGTTTGATGGTGACGAAGATGTGTGGCAGAGAGCGCGTAATTCAAGAATTACGTCCTCGTTCCACCTACAGACTTCGTACAGACTACATGTCCTCAGGTAGATAGAAAGCTATATTCTCAAGTTGTCTCAGACTTGCAGAAAGATTTGACTGTATAGTTTGGCTTCAGCGATGGTTAATCGTGAGTTTTCTGCTGTAAATGTTTCATCCTGCTGTTAAATCACTATTTTCTTTATTGCTACCTTTTGTGGTGCTGTTTTAAATCATCCTGTCACATTGAAATAGCATTTCAAACTTATTAAATGTCCCATATTTCCTGTCTCCCAGTCTGCGGTCCACCTTCTTTAACTCCTTTCTTTCCCACCACCATAAAGAGAGGGCCTCCTTTGCTTCTTCCAAAATTGATATCTGGGCATCTTCAGTAGGATATAAGATTCTTGCTAACAAATATTGTGTTTTATTTGATGAAAAGTTCCGATTAATATGAGGTACAGGCTGTCGCCGGCTTACGACGGTGGTTCCGTTCTGATGCCGCATTGTAATCCGTATATGGTTTTAAGCCGAAGTATCGTTGAAAATCGTAAGAAAACCTTACTTTTCATCATTTGGGTTTCTTGTAAATGACATAAACTGCAATTTTATTGAGTTTTTCATAAAAAAAAACTCCAAATTTTGACCATTCTGACGTTTAGGTGCCATATTTCTTCCGTCGGCTTGGCGTCTTAAACCCAGAACATGCGTTGTCACCCAGGAAATAATTTTTTAATATATTTGAAGAACGTCACAAGCTTGGAACATCTTGAGCCGAGCCCGTTGTAACCCGGGGACTGCCCGTGTTCTCTTATTGAAAGTTTGCAAAACAAATTTGACGTCTGACACAAACTCAGATGGCCACAGGATTTGGTTGGAAGAATTGCCGTACTCTTGCTTTTATGCAGAAGATTCTGCAGCTTCAGGTCCCCGTAGGCAGGTAGGACTGCCAGTGCACCTCACACAGTGCACTGTAAGCATTCCTCAGTGTTCTTTGCAGCATCCCTTCAGCCCCTAGCTGCAACTTCTTTCATTCCTTTTACTGTACCTCCATTCATAGTCTCTCTCTTGTAATGTACTTTCCTCAACCTTCACCTGACAATTGTTTCATAGTGCAGTTGTTAACCTTTCAAGCCTTTTCATTTTACTCAGTTTCCCCTTTCAGCGCTGAACGAACTCCTCGTAGGTCCCAGAGCTTGGTCTCTTGCCTGAATTTTGTATTCCATTCCTAGAAGCACTTTTATTCAGCAGTTTAATTTTCATGCTAAGAATTGTGCAAAGACATTATGAGTGTTTTAGTACGTTGGACTGTCCCTCTCCACTGTGGGATTAAGGGACGTTGATGTTGATAAAGCATCGGATTGAATGTAGCTGTTCCTATCAATGTTTTTTTTGTACCATCTCTAAAGCGGCAGGCTTTATGAGATGATAAATCTGATGATAACATGCTGAGGTCGTGTTGGATTGTATCATCCATAAAAAAAAATGGTCAGATTCAAGTAAAAGTTTTTCGGAAGAATATTTTTATAAACTGGACGTAAAGATACAGTTTTGAAACGCTTGTATTTTGTGATAGGTGCCTTGTTGTTTGTTGATATGAATGCCTAAGTTGTAATAATGTTATGTAACCCACATTTTTGGGCGTGTCTAAACACCCATTGCTTCGGTGGTCTTTCCCATTTGATGATAAATATTTTTCCTTCAGTTTTGTTACTTAATTGACTTTGCAACTTATTGGAAATCTGCAAAATATTTGAGTGGAGGTTGTAGGTTAGGGTCTTGTTAACTATTTTGTCTTTGTTATGTATCAGAAATATAGAAATTATTAAAGTGCAGTGTGTAACATTATAGTTACTTAACGGACTTTGTTACTCATGAGATAGGCCAGACTCCCAAATCTGGTGTCAAGTTGAAGTGGTAATTATGCTTTCAGAAAAAGTGCTTGTGAATAGTTGTACAGTAATATTCAATCATTGCTTTGGTAAAGTATATGGGATTTATTTTTCCTTGCACCATTAACCTTTGTTTTTCCAGGTGAAAATTTGGCTACCATGGCCGACTTGAAGATGGTGAGGAGGAGAATGGATAGGACGGTAAAGAAGAAAGCGAGAGAGAGAGAGAGAGTTGGTTACAGACCCCACTGCCCTATGGACGCTTTGCAGATGTTGCAAAGATGCGTATGTGCAAGGTGTTGTGTGGTAAGACTTTTTGATTTTATGGTTGTTGAAGTGAGGACTGTTATCTGTACGAAGGTTCTAAGGTGCACTAAATGGACCAAATGAGGATTGAAGAAGCCCTTTGGCAAGAGTCCCTCTGATTTGGGGGGTAGCGTCGTCAGTGCACCTCACAGTGTGCACTGTAGGCATTGCTTAATAAGTTTCTTTGTTGCGTAGAGTTGCTTGTTATCTTGCTATCTTGCTATCCACCCTCTCCTAACAATTGTTCCATAGAGCAACTGCAGAAGGTTTTCCTCTTCCTGTTACACCTTTCAAACCTTTATTCTCAGTTCCTATTTCAGCACCGAATGTCCTCATTGTAGGACCCAGCGCTTAGCCTCTGGCCTAAATTATGCATAACATTCCATTGTATTTACTGACAACAGGTCAATGTTCGGCTTACTTAGACTTGCGACAGACTGGACGTAGATCATATACATGTTTGACGTCCCTCTCCAGTTCCGAGTTTTCAATAACAGCATCTGTAAATAGTTTTATTAGCATAGTTTTGGGTGTCCATATTGTGTGTGGGGCTTTTGACGCTGTTTTCTTTGCAATTGTTGCAGTGAATTGATAGTACAGTAGCTATACCTAACTCTTGGCCTGGTCATATAGGAATCTGAAGCAAGTAACGTCCTGAAGATGGAGATTTCAGATCAATTATAGCTCCAGAAATGTTAACCTTGTCACTTCCAAGATTATTCGGTATTTTTGCTTTTTTCTTGGAACGTTTGCTCAACAGCAGGGGAATCCTGTAGTTAACAACATCCATTTCTGTGGTATCATGCACATTTCTAATTTAGCTGAGCAGGTTAATAATTTTGATCGAAGGAGCCACGACACTGTCAGTGGAAGTGTACGTCAAGGCCAGCTCTTGAGAAATAGCCTCGCATTTGTAATTACCGAACGATCCTTTCCAAATACAGTTTTAGAATGCCCAGAGTCCATAACAGCACATTCTGTTCTTGGTTGCTCTCTTAGTGTCTGTAATTGGCTACTGCTTGCGTCATCTTCTGCGTAATCCATAAATACTGACAGAGACGCTGTTTACGAGTCACTTTTCCATGCATTTGGACATTTCATGTTCCCAGTGGAATCGAGATTTCCGTATTAAGCCTGATACAGACACCACCCTACTTAAAAATTATGTATGTTCGAAACAGCCATTTGTGTGTTGAATTGTTTGTAAGTTGGTTACTGTGCTCTTCATGCCTATTTGAGTACAGTCTGTTATAAAATCAATACATTACTGTAGGTTTTTTCATCCTAAAACACAGTACACTGTACATAGACAGTACTGTATGTACAGAAGGGCGCAAGAAACAGAATTTGAGATCACGGATGGCAAAGGGGGGCGCTCTGAACACGGTTTTAAATTGCGATCCTGTTTGTATCTCTGAGTGTTTGTAAGTTGAATGTTGGTAAGTAGGGCGGCCTCTGTATTTTAGTGGCAGGTCCAAGGAGGGGGCGGTTCTGTCTCCTACCAAAGTTGAATGTGGGTGAGCTTTAGCAGAATATAGGGAAGCTATTTCAAACCATCTCACCCGTCTCCAGAAGATAGTTTCGCATTTTACGTCACTGAGAAACTCATTTGAATTATCCCCCTATGTAGGGAAGTGCCGTCAGTGCACCTCATGCCATGCACTGTAGGCATCAAGACATTTACACTGTCAGTGAATATCAAAGTGACAAAATTGATTTGTAATAATTTTTCGTTCCTTTTGTTGTGTTTTGACAAATTGATGGGAATATCTGTTGCCAAAAATAACTTCTTACTTATCTCTGGAGTCATATTTAATTGCTTCAGGCAGTTTGGTGCCCATATTACCATTGCTCTTAAACCTTGGACTGTGTCATAGTCTATGCATAATGATCTTTTCAAGTCTTGGGTCTCAGTTCACTTGCTTTGAGGAACAGTCAAATACAATTTCATTCAGAATGGGAACAACGTTTTAGAACTGAGAGGGTCAGCTTTTATAGACATTTAAGCGAGACCAATTCTCCTGCTTCTTCCAAGTTAACACCTGAGATTCTCCTCTGATCTGAAATGTGGTTCATTTTCTCATACGTCGCTCTGTCACAGGATGTTAGAATGTCCTTGTGGATTCGTACTGCAGGTTGCTTTTTGTGCAAAATGGATGATTCTTGAGTGGAGCATCTTGCCGTGTTTTTTATTTTTTCATTATTCAGAAGACGAAGAACCCTATTCATAAATGAACATGCCCACTGAAGGGGCCATTGACTTGAAATTCAAGCTTCCAAGGAATATTTTGGTGTTCGTTCAAAAGAAGTTACAGAAGGTGATGGGAAGTAATGGTAAATATGGAAAGGTCTCTGTTGAAATACAACTTATGAAAAATTGACAAACAAGAGACCAGTTTTCTGCTCTTTTCTCTCGTCCAAAATCTGGAAGGTATGAGGAGGTGTTGGGAGATTACCCCCTTTCGTGGGAGATTACCCCCCTCTCTTGGGAGATTTCCATTACCCCCCCCTCTCCTGGGAGATTTCCCTCTCTCATCCAAGAGGATTGGGAATGTCATTGTAGACTCTCACCTTGAAGTCACATCAATGGGAAGAGTTTGCAGACTGTGCCCTCTGCTAATTGACACCACTTGCAGTTTGCAGACTGTGCCCTCTGCTAATTGTCACTGCTTGCAGTTTGCAGACTGTGCCCTCTGCTAATTGACACTGCTTGCAGTTTGCAGACTGTGTCCTCTGCTAATTGACGCTGCTTGGAGTTTGCAGACTGTGGCCTCTGCTAATTGACACCACTTGCAGTTTCCAGACTGTGTCCTCTGCTAATTGACACCACTTGGAGTTTGCAGACTGTGCCCTCTGCTAATTGACACCGATTGGAGTTTGCAGACTGTGCCTCCTGCTGATTGACACTGCTTGGAGGTTTGATTGTGTCGGCCCTCGTTATGTAGAAGTCGACTCATTCTGTCAGCCTGGACACTTCTGCTGTAATCCCTGGGGCTTTACAGTCTGCCTTCCAAGGGATGGCACATTGCTTGTGTGGGCGGGGGATTCTTTCTTATAACTCTTATTTCTTAATAGCGTAGGACAAGGCAGAAACCTTCACACGGAGCTACGGTTTCAAAGATCTTGTGAAATTCTTGAACTCATAAATTTTGTCTTTTTTTCCATAGCAACATGAAGCTATATTGCAAACACTGCAAGAATACGTTGCATTATCCACTGCAGTTATCATCTAAGCATTCACCCAAAATCCTCACTGTTTAATTATCTCCTCTTGCCATTTTTTATATCTTGAAAGACCATATCCGTAGCCATGTTGCCTTGTAGGTGTCGCCATGCAATGGGACGAACGCCTGGGCTCTTGCATTAAGGGATGTGGGTCTTGTCGTGCTGTTTCGATAATGTCGTGGGAATTATTATGTCTTTTATTACATGTTTATGTAGTGGCTTTTATTTCTACATACATACAGGTGCTCGGTAGCTTTTTGTTTCTGACTCCTCAGTGTCTGTAATCTGTTATTGCGTCTCAAGTCTTTTATTAAGTATGTCTTGCTTTTCTTATTCTGCTAAAAGCTATTTACCGAAGGTTTAGGACAATTGACTGAAAACCTTGCTCAAATGATATCAGTCCCTGAATGGGGTCAGCAACTAGCAAATTCTCCAGGTTCCTTTTTTTTTTATGAGAGAAGTCACAGGCTCTCCGGAACCTCATAACGTCACCATCATTTCTAGGCAGTGAGGAGAACTAAGTACAGTCAGTCCCTGGGTTATGTTGGAGGTTCCGTTCCGACGCCGCGCTGTAACCTGGAAAATGACGTAACCCGGAATGTCACAAGAAAAATGTATAAAAACGAGAAATAAAGTGATGAAAGCTTTACCTTTAATCCTCTGGGTTTACTGTACAGTAATTTACTTGCATTCTGGTGTGGTATGCAACCAAAAACCTCCAAATTTTGACTTTATATTGTAGCTGTATTTTTGTACTTTTACTGTTCTGTCGCAGCATAAGACGGCGACGTAACCTCGGAACATCCGCTGTAACCTGGAACTGGCTTTTCTATTAATATATTTGAAAAGCATTGTAAACTCGGAGCAACGTAAAATTGCGACGTAACCTCGGAACATCCGCTGTAACCCAGAACTGATTTTTTCATTAACATATTTGAAAAGCGACGTAAGCTTGGAACAACGTAAGACGGCGACGTAAACCCGGAACGACGTAACCCGGGGACTGCCTCTATTCCACTTGTTGCTCTCTCACCTCCAGTGTGTGTTTTAAGGACAGAATCATTTGATAATAACATGATTTGCTTTCCGAGAATAATTGAAATCACTTGAACCATTGGGCTGAAAGCATCAGCTTGCAAATGCATTGTGTTGACGATGTCATGATATGTCTTCTAGATTTGGAGTCTAAATCAGTTGAGTTCTAGATTCAGAAGTGTGGAAGTGCTGCCTGCAGGAACCTAACAACACCTCTGATCCCCCTTTCCTGCCGAGAGCAAGATTCGCTGAACAGCAGAAGCACCAATGTGCAGGAAATGTCTCTCGCTGTCGAACTTCTCAGATCCAGAGGTCCTGTATTCCTCATGCCATCTCCCTGAGGGTGTCGTGCAATTGGAACTTCGGAAGTTCGAGCGAAGATGCAATGCATTACTACCCTAATGCTATTCCCCTTGTATTTTAATACATTTTTATCTATTTTTTTTAATTTATTGATTTATTTTTTCTTTTCTAAGAAGTGGGATCTCTTCTTTATCTATTTTCCTTTACCTCCTCTTACTTTGACCAGCGTTCATCTACTGAATTATAATAATAATAATAATAATAATAACAACAACAACACAGGTGTGCGCAGTTCCTCGTCCAGTGAGAACGAGCTTTCTTTTGAGGTCGCCTGCAGTGTTGACATATGATGGTGCTTGGACCTTTCGGCTTGCATCTCCTCTGTAACATTGAGACACTGTGATTATACTGTGCATTTCTGAAGTTGATTGGACAGTCTCTTATTGTTGTTATTGTTATTAATTATCATTATTATAAATGCTGTTATTATCATCATTATTATTATTTTTATTATTAAAAGTATTATTATTATTATTATGAATACTATTACTAATATTATTATTTTATTATTATTTTTATTATATTATAAGTGCTATTATTATTATTATTATTATTATTATTATTATTATTATTATTATTATTATTATATTATTATTAGTATAAATGCTATGATTATCATTATTATTTTATTATTATTATTATTTCAGTTTGAGATTTCTTGACATCTTAGTGAGTGTTTAGGATTTAGTGGGTGGTTAGTATATGAGTGAGTGTTTGCAGTATAGTGAATGTTTAGTGTGTGTTTAGTGAGTCTTAGTGTTCAGTAAGTTTATAGTGTTGCATGTTTAGTGTTTAGCCTTTAGTGTATAGTTTAGTGAATGTTTAGTCTTTAGAGTTTAGTGTTTAGTGAATGTTTAATGTTTAATGTATTGAGTGTTTAGTTTAGTGAGTGATTAGTGTTTAGTCTTTAGTTTAGTATTTAGTTTAGTGAATGTTTGTAAGTGTTTAGTGTTGAGAGAGCGTTTAGTGTTGAATGGTTAGTGAGTCTCAGTGTTTAGTGAATGTTTAGTAAGCGCTTAGTGTTTAGAAAGTGTTTAGCCATTAGTTTAGTGAATGTTTAGTGAGTGCTTAGTGTTTAGTAAGTGTTTAGTGCTTAATATGTTGTGTGTTAAGTGTTTAGTTAATGTTTAGTGAGTGTGAATGCTTAGTTTTTTGTGAATGTGAACGTCTAGTTAATGTTTAGTTAGTGGATAGCAAGTGTTTAGTTAATGTTTAGTTAGTGTATAGCAAGTGTTTAGTTAATGTTTAGTTCGTGGATAGCAAGTGTTTAGTTAATGTTTAGTTAGTGGATAGCAAGTGTTTAGTTAATGCTTAGTTAGTGGATAGCAAGTGTTTAGTTAGTGGATAGCAAGTGTTTAGTTAATGTTTAGTTAGTGGATAGCAAGTGTTTAGTTAATGTTTAGTTAGTGGATAGCAAGTGTTTAGTTAATGTTTAGTTAGTGGATAGCAAGTGTTTAGTTAATGTTTAGTTAGTGGATAGCAAGTGTTTAGTTAATGTTTAGTTCGTGGATAGCAAGTGTTTAGTTAATGTTTAGTTAGTGGATAGCAAGTGTATAGTTAATGTTTAGTTCGTGGATAGCAAGTGTTTAGTTAATGTTTAGTTAGTGCTTAGTGGATGTTTAGTTTGTGTTTAACATTTAGTTAATGTTTAGTTAGTGTGCAGTGAATATTAATTGAATGTTTAGTGTATGTTTAGTTAGTGCTTAGCAAGTGTTTAGTTAATATTAGTGAGTGCTTAGTAGGTGTTTAGTGTCTGTTTAATATTTAGTTAATGTTTAGTGAGTGTTCAGTGAATGTTTAGTGAGTATGTGTTTAGTGAATGTTTAGTCAGTACTTAGCAAGTGTTTAGTAATGTTAAGTGAATGCTTAGTAAGTGTTTAGTTTGTCTTTAAAATTTAGTTAATGTCTAGTG
Organism: Macrobrachium rosenbergii; assembly: GCA_039081455.1. Classification (NCBI taxonomy): domain Eukaryota; kingdom Metazoa; phylum Arthropoda; class Malacostraca; order Decapoda; family Palaemonidae; genus Macrobrachium; species Macrobrachium rosenbergii. The sequence continues at coordinate 212,424 of JANJGK010000383.1, forward strand.
AGTGCTTAGTGTATAGTGAATATGTAGTGCATGTTTAGTGAGTGTTTAGCAAATGTTTAGTGAGTGCTTAGTGTATAGTGAATGTTTAGAGAGTATATTGTGAATGTATAGTGAGTGTTTAGTATTTGGTGAGTGTTTAGTGACTTTATATCACTTATATGCAGTGACTGTATATTACTGCTTAGTGAGTGTTCAGTGGCTAAATGCAAAGAAGTGCTGTAATTTACACGAACTGCTTACGCCAGACATTGCTTAGACACGAGACCAGGTGTTTAGACCTCGACCGGAATGGTTACAATGCTTAGGTCAGCCTGTATTTGTCAGGTCATTTCCTCTGTGAAATTGGTCTAATAATAATAATGTACTGCCTCGCAAACCTTTCACTGTCAATTTCCGTTTCAGCGCTGAATGACCTCACAGGTCCCAGTGCTTGGCCTTTGGCCTAAATTCTGTATTCAACTCAAATCTCTCAGTGGAGTCCCTTGTGTAAAAACCCTTGATACAGGAAGACATTTTCGGCCAACCTTTCTCCACAAAGCTCTGTCCGGCTGTTGATCTTGTCAATACGTTACTTAGGGTCACTTTTCCCGTCGAACTTTCTCTTTTGCTTTCCGTCATGTTTTCCTTTTGCTCACGTCGATTTTGTATCCTAACCTCTGCCTGCTCAGGAACTCAGCATGTGCTTTAGACACCCTTCGGAATCATTCTCCTAGAACCAGTTATTGTTATTCAGTACAGATTTGGTTGGTTGAATCTCTACCAGTGGTCACAGAAGCTATGGAGCCTTAAAATTCTTATTTGATATTGACTCATTTTAATTTGATTTCACAAACACGATACTTTTCGTTCTTGTGCAAATTATTCTGCAGTTTTTTATCGTGCTCTCTCAATCCCTGCAGGTGATGGGATATTCAAATAACTACCATATTTTATTTATATGTTGTATTTTAATCATTTATTTCTTTATTTATTAGTTTACTATCAATTTATCTTTTTTTATTTTCTAATAACTGATCTTATTACCTCGTGTAAATTCTCCTAAATGAACACTTTAATATTTTTGGAGGCTTCTTGAATTTCAAGTCATTTGGCCTCTGTGGGCTTATTCCATATGAATAGGGTTCATCTTCTGGATAATAATAACAATAATAATAATAATAATAATAATAATAATAATATAATAATAATAATAATATTCAAAATGATGAGTAAAATTCGGTCAAAGATTTCCTGGGGATGACGTCAATTGCAGTCGATAGAGAATGCTTTAGTGTGGTCCTTTACAAAGGCTGGAATATTACATGTGGATATCGTATTATTATTATTATTATTATTATTATTTCATTCCTTTTACGGTACCTCCGTTCAGTTTCATAGTGCAACCGCAAGGCTTTCGCCCCCGTTACGCCTTTCAAACCCTCGTACTGTCAGTTTCCGATTCAGCGCTGAATGACCCCATAGGTCTCAGTGCTTTTCCTTTAGCCTAAATTGTATATTTGTTCCTATTTCTGTTTATTACTGGGTGTTATTCACATGGACGAAGTTTTTTTTGCAGGCAGTTCAAACCATATATTCTTTTAAATGAACCTTACCTCTCAATCATATAACTTTGACTTCTGCGCCAATGGTAGTAAAAGCTATGTAATGTAGAGGTTGAATATTTAAAAAATAAATAAGTATTTATATGTTTTTTGTCTTTTTCAGGACTGGTACGAAAGGAGAGAGGACAAGTACAATAGTGAAAATTGAATCCGGAATGATCCACAACTTTTACAGATGTATTCCAGAGTTCTGGAATCTCCACTTATGACCCTTTGAAGATCAGAGACCTGACCTCATACAGTAGTAATCTTGTACGTCATGTTTGTTCGGAGGTAAGGAATCTCCCTGAACCTTGTGCAAAGAATCATAAAAGGCTGCCTAAGATGTAAGCAGAGTGTAGCTGTTTTTGTATGTCTAGCCTTACTCTTTCCATCTTGTTAAATCACATTTTCTGTTGGTATAGGCAGTCCCCGGCTTACGGCATTCTGAGGTTACGACGCTTTTCAAATATATTCATCTGAAATTATTTCCCAGTTTACGACGCACGTTCCAGGGTTATGATGCTTATGACGCCAATCCGAAATATGGCTACAAAAAGGCAGAATAAGAAAAATTTGGAGGGTTTTTTTTATGAAAACTAAAAAAAGTGCAGTTTACATCGTTTTCAACACACAGAAAGCATTAAAAGTAAGGTTTTCTTAGGATTTGTGAAGATTTTCGACGATTTTTTGGCTTACGACGGAACCCCCCATTGTAAACTGGGGACTGCCTATATGTGCCAGGATCATAAAGTCTTCAACAGTCCTGCGTTTGGTAAGGTGACTGGTTGCAATATTGACACAGAAGTGTGTCGGGTGTTCTCAATTGTTTGTTCCCAATTCTTGGGTGCTTACTCTAAAAAAAGTCCTCAACAGATCCATGCCCCCAGCCATCTCCTTCTTGACCAAATATTTTTCCTTAGTAATTGCTCCTCTGAGGCATCACAGATTCTGCAAAACTTCGTGAAGAGAATTCCTCACTTTATCTCTTCTTTAATAAGGTTCTTTTCAGCGTCACTTCTGCCCCTAGCTGCAACCACTGCCATTCCTTTGACACTACCTCTGTTCACATTCTCTCTCATCCCTCTTACTCTCCTCAATCCTCTCCTGACAGTTGTTTCACAGTGCAACTATGAAACAACTTCAAAAGGTTCTTTTCCTCCTGTTACCCCTTTCAAACCTTTTCACTCTCAGTTCTCCTTTAAGCACTGAATGACCTTGTATGTCCCAGTACTTGCTATGCCTTTGCCCTGAATTCTGTATTCCATTCCATCCCATTCCATTCCATTCCATTCCATAGACAGCTTCAAGAAGCCACAGTTTATATTACTTCTCCACACGTACACGAGTGTGGAGGTGTTTCTGAAAGAAGTCACGTGACTTCAGCCTTCCTTCAAGAAATGATCGCGGTTTTGCAGCCTTCTAAGTTCGGATTTTGTGTAGCGTGCCTATTGTGTACATACAGCGTGTTGTGTTTTAGGATGAAAAAACGTACAATACTGTATTGATTTTATATCATAATGTACAGTGAAACCTCGCTTTAACGGACTAATGGGGGGGGAAGGTCGTCCGTTGAAGCCGATTGTCCGTTAAAGGGAAGCAATATTTATTTCGTGCCCTAAGTGATGTTTATCGGTGGGCTGGCCTCGGCCTAGTGCGATAACCACCAACATGAAAAGATTTACATTATGAAATAAACTGATAATAAATGTGACAAAACCATTTTTACCTTATATATTATTGGCATATCTTCATAATACATAGCCTATTCGAGGAATAATTTAATATCAGTGAAATCAATTTTATCTATGAGAAGCCAGCTGACAAAATGTAAACATCGAGTTATCGTTTGGTAACCTTTCGGAAATGGTAATGGTAGTGTCATTATGGTAGCAATAATGTTTAGGATAATATTTTTAATTAAAAAGTCATTATTATTTTGGTGGCACTTAACAGTTTAGAGCAACGCAGTCATACGAATGATGATTATTGTACATTATCGTATTGTTTCCCTTTTAGGTGATGTGTTTAGGAAAAACATGATGTAGAATCGGCTTTGTTATTTTGTTCATTTTGAATCTAAGGGTACAGTAAGTGGAACAGCAGGAAAACTGCTAGCCTATACACAGGTGGTTTTGTAACTTAACAGTCGTCTTATGCTACCCTTGGCCGGATTTTGTCCGTCAAATCCGATGTCCATTGGTTCCGGGTCCATTAAGTACAATTATTTTGTTAACTTGGGATTTTTTGTTAATCTTGGGATTTTCTGAGGTCAGTTCTTGGGATTTAGTATAAGAAAATAATTTGCATCGCAGCACAGGCCCAAAGGACTCAGGTCAGCCGTTAGAACACCAAAACACTGACCTTATGAGTTGACCCTCTACTCTCCATTTGGCAATCGTCTTATAATTTTTTACCTCATCTTATCTAAAAGTCGTCTTATACATGGAAATATACATTTGTAAATATTTCTGGATAGAAATAAAAAAGTAATGTCTATTCACTTTTTTAGCAATATGAAATATGTTTCCCTGGCAGCTTAATATAATCTTTCTTTTTACAGGTGACAGTGTGACTGCCGTATGCGGAAGGATGGACGGGATTTTCAAGATGGAAGAAAGTACAATGCACACCTGTGTGACTGGAGTTTGCCGTAACTGATGCAGTCTTTAGACTGAAACATCATGAAAATCTTTGTGGGTGAGTGTAAAAAACAACCTGAGTTGCGTTACATTGAATAGAGGAAAGTATTTCCAGGTTTGGAAAACCCAGACCTTAGAAGACGTGGTCTTCTTCTTTCTCTGCACCTTTTCCCACTTCTATGTGGGGTCGAAGTTTCTGACAGCTTTCCTCCACCTGACTCGGTCAGACACATCGTCCTCTGACAATTGTTTGTCTCTCAAATCTTCTCTAACTACATCCATCCACCTTCTTAGCTTCTTTGGTCTTCCTCTTGCTCTCCCACCAGGCACCTCCGTTTGCATCACTCTTCTCCCTACATATGTCTCGTCGCTTCTCATCACGTGGCCGTACCACTGCAGTCTTCTTTCCTGGGCCTTCTCTGATAGTTCTACGACTTTAGTGGTCCCTCATATTCTTTCATTTTTGATCCTGTCCAGTTTTGTTACTCCACACGTCCACCTGAGAATTTTCTTCTCCACCGCATCCATCTCTCTTTACCGGCCATGTTTCTGCTCCATACGTCGAAGCTGGTCTCACTACTGGCATACACACACTCCTTTAACCCCATGGAGGGTTAGTGGACAGTGTCGTTAGCTTGGAGTTTCTGTATTTTCTGAGTTACAGGAGCTGAATGTGAGCTTCTTGGAAAGAGGAAAGAGTAATCTGTGCCTTGTGTGTTCTTGAGGGTAATACATTCAACAAGGAATCCAGGAATCCTTTTGAGTCTTGCAGTGTCCCGTCGGCCCCAAAGTGCAACCCCTTTCATTCCTTTGACTGTACCTCTGTTCATATTCTCTCTCTTCCATCATACTTTCCTCAACTGTCTCCTGACAATTTTCCTCCTGTTAGACCTTCCAAACCTCTTCATCCTCTCAATTTCCCCTCATAGACCCCAGAGCTTGGCCTTTGGCCCAGATTTTATCTAGTATTCCATTCCATTCCAACAATGACTCCTCTCGAGCCTTGCCAAATAAAATGCCAAAGGGACTATTTGCTAAATGGCCTTCCTCTGTTGGTGTACCTGCCAGGATCTTAAGGTCTTCAAATGTCTTGTGTTTCTGAAGGTGACTGGTTGCGATGTTGACACATCCAGAAGACCACCGTCAAAGAGAACAGTGTGTTTTCATGTTAGTTCCTTGGGTATGAATATGTGACAGTACAGTACAGGCAGCCCCCGGTTGTCGGCGGGGGTTCTGTTCTTGGTGGCATGACGATAACCGAAAATCGCCGGCGACCGAAAGTAAAGTCTACGGCCTCTGAAAAAATCGTACGGCGCTGACAACTGGTTATTGGCACCGTAATGAAAACTATATTTTGTATAGAGGATTTCCTTCAGTAGTACTTTATAGTACAATATACTGTACTGTAAAATGATGAAAGCCTAACTTTGAATCCTTTGGGATGAACATATCTTCATTCCTCCATGTTGCTGTATAGTAGTACTGTAATCCAACTGTTCTAGTATGTACACTATTGCTATCAGGATTGGTATCACTATTGCTGTCAGAATTGTTATCATAATTGGTATCACTTTGCTATCAGAGTTGGTATCACTATTGCCATCAGAACTGGTGTCAGGATTGGTATCACTATTGCTATCAGAATTGGTATCATTATTGCTATCATAATTGGTATCAGGACTGGTATCACAGTTGCTATCAGAATTGGTATCAGGACTGGTATCACTTTGCTAACAGAATTGGTATCACTTCCGCCATCAGAATTGGCATCACTTCCGCTATCAGAATTGGTATCACTTCCGCTATCAGAATTGGTATCAGGATTAGTAACACTTCATGTTTCATCTTCTGAATAACAATAGTAATAACAATTAGGTTTTGGTGTTTGCGAAGGAAGTCGTTTCTTTTCGAATAACTTCTATACTTTTCCTTTAGGGACTTTTTTGGGTATCGTTTCTGCTCCTTTTAGTAGGACGGGTATTGGTCTGCTTTTTACCTGAGGGTATTTCAGTATTCCCGGATTACTGGAACATCGAAAGCCCCTTGAAAATGTTTGGGCATTACTGTATACTGCCATTTTATTAACCTTCCTGTACATTGCAGACCAACATTATTACGGAAAGATAGAAAGAGGAATAACAGAAAGCAATAAATATAACAAAAGGCGAATTAGAGATTGCTGTGAGAAGCATTGACCTCTGGGAAATCGCACGGCAGAACGGAGGGTCGTTTTTATCTCCGTAAAAGTACCTGGGGTTGCCCAGGCTGGAAGCTTTCACTGAAAAAATAATGCAATTTATGAATAATGGGATCCGAGTGCCCAATCAGCAATCAGTTTATTGCATTTTGAATGTCTGTAAATTCTCAACTTTCTGCAGACAGTTTGGGTACTTCTGTAGACTGTAATCTGTTCTGTGGATTATCCCCTTGACCTTCAGTTATTTGTCCTCTTGCTTCGACCTTTTCCAGCCCAAAGTCTTTATCGTGACCTTGTTCTAATTGTGACCTCTGATTTATCGACACTTCGACCAATCCCTGCCATTGCCTAGAAGCATGACTCAGTGATCTGAAACTTGTACCTCTATTAAATAGATTGCCAAACAAAGAATCATCCCTGCCAAGTCAGGTCAATTCAGGTCACATCTGCCATTGGTTACAAGCTTTAGTCTCTAATATATCTTAGATATTCATCAAGTTGTTCTTGTGTTTGTTGAATGCATTACTTTCCTCTTGTGTGACCTTGGAAGGTGATGCCCGAGGTTGATTTATTTGTCGTTTTTATTTTGTAGTCTCTCAGAAAATTGAAAGGGCCTTCTCCCAAAAATTTGTCAGACTCCATCTTTTCATTTTTCAGTTTTAAATCCATTTTTGTTTGTGATTTTATCTTGAGTGCTCCCTGTATTTACACAATTTCTTCGTTGCAGATATTCCGATCGTGCCGTCGGCGACCGGCACGCCCTTATTGCACGGCTAAGGTCAGGCCGCCAAGGTCTTCCAGCGGTCTGCTCGTCGTCAACTCGAAATCGACCCGTTGTCGTTGCGTAGAGGTTCTTATGGTCTGATTATTAAGCCACTTTTAATAAACCCTTGAAGTTAATCGTACTTAATGAAGATAGTGAGGTCACGTGATGGTGTGGAGTCACTGTAACCTCACTAGGTGGAGTACCAGCATCTAGATTCCATCTAGAACTCTAGAAATCTCTTTGTTCATTTGTCTGTTAAACTCTGAAATGGTCTTTTTGTATAAGTCTGAGATGATCTTATTGCATATGTTGCCGTTTCCAACGCAGGACCTTTTTCAAGTTCGAAATTGTCTGTGAAACTTAAATAAAGTGTTAAGTGCAATTGGCCTTGTAATTTTGTAGTTTTAAAGTGTTTTTGTAAGTGCTGTGTACTGTCATTTTTTAATGATTATTACGGGTATTTTTGTACGTTTCCGTGTTCCCATTATTTTAGAGTGTGGAAAGTTGCTTTTGCAAGTCAGTGATTGATGCTCACTTGTTATAAATTGTTACAGTTGTAAGAATTGAGTTTTCAATTCAGTGCCCAGTTGGCATATCTTTATAAAGCCTTGTGAGAAGTTGCAACTTTAGTTATGCAAAATTATGCAAAATTATATAGCCGATGAAAATCTTACTTTGTAATCGTCAATCAATCATGTTGGAATGTTGTCAAATGTTCAGATTCATTTTTGCCTTCATTAAAAACCAGTTTTGATCTGAATCAGGTTAATTTTAATGGTTCTTTATATATAGTCAAACCTTTTTGCCATTTCTCTATTTAATAATGAAATTCTCCTTCTATATTTCTATAATTATTCTGTGTAAATCAAAGAATATAAAAGGAAAATTCAACTTGGCATTTTGTTACTGACACTTGCCTCATTAAGAGTTATGACATACTGCAATTCCAATTAGCACTTGGACACATTTTAAGTCCAGGATAATATGACAAATTTCATTGTAAGTTATGTCTGTGCGTCACTTAAGTGTGACGGATACAACCGAGGCCACTTGCACTTTTTTAAAGTGTAATTGTGTGGTTTCATGACTTGTCAGCAAACTATCAAGTATATATATACCATTTTACCTTTTAAAGTCATTAAGGGCTTGGTACATTTGTGTAGACATCTGTATTCATAATCATTGAACACTCAAGGTGTGTTGATTTACCAGGGGTGTAAGTATATCTACACCTTACACTTACAAACCTTGCCCACTAATCATAATAAACATGTTTAAATGTTAAATTTGTCAGCTTTCAAAGAAAAGCCTTTCTTCATATATAGTACAGCTATAGGGGATAGCTGTATACTGTGTTCAGAGCTAAAATGTCAAAATTTCCAAGAATAGTTTTACACCACCAAAATTGAACCACCGAAATTGAAGGTTCACTCAACAGGTTTTGAGCTATGCATGTGAAAACTTTTGATAAACTAATATTTCACTTTCTGCAATACATGGGCCAATGAGCAAGGTGATTCTGACTTCTGTATTCAACTTCAGCAAAGATAATTTTTCCATCAATCTTAAAACCTTTTTATTACACCTTCGTGAAAAGGTTTAAAAGTAAACTGATAAATTGGACCATACACAATTTTATCACTTCAGGATCTCACCATTGACCTTTTAATCCTGTGGTAGATTTGTTTTCAGTTTGACAGATTGCCGACTCATTGGATGAGAAATTGGTAAAAAACAAAGGGTTTAAAAATAGCAGTAATTTTAAATAACTATTCATTGTAATAAAATTACATTGTTACAAATATACATGTACTGTATTACAGTTCAAGTTACCTCAATACTTTTAGTTTGGCTGCATAAAATGAACAAAAAAAGCAATGGTTGAAAACCAAGTACATAAATTTAGTTATCTTTAAAGTTGAGCAACAAAATCAATTAACTGGAAAATGCAGAACATTTCAATTTGGGAGTACACTTAAGAGCCAGCAACTCTTAGTAGCAAAATACAAAGGCTAAGAATAAAAGCAATCTTTAGAATTCATAGTTTCCACTTATAGACCAAAATCACAACATACAAGGCTGGAAGAAATCTGAAAATACCTTTGTAACACCAATAGCAAAAAAAAGATTGCAGTAAATTTACAAGGTTGGGAAATGGTTCCTTTAAAAATAGTTTGGTAACACTTCAAAACAGCAAAAAATGAAAATATACTAAGAGGTAATTACAAAATTCTCCAGATAAAGATTGTCAGGAGCTCCCTTCAATAAGTGCATTATACCAGTGAAGTATCATGAAGCAGACATTGGCCATATTCCACCAGCACAGCCAAGCTTCAGCTATGAACAGCACTTGAAACAGCAGAAATCAGTACAACAACACTTAAAAGCAGCAGAAACCAGCACTTGAAACAGCAGAAATCAGTACAGCAACACTCCAAAGCACAGCAGAAACCAGTCTTGTCACAGAGCTTCCATGAAACAGCAGAAATTGAGCTTCCAAGAGCTTTAACTTCCAGAGGGTAAGATGGCTTCTACCAGAAGACCCAGGCAGCAATCACAGGAGAACTGATTTCCTTAAATTTGTGGGTCCTTCTCTTCGCCTCTGAACAATGGTCCCAAGGGCTGTGAAAAGGAATAAAGTAAGCTTTATAAAGCTGTTACATCATCACACCAATAGGTGGCAGGCTGGTCACAAGTGGCCCCCTCTTACCCTAAATTTAAGCAAAAAAAAAAAAAATGTCAGATTAAATATAATTATTTTTAATGTTAATTATTTTTTAAGTTAAAATTAAAGTTAATTCATGGGTCAGTCATGAAATATATGAAATATACTTTAAATTTCCCCATAAAAACAATTAGCATTTATTTGCTGCCTAATATACCTTTGCATTAATGTACAATTATCTTAAGGGGAGCGTTTGATAAAATCGTTTTTCGCTAATAACTCCCGTGTTTTTTAATGAATCAGTTTCAAATTTTGTGCCTGGGTTTATTTTTGTATAGGGCAAAGGACTGTAACCATAATTTTCGTCTTCCGCCCCCCATTAGCTGGTAACCCCACCCCCCAAAAAATTTTTCAAAATGCATCTCCTCCATAACTTCTGCAAACTAAGAGCTCAAATTTACGTGGTAGACAGATATTATATATTAGAACAAAGTAAGAGAGCGTTTTTTTTTTCAATTTTTTTTTTCTTTTTTTTTAATGAATATTTTTCATTTTTTGAAAAAAACGATTGATTTTTTGGAAAAAAATTCCCCAAAAATTTTCGAGGGACAAAATGAAAAAAAACTCTCTCTTTGTTTGTAGACAATTTATTTAGCTTTCATTTGCTTTTTGTTTCATTGAGATCGGTGCATTCGTTATGGAGGAGATGCAGTTTGAATGTCGATAACTTTAGTTTTGAGATATCGGCCTTCAAAGTTTTATAACGATATGAGGAGCGTTTGATAAAATCGTTTTTCGCTAATAACTCCCGTGTTTTTTAATGAATCAGTTTCAAATTTTGTGCCTGGGTTTATTTTTGTATAGGGCAAAGGACTGTAACCATAATTTTCGTCTTCCGCCCCCATTAGCTGGTAACCCCACCCCCCCAAAAATTTTTCAAAATGCATCTCCTCCATAACTTTCGCAAACTAAGAGCTCAAATTTACGTGGTAGACAGATATTATATATTAAAACAAAGTAAGGGAGTGTTTTTTTCAATTTTATTTTTTCTTTTTTTTTATGAATATTTTTCGTTTTTGAAAAAACTTCGATTGATTTTTTGGAAAAAAATTCCCCAAAAATTTTCGAAGGACAAAATGAAAAAAACTCTCCATTTGTTTGTAGACAATTTATTTAGCTTTCGTTTGCTTTTTGTTTCATTGAGATCGGTGCATTCGTTATGGAGGAGATGCAGTTTGAATGTCGATAACTTTAGTTTTGAGATATACGATATTTTTTGCTTCTCTGTGTATTTATTTGCTTGCTGTTACACAGTTTGATGTTTTTATGACATATTTTAAAAGCCAGAATATATAACAATAGACTTGCAAAGTAATATAACTTCGCTAAATGAAGCTAGATGAAGAGAGTGTCAAAACACGGCTCAGGTTGGGCAGTGCGACGTCTGACATAGTCAAGCTCTGAGCTGCTACTGACTGACTGTCTGACGTCACCGCCTGCCCTGCGGATTCCTGGCTTTCGCTGATGCTTACTAGGTCCACAGGGTTGCCATATAACGCATTTAGATATTATTATTTCATAGCTAAAAGGAAATTACTACCGATATACTGACATTATCATTACATTATACGAAAAATGTAATTTTTTTCTATGATAGGGTTACTGTTTTTGTTTATAACTCCTAAACTATGGCGAATTTTTTAATAAAACTTTCTGAGAAGATAGTCAGGAAATGTATGATGCCATATATAAAATATCTCAGAAAATTTTGATTTTTCGATTTTTTCGTCAAACGCTCCCCTTAAGAAGCCATTTTAAGAATAGTGTTATATGCCAAATGACCTCTAGAGTATATTCACATAAATGCAAATATCCCTTTTAATTAACTACTTCATAAATAAAGCTAAAGTCTCATTTAAAGTAATTTTAAAGCCCATTGCCTTCTAATTCATTAACATGAACCTAAAAAAAAAGATCGATTTAAAAGCCATCATGCAATAAAACCGGTTTCTTCCCAGCTGTCAAAATTGACCTTGAAAATGGAGTTGACCTTGAAAAAGTAAGGCTGTAGTGAATAGTGATTCCAAAAATGTTCAAATTTATATTTGTAATTTGTTGATAAATAAAATTAAATAAAATCCATATAATTAATTAATTTAATCTTTGAAGACTGATTATATCGCCATTATAATGATCATAGATGGTTTTATAAATAAGAAACATGACCGAAATATTACGAAAAGCGCCAAATCTTGGGTTGTCTAATGACACCTGCTGGAGCCTCCATAGAATAGGTTGAACATGTCGGCTATGAAACTGTAGTGACTCAAAGAATAATCGAAATAATATTTATAATTTGTCAATAAAAGTGTAATTTTCATTCATAAAATAAAATATAAAACTATATATATGACATTTTATCTTTTAAAGACTAATTATATTATCATTATAACTATTAAAAATGTCAAATACTTAAGAAGCATTACCAAAATGTTACGAAAACGCAATTAAAAGGGCTGAACTGTAAATCAAGTTGAAAAACAGAGTCAAAATAGTTAATTTAACCAATATTATCATGTTAAAATCTACGAAATCAATTATATAAAAACTTTAATGTATATTACATCGTTATGGAGGGAAATATCCCAATTAAGCGCCAGAAAAAGGCCAAAAATAACGATAAATAAACAGGGGTCCGTGACGTCATCGAGAGGCCTTGGAAGGAAGAAGGTAAACAAAAGCCTTTTCACGTCTTAAAACGGCTTAATTCACCCCAATTAAGCAGGTAATTATCCCGTAAATCAACATCCAGACTTTCTTTCAGCCATTAGGGACAGTTTTGCGTAGGAATCTCCCGAATTATGCGTTAAATTGAGCTTAAATCGGCGAGATTTGGGTCGACCTGAGTGGCCTGGCCTGTGCCATGTGGTCTACCCCATGACTCGAGGCCGGTCGTTTATTGAAGGATTGAATCCTAAATAAGTCGTTATCGTTATCCTAGGATGGTCTTTTTAGGGTAGGATGGCTTGATTAGGTTAGGCTCCTTGCTAATCAACATTTAAAGTCAGTGTCTGTGTAGTGAATCATGCATAATATTCCATTGCAATTATTGCAATTGCAACTTCTGTAAATGGTTTTATCAGCTTCGTTTTGGGGGTCCGAATTGCGTGTGGGGCTTTTACCCCTGTTTTCATTGCAACTGTTGCAGGGAATTGACAGTACGGCGGCTGTAATTAATCCTGGCCCGGTCACGTAGGTGGAGATTCCAAATCGGTTACATAGCTCCAGAAATTGCAACCTTATTGCAAGATTATTCGGCGTTTTTGCCTTCCTCGTTGCAATGTTGCACGCACGGCTCAAATTTAGCCGTGCAGGTTAATAATTTTGATCGGGGGAGATACGACACTGTCGGTTAAAATAGCCTGGCACTTGTATTTACTGAGGTCGCCTTAGTTGAGGCACTCCATTGCAAGTGCCGGTCCAGAACGGCACTTTCCTCTCTCGATTGCTCTCTTGGCGTCTGGAGTTGCTTGATTGCCTTCTTAGTGTCCGTAATTGCTTTGTGTGTCATCTCACGCATCATTTTTCTTTAGTATTTATGTTAATTTGGTGTCATTCCTTTTATAATAGGTTTCCTTCCCAATCCCTTCTTGAACATATAGCTCCCGTAATGGCTTGGGCATGTGCGGAACCATTCCATAACAGTAACATGACAGTCCTGCCTTTCTCCTGCGATTTCCCCCAGCCCTGCGTTCCCACAGGGTCCCCAAACCACGTCGGATAGAAACGCGAGGTTAATAATAATTGACCAACAATAAACAACGCCATATCCTTCTTCAGCAACGCTAAAAGTACGGGAAAAATCAATTTCCGAGGCAGGAATGCGTGCGGAGGTGTCCTGCAGATCGACCTTTAATCCTAACCTAACCTTGACTTAATCTAGGACGCTTCGCCTTCTGGTGCGTTTTTGATCAAGCGGTTTATTGCCGATTGACAAAGACGCAGGAGGAGTCCTAATTGACGAAAAGACTCGAGGTATGGGGTTCTGAAATGCCGATTGTGAGAAAGGAATGTGCGCTTGAATTCACAGGAGGAAATCAGACCTCGTTGCACAGTGGCTGCAACACAGCCGAGCGTGTGTAAGAATGTTTTAGGTTGCAGAGTTGAAAAGAGCAGTGGTTTGTGTACAGTTCTCATTAACATAGGTTTGAATAACATTCGTCAAAATGTTTGCGAGGTTTTTTTCATGTGTGATATGCTGACACCTTTTCCATTGCTTTCAGGTTAGGCGAACGGAATGGCCCCAGGGGGCAGCAGGACAGATGGCTCGGCCCGTTTCGTTTCCCCTGGAGGAGGCACGTCACCCCACTGCTGTTTCCCCGTCGGCTGCCCCTGGGACTTCGTGATGTGAGCCGTCAAGGTACTCTCATGCGTCACTCTATCCCCACACCCGTCTTCGACCTTCAGCGCCACAACGGAGGCTGAACGCGACCCCAGATTTGGCAGAGTTTCGAGCACAGGGAACCACCAATCGACTACCGTCCTCTGCCTCTTCGGTGAGCGATCTTTTTCTGGTCATTTCCTTTCCTCTCTTATCTCATCCACTTTTTTGGTCATTGGACAGAGCAGATGGCTGTTCCCAGGGTCATGTGGCGTCCGTGCCCTTTTAAATAGCCTGGTCCTATTTTTTGGACACCCACAATTATCTCCTATATTCTTGCTATCACCAATATATTCTTGTCTCAGTCATGCATATTTGTTACTTACAGAAAGACACATTGCATCAAGGGAGGCCATTCTTTAACATTATCAGTCATTACCCTCAAGGCTGTAGACGTTGCAACATTTCCTTTCAATCTCCACATAATTATAACGGCTTCGACACCTCTTTTCGGTCTTTCATCTTTGCCACTTTTATTTCAGATGCATCTCCAGTTTATCATGACCTCTGAAGCCATAACTTTCATGAAGGCACTGTGGTAAGCCTGACTTTGTCTGTTCTGAAGGCTCATGCAATTTGCACAAGGTACATTTTCTGTTCAGGACAGCAGAAGCACCAACGTGCAGTAAATGTACCTCGCTGTAGAACTTCTCCAAAGTTCCAGAGGTCCTTTATTCCTCACACTTTTGGACTGTGGAACAGTCTCCCTGAGAGGACGTCCTGCAATTAGAACTTCGAAAGTTCAAGGGAAGATGCAATGCATTGCTACTCTAATACTATTCTCTTGGTATTTTAATACATTTTTATCTATTTGTTAATTTATTTCCTCTTACTTCATCCTAATGAGCGCCTTCATATTCTTTGGAAGCTCGAATTTCAAGCCAGTGGACCCTTTGGTGGGCTTCTTCCATATGAATAGGGTTCTTCATCTTCTGAATAATAATATATAATAATAATAATAATTGTCTAACATGTAGTGGTCCACATGGCATGAAATCTCAGTCCTTGCGAGGTGGACATAGTTGGTGAAATACATTCAGTGTATTGAATATTAATTTTTCCCTGTAGAATTTGCTAATAGTTTTATTTAATATCCATATTTCTTATTGATGATAGCGTGTGTCTTTTTTTTAGTATGGCCTTGGAGGTTAGTCAGAAGTCAGGGAGAAAGATGCAACATTAATCAAGTCTTTTTCTGTACAAAGATGGTTATTAGTAGAGGCATTCTCATTCAGCCGATTTGATATATTCCATTTTTTCAGGTCCTTTACAATAAGAAAATGTTAAGAGAAGATGCAGTCGTCAATCACCCTATGGACCCCACAGCAGACGTGGAATCATTTTGTGTAAGTGCCATTGTAGGGGCTTTTTATAGTACACAATTGGGGCAGTATGATGGGAACAGTTTTGGAGGTTATTCAATGAAACTCTGACTTTCCTTAACCTAATTTATTTCCTTAATATTGCAGTGGCCTGAAGACCTTCAAACAGAACCTTATCCTAACGTAGCCAATATCTAACTTAGCTTAACTTAATATTATAGTTCATCAGAACTTATCCTGTACTCCACCTTAACACTACAAAAACCAGCAAAATACTTCAACTGCATACGGTACCAACCAAACAGTGTACAGTACAGTATATATACAAAAGATTAAATTGGTAGTCTGGTGGAAAAAATAATGACACACATTTCTACAACAATTTCATTTACAATACAAAATAAAAAAAAGTAAAAACAACGACTAATTAAACAGTCATGCACCAACGACACATTCATAAACACCATATACACACACACAAACTTAATAAGGAAACAAAAAATAAAACAAAAATAAAAACGTCACAACAAACGAAACGGAACAATTAATTCACACGAACGTCTTTCGTCATACAAACCCAAACTTAGCCTACCACACCACCACTGTTCCCAATTCTGACACCATTGTTAGATAGGTGGTGGACCTATTCCCAAAAAACAAAGGCTCCAAATGGAGCTGGAATGTCGTAAACTGGAACCCATCAAGTCTTTTAGATATGAGGCCTACAGTATAGCTCTTTGTCTAATTCCAGTCGATGATAGCAACTTGCTCGTATATTGGTTTATTGGTGTTTGTGTAGGCTGTCATTTTTTTTCAGAAATGTTACCTGTCATTTAGAACTTGTTCATTTATCACTTCTGCTAATTTGAAGAGAGTTAATGGCCTCCTGTTTGACTGGTGGTATTTCAGGATTCTTTTTCGGCGTTACTGGAAAGACAAAGGTCCTTAGAAAGGTTTTGGGAGATGGGGTGGTCTGCTGTTACAGTGGGCTAGTACATTATAGACAAACATTATCACATATATATAGAAAGAGCTTCTAAATTGTGTTGAGGCAATGTGTTGTCAGTTTCCAGTACCAGAATTCTCTTGTTCATTTGCTGTTGAATTCTGGAAGGTCTCGATTTCTGTGTCATTGTTCCAATACAGTGCTTTTAAGTTTAAAAGTCTTTGGTATTACTGAAAAGCATCACAAACCATTGCCCTTGTATTTTTAAGATTGTTTCTGTATGTACTGTATGCGTTACATTATTTCTTTGTAATTATTATTATTATTATTATTGAGATATACTTTTCTGTGTTCCCAAGTCACCGATCTATCAGGTATCTTCCATACAAGTGTTCACTTTAAATGATGATAATGATAATCATTGTTTACAAAACAAATTTTTAAGGTGGCATATGTTTCCCAGTCTCATGTTTGCGGCAAATTATGGTCTGAAACAAGCGAAAACCGCAATTTTACGTTGACGTACCTCGTACCTTATATGGTACTCTTTTGTTATCATTTCCTAATGAGATACGGTACGTTAGAATGGTCTTAAGTGGAAGGGAAAGTTAGAATGTCTGCGTATATCCGTGTCGTTGTTTAAACATATCTTATTTTGTGTTTGTTTTCTCATCTGCCTCTATTTAGTTTGCATAAATTGTCAGTTAGTTCTTTTTGTTAAATTTGTTAAACATTTGTTAAATTTCATATCACCTTTGGCTCTTCCTGGAAGTAGGTCAAATGTTGTGACCGCATTATTTTGTCATTATTTTTTTACTGTTTGTCATTGTCTTCTATAAATAGACACTCAAGTATGGTCCCCCAAGAAATGTTTGAATGTTGATAATAAGTTTGGGAAGGGTTCTTGTGGTGGCTGTAATATTTTTGATGGATTTTTGACAGCTATTAACATCCTTGCCTGTCTTTCATTCAAGGTGTTTCATATGTAAACGGCATTTAGATTACAAAATTCATATCATTAACTGTATTTGACTTTTGAGTTGTCATGGCCGTGTGCTGAAATTGGGTTGGAATCTGGCGATCCCTTCGTTAAAGATGTGTTGCAGAGTATTTAATTTGCGTTGCATGTTCATTGTTGCTGTCGAATGCTACAGTAATCGTTTACATACGAGTCTGTCTATATTATTTTGTGAAATATACAGTCAACTGAATTGGATAAATGGAAAAAATCAGTTCCTTTTCAATATTTGTTTTCTTGTATATCATCTTTAGCTTCCCCTGAAAGAGGAGGTCCACTACTATAGCCCTTTTATTTTTGTTGCTTTCCTGCCTGTCATTGTCAGAAGTCCCTCGTCTCTCTGAACGTCTCGTTCCTTCGTATCTTAGTGGTGTCTTGCAGTGTCAACTGACTTTATGTAAAGGAGATGGCTTCTGTATAGGCATAATTTTAGCTGGTCCTTATCTCTCTTCTTTCTTGAAATCTTCAGCAGATAAAACTGACAAAAATTTCAGGAGACGTCGGCAGGAAGAAGGAATGAAACTGCTCCTCGCACGAGGCAAACTAGTCCTTATTTTAGTAGTAGCCAAGATAAAACTCCTAGGAAATTGAGTAGTATTAAACCAGGTCTAGTTTCCTTCTTGCTGTGTCTGCACTGACGTGGCCATAATTATAAGTCATTTTTAGCTTCGTGGCTTAGGTCTCCGCAGTTTGATGGCAGCACAAAGCCTCGTTTGTTGTTATCTGTGGTGGATAGGACTTGCTCCAGGCTTTCCATTTGTGGCAAATAGTTGACAGTCAATGACAAGAACGATTTTGGTTGCAATGCCTCTTGGTAGCTTTCAAATACTTTGGTGCTGATGACTGTTTCAGTCTCAGGAAATCATCACCATTAAATAACCATATAATTTACTTTTTATTCTTTCCTAAGAAGTGATTTTTTCTTTCTGTGTTTCCCAATGCCTTCTGTAACCTCTTGAGAATGAACACTGTCATACTCTTTGGAAGCTTGAATTGCAAGTCAGTGCCCCTTTTGTGGGCTTCTTGTTTCATATGAAGAGTGGTTTGTCTCCTGAATAATAATAATAATAATAATTAATGATAATAATAATAATATTCTAGTTAGTAGAGGCATTCCCATTCAGCTGATTTGATATATTCCATTTTTTCAGGTCCTTTACAATAAGAAAATGTTTGAGAAGGGATAGAAGATGCAATCAGAAATCACCTTACGGACCCCCAGCGGACACGGAATCACATTACGTAAGTGCCGCCACTATTCCTAATTCTGACGCCATTGTCAGGTAGGTGGTGGACCTATTCCCAAAAAACGAAGGCTTCAAATTGAGCTGGAATGTCATAAACTGGAACCCATTTGCTTGTTGGTGTTTGTGCAAGCAGTCGTTTCTTTTCGGAGATGATCTTTACCTGCCGTGTAGAACTCGTTTGTTTATCGCTTCTGGAGTTCCTGGATTCCTGTTTGACTGGTGGTATTTCAGGATTCCTTTCCGGCGTTACCGGAAAGACGAAGGTCCTTAGAAAGGTTTTGGGAGATGGGAACGTCGGCCATTATGGCGGTCTTGTACGTTATAGACAGACGTTATCGTATACAGATGGAAGAAGCTTCTAAATTTATCAGATATCGATAGAAAAAGCTTCTAAATTCTGTACTGGAATTCTCTTGTTCATTTGCTGTTGAATTCTGAAAGGTCTCGACTTCGATGCTGTCGTTCCAGCACAGTGATTTTCAGGTCTAAAAGTCTTTGACGTTATTAAAAAGTGTCGCGAACCCTTGCCCTTGTACTTTCAAGGTCGTTGTGGTTCCTCTACTCAGGATGTGTTGTTTAGAGGACTGGTATCACTTCTGCTGTCAGAATTGATATCACTGTTGCTTTCAGAATTGGTATCATAATTGGTATCACTTCTGCTATCAGAATTAGTGTCACTCCAGCTATCATAATTGGTATCAGATTGGTATCACTATTGCTATCAGAATTGGTGTCACTCCAGCTATCATAATTGGTATCACTTCTGCCATCAGAATTGGTATCACTTTTGCCATCTGAATTGGTATCAGGATTGGTATCACTATTGCTATCAGAATTGGTATCACTTTTGCCATCTGAATTGGTATCAGGATTGGTATCACTATTGCTATCAGAATTGGTATCACTATTGCTATCAGAATTGGTATCATAATTGGTATCACTTCTGCTATCAGAATTGGTACCACTCCAGCTATCAGAATAGGTATCAGGACTGGTATCACTATTGCTCTCAGAATTGGTATCATAATTGGCATCACTTCTGCTATCAGAATTGGTATCAGGGTTGGTATCACCGTTGCTATCAGAATTGGTATCAGGGTTGGTATCACTGTTGCTATCAGAATTAGTATCACTATTGCTATCAGAATTGGTATCAGGGTTGGTATCACTGTTGCTATCAGAATTGGTATCAGGGTTGGTATCACTGTTGCTATCAGAATTGGTATCAGGGTTGGTATCACTGTTGCTATCAGAATTGGTATCACTATTGCTATCAGAATTGGTATCAGGGTTGGTATCACTGTTGCTATCAGAATTGGTATCACTATTGCTATCAGAATTGGTATCAGGATTGGTATCACTATTGCTATCAGAATTGGTACCAGGATTGGTATCACTGTTGCTATCAGAATTGGTATCACTCCAGCTATCAGAATTGGTATCAGGACTGGTATCACTACTGCTATCAGAATTGGTATCACTATTGCTATCAGAATTGGCATCATAATTGGTATCACTTTGCTATCAGAATTGGTATCACTCCAGCTATCAGAATTGGTATCACTCTAGCTATCAGAATTGGTATCACTATTGCTGTCAGAATTAGTATCATAATTGGTATCACTTCTGCTATCTGAATTGGTATCACTCCAGCTATCAGAATTGGTATCACTCCAGCTATCAGAATTGGTATCAGGACTGGTATCACTATTGCTATCAGAATTGGTATCACTTCTGCTATCAGAATTGGTATCACTCCAGCTATCATAATTGGTATCACTCCAGCTATCAGAATTGGTATCACTCCAGCTATCAGAATTGGTATCAGGACTGGTATCACTATTGCTATCAGAATTGGTATCACTTCTGCTATCAGAATTGGTATCACTCCAGCTATCAGAATTGGTATCACTCCAGCTATCATAATTGGTATCACTCCAGCTATCAGAATTGGTATCACTCCAGCTATCAGAATTGGTATCAGGACTGGTATCACTATTGCTATCAGAATTGGTATCACTCCAGCTATCAGAATTGGTATCACTCCAGCTATCAGAATTGGTATCACTCCAGCTATCATAATTGGTATCACTCCAGCTATCAGAATTGGTATCACTCCAGCTATCATAATTGGTATCACTCCAGCTATCAGAATTGGTATCACTCCAGCTATCAGAATTGGTATCACTCCAGCTATCAGAATTGGTATCACTCCAGCTATCATAATTGGTATCACTCCAGCTATCAGAATTGGTATCACTCCAGCTATCAGAATTGGTATCACTCCAGCTATCAGAATTGGTATCACTCCAGCTATCAGAATTGGTATCACTTCTGCTATCAGAATTGGTATCACTCCAGCTATCATAATTGGTATCACTCCAGCTATCAGAATTGGTATCACTCCAGCTATCAGAATTGGTATCAGGACTGGTATCACTATTGCTATCAGAATTGGTATCACTTCTGCTATCAGAATTGGTATCACTCCAGCTATCAGAATTGGTATCACTCCAGCTATCAGAATTGGTATCACTCCAGCTATCAGAATTGGTATCAGGACTGGTATCACTATTGCTATCAGAATTGGTATCACTTCTGCTATCAGAATTGGTATCACTCCAGCTATCAGAATTGGTATCAGGACTGGTATCACTATTGCTATCAGAATTGGTATCATAATTGGTATCACTCCAGCTATCAGAATTGGTATCACTCCAGCTATCAGAATTGGTATCAGGACCGATATCACTATTGCTATCAGAATTGGTATCATAATTGGTATCACTCCAGCTATCAGAATTGGTATCACTCCAGCTATCAGAATTGGTATCACTCCAGCTATCAGAATTGGTATCACTCCAGCTATCAGAATTGGTATCAGGACCGATATCACTATTGCTATCAGAATTGGTATCATAATTGGCATCACTTCCGCTATCAGAATTGGTATCAGGATGAGCAACACTTCATGTTTCATCTCCTGAATAACAAAAGTAACAACAATTAGGTTTTGGTGTTTGCGAAGGAAGTCGTTTCTTTCCGAATAACTTCTACACTTTACCCTTTGGGACTTTTTCGGGCATCGTCTCTGCTCCTTTTAGCAAGACGGGTATCGGTCTGCTCTTTGCCTGAGGGTATTTCAGTATTCCGGGATTACTGGAACATCGAATGCCCCTTGGAAATGTTTGGGCATTGCCGTATACTGCCGTTGCATTGGCCTTCCTGTACGTTGCAGACAAACGTTATCACTTAAAGATAGGAAGAGGAATAACAGAAAGCAATAAATATAACAAAAGGCGAATTAGATATCGCTTGGAGAAGCGTCAACTTCTGGGAAATCGCACGGCAGGACGGAGGGTCACTTTTAGCTCCGTAAAGTACCTGGGGTTGCCCGGGCTGGAAGCTTTCGTTGAAAAAATATGCAATTTATGAATGATGGGGTCAAAGTGCCCAATCGGCTATCAGTTTATTGCAATTTGAATGTCTGTAAATTCTCAGCTTTCTGCAGACAGTTTGGGTACTTCTGTAGACTGGCATCTGTTCTGTGGAGTAATTCTTTGACCTTCAATTGTTTGTCCTCCTGCTTGACCCTTTCCAGCCCAAATTCTTTATCGCGACCTTGTTCTAATTGCGACCTCTGGTTTATCGACACTTCAACCAATCCCTGCCATTGCCTGGAAGCATGACTTAGTGATGTGAAACTTGTACCTCTATTAAATAGATTTCTAAACTAAGAATCATCCCTGCCAGGTCAGGTCAAGTCAGGTCACATCTGCCATTGGTTACAAGCTTTAGTCTCTAATATATCTTAGATATTCATTAAGTTGATCTTGTGTTTGTTGAATGCATTGTTTTCCTCTTGTGTGACCTTGGAAGGTGATGCCCAAGGTTGAATTATTTGTCGTTTTTATGGTGTAGTCTCTGAATAATGTGTCGTTTTTATGGTGTCTGAATTATTTGTTGTTTTTATGGTGTAGTCTCTGAATTATTTGTCATTTTTATGATGTAGTCTCTGAATTATTTGTCGTTTTTATGGTGCAGTCTCACAGAAAATTGAAAGGGCCTTCTCCCAAAAATTTGTCAGACTCCATCTTTTCATTTTTCAGTTTTAAATCCATTTTTGTTTGTGATTTTATCTTGAGTTCTCCCTGTATTTACACAATTTCTTTGTTGCAGATATTCCGATCGTGCCGTCGGCGACCGGCACGACGTTATTGCACAGCTAAGGTCAGGCCGCGAAGGTCTTCCAGTGGTCTGCTCGTCGTCAACTCGAAATCGATCCGTTATCGTTGCGTAGAGGTTTTTATGGTCTAATTATTATGTCACTTTTAATAAACCCTTGAAGTTAATTGTACTTAATGAAGATAGTGAGGTCATGTGATGGTGCGATAGTCACTGTAACCTCACTAGGTGGAGTACCAGCATCTAGATTCCATCTAGAACTCTAGAAATCTCTCATTCATTTGTCTGTTAAACTCTGAAATGGTCTTTTTGTAAACTCTGAGATGGTCTTATTGCATATGTTGCCGTTTCCAGT
Organism: Macrobrachium rosenbergii; assembly: GCA_039081455.1. NCBI lineage: Eukaryota > Metazoa > Arthropoda > Malacostraca > Decapoda > Palaemonidae > Macrobrachium > Macrobrachium rosenbergii. The sequence goes on from JANJGK010000383.1 coordinate 235,788, forward strand.
GCAGGACCTTTTTCAAGTTCGAAATTGTCTGTGAAACTTAAATAAAGTATTAAGTGCAATTGGCCTTGTAATTTTGTATTTTTAAAGTGTTTTTGTAAGTGCTGTGTACTGTCATTTTTTAATAATTATTACGGGTATTTTTGTACGCTTCCGTGTTCCCATTATTTTAGAGTGTGGAAAGTTGCTTTTCACTTGATGTTCACTTGTTATAAATTGTTGCAGTTGTAGGAATTGAGTTTTCAATTCAATGCCCAGTTGGCATATCTTTATAAAGCCTTGTGAGAAGTTGCAACTTTACTTTATTTGCACACCCTACCCACAGTGCAAAATTATGCAAAATTATATAGCTGATGAAAATCTCTTTGTAATCATCAATTAATCATGTTGGAATGTTGTCAAATGTTCAGATTCCTTTTTGCCTTCATTAAAAACCGGTTTCGATCTTAATCAGGTTAACTTTAATGGTTCTTAATATATATCGTCAAACCTTTACCATTTGTCTATTAATAATTTCTCCATCTATAATTATTTCTATAATTATTCTATGTAAATCAAAGAATATAAAAGGAAAATTCAATTTAGCATTTTATTATTGACAATTGTCTCATAATTAATGACATACTGCAGTCCCAATTAGCACTTACATCATTTCAAGTCCTGGATAATATGACAAACCATTTCATTGTCAGTTACGTCTGTCACTGAATCAAGTGTGACTGATACAGCTGAGGCCACTTGTACTTTTAAAGTATAATTGTGTGGTTTCATGACTTTTCAGCAAACTATCAAGTATATATACCATTTTACCTTTTAAAGTAAGTGCTTGGTACATTAGTGTAGACATCTGTATTCATAATCATTGAACACTCAAGGTGTGTTGATTTACCAGGGGTGTAAGTATATCTACACCTTACACACTTACAAACCTTGACCACAAATAATAAACTTACTATGATAAGTTTGTCAGCTTTCAAAGAAAACACTTTCTTTATATAGTACAGTTATAGGGGATAGCTGTATACTGTGTTCAGAGCTAAAATGTCAAATTTCCAAGAATAGTTTTACACTCCACCAAAGTTGAAGGTTCACTCAAACAGGTTTTGAGCTATGCATGTGAAAACTTAGTTCTGAAAAACTGCTAATATTTCACTTTCTGCAATACATGGGCCAATGAGCAAGGTGATTCAGACTTCTGTATTCAACTTCAGTAAAGTTTTTCCATCAACCTGTCACCTTTTTATTACACCTTTGTGAAAAGGTTTACAAGTAAACTGATCAGTTGGGCCATACACAATTTAATCACTTCAGGATCTCATCATTGATCCTTTAATCCTGTGGTAGATTTGTTTTCAGTTTGACAGATTCTTTACTCATTGGATGAGAAATTGGTAAAAAAGGGTTTAAAAATAGAAGCAGTAATTTTAAACTATTTATTGTAATAAAATTAAATTTTTACAAATATAATACATGTAATGTATTACAGTTCAAGTTAGCTCTTTGGCTGCATAAAATGAACAAAAAAAGCAATGGTTGAAAATATAAAGTACAGAAATTTAGTTATCTTTAAAGTTAAGGAGCAACAAAATCAATTAACTGGAAAATACAGAACATTTCAATTTGGGAGTACACTTAAGAGCCAGCAACTCTTACTAGCAAAATACAAAGGCTAAGAATAAAAGCAATCTTTAGAATTCATACATAGTTTCCACTTACAGACCAAAATTACAACATACAAGGCTGGAAGAAATCTGAAAATAAATTTGTAACACCAATAGCAAAAAACAAAATTGCAGTAAATATACAAGGTTGGGAAATGGTTCCTTTAAAAAGAGTTTGATAACACTTCAAAACAGCAAAACTCATTTTTTGCTGGAGGTAATTACAAAATTCTCCAGATAAAGGGAGTTGGGTTGTACACAAGCAGGTGAGATTCACAGAATCTGTAAAAGCTCCCTTCAATAATTGCATTATACTAGTAAAGTATTATCAAGCAGACATTGGCCATATTCCACCAGCACAGCCAAGCTTCAATTCTACCCACACAGCAGCCAACAAGTCAGCTATGAACAGCACTTGAAACAGCAGAAATCAGTACAGCAACACTTAAAAGCAGCAGAAACCAACACTTGAAACAGTAGAAATCAGTACAGCAACACTCCAAAGCACAGCAGAAACCAGTCTTGTCACAGAGCTTCCATGAAACAGCAGAAATTGAGCTTCCAAGAGCTTTAACTTCCAGAGGGTAAGATGGCTTCTACCAGAGGACCCAGTCAGCAATCACAGGAGAACTGATTCCCTTAAATTTGTGGGTCCTTCTCTTTGCCTCTGAACAATGGTCCCAAGGGCTGTGAAAAGGAATAAAGTAAGCTTTATAAAGCTGTTACATCATCACACCAATAGGTGGCGGGCTGGTCACAAGTGGCCCCCCTCTTACCCTAAATTTAAGCAAAAAAAAAAAGATGTCAGATTAAATCTAATTATTTTTAATGTTAATTATTTTTTAAGTTAAAATTAAAGTTAATTCATGGGTCAGTCATGAAATATATGAAATATACTTTAAATTTCCCCATATAAAAACAATTAGCATTTATTTGCTGCCTAATATACCTTTGCATTGACTTACAATTATCTTAAGAAGCCATTTTAAGAATATGTCTTTTATGCCAAATGACCTCTAGAGTATATTCACATAAATACAAATATCCCTTTTAATTCATTAGTTCATAAATAAAGCTAAAGTCTCAATTAAAGTAATTTTAAAGCCAAGTGCCTTCTAATTCATTAACATGAACCTAAAAAATAGATCGATTTAAAGGCCTTATGCAATAAACCGGTTTATTCCCAGCTGTCAAAATTGACCTTGAAAATGAGGTTGACCTTGAAAATGTAAGGCTGTAGTGAATAGTGATTCAAAAAATGATCAAATTTATATTTGTAATTTGTCGATAAATACGTAATTTCTTTCATAAAATTAAATAAAATCCATATAATTAATTAATTTAAGCTTTGAAGATTGATTATATCGCCATTATAATGATCGTAGGTGGTTTTTTATATATGAAATATTACCGAAATGTTACGAAAAGCTCCAAATCTTGGGTTGTCTAATGACACCTGCTGGAGCCTCCATAGAATAGGTTGAACATGTCGGCTATGAAACTGTAGTGACTCAAAGAATAATCGAAATAGAATTTATACTTTGTTGATAAAATTGTAATTTTTATTCATAAAATAAAACATAAAATAATATATATGATATTTTATCTTTTAAAGACTAATTATATTATAATTATAACTATTAAAAATGTCCGATACTTAAGAAGCATTACCAAAATGTTACGAAAACGCCTTTGAGGAGGCTGTACTGCAAATCAAGTTGAAAAACAGAGTCAAAATAGGCAATTTAACGAATATTATCGTGTTCAAAACAATAAAACCACAATATATAACAACTATAATGCGTATTTCATCCTTAGAGCGCGTGAAAGCTCTCCTACGCGCGCGCACGGCCCCGAAATACGCAAAAATAAACGCGGGGCTGTGACGTCATCATCCAGCGAGGCCGGTGCCTTCGTAAACAAACCCTCCTTCGTCGACTTAAAACGGGTAATTTTCGTCATTATTTATAATTATTTCATCCCCAGAAGCTGTTTATTAGTTAATTAGACAATTATTAACATTTAGGGCTCATCAACTCGTTCATTAGACGTCGATTTTAGCGTAAATAAGCGAGAGTAGGAGGGAGGACTCCTCAGTCGAGGGCCAGCTTCCGTGCAGGGCGGTCGCCAAGGGAGCGTCTCGTGACCCCTGTAAGTTACAGTACAGCATTTTTTTCACAGAGGAAATGCTGTAAGATCACAGCATTTATGTCAGCATTAGCCGTCTAAGAAGAAGCTCTACCGAAAGGAAGATTATTGAGGACCCTGACTCAGAGCTGGGTGAGCCCTGTGCAGTGAATTGCAGTATGGCGGCTGTGCTTAATCACGTGGGAGTCGGAAGGAAGGAACGTCTGAAGGTGGAGACTCCAGATCGGTTATGTAGCTCCAGAAATTGCAACCGTGTCGCTTGCGAGATTATTCGGCGTTTTTGCTTTCCTTTTTGCAATTTAGCCGAGCAGGTTAATAATTTTGATCGAGGGAGATCCGACACTGTCAGTGAAAGCGTGCGTCAAGTAGCCTCACATCTGTAATTACTGAACTGTCCTTAGTTGAGGCGCTCCATTGGCTACTGTTTGCGTCATCTCCCGCACAATCCGTAAATACTGACAGAGACGCTGTTTACGAGTCGCTCTTCCGTGCATCTGGACGTTCACGTTCCCAGTGGAGTCGAGATTTGCGTACTAAGCCTGAGACACTGTGCACAGACAGTACTGTAGCTACAGAACAGTGCGCAAAAAACGACATTTTTGATCACGGGTGGTGTTATGACCCGTGTTGGGCCGTAGTGCAGGCTCTTATGCACTAAAGATAATTACTCAGTGCTGTTACCAGGTACACAGCAGAACTTAGTCAGTGGAAACAAAAACCCTACAATATTTATTACAAACAAAATTACAACAAGAAAAAAAAACCTCAAGTCAACCTTGTGAGTGCGGAGGATATACTGAACCTCGTAAATCCCGTGGGATTCCTAACCACTAAAACTGAGGACAATAAACATGGGTACACAGGGGCAAAAATGATGCCCAGAGCAATAACTGGCCAGAATAAAAATCCTAACACCTCTGACTAGAAGAATATGAATTCAATATAAATCCTACCTAGGATTTATAAACTGAGCTTAAACCTAAAGATGAGCAAAAGGTGCAACAAAAAGACTGCCAAGAAACCCATTACAATATACATAGAAAAGATAAGTTAATTCACCAAAAAAAAAATTAAATTTCAAAAAAAAAAATGAGGGCCGTGATCCCAAGCACCAGGACTGCTATCAAGGGAAGACTCCGATACAGGTCACCACAGGTGGAGGACAAGTCGGAGACGTCCCTGTTAATAAGATAAGGCCAAATCCCTACCTGATATCTGTCTCCCTACAGTCCCCCTTACGAGCCACAATGCTCCCACTGCTGCGGCAAAAACGGCCGTCCTGGTAAACACAATTTTAAATTGTGCTGATTGATGCCGCTTGCAGGTTTGGTTGCGTCGGCCCCCGTCGTGTAGAAGTCGACTCATTCTGTCGGCCTGGACGCTTCTGCTTCCAAGGGATGGCAACTTGCTTGTTGGGGGGGGGGAGGGCATCCCCTCGACCCTTAATATTTTAGGACGAGGCAGAGACATTCGCACGGAGCTACGGTTGCAAAGAACTTCTGAAATTCTTGAACTCGTGAATTTTATCTTTTTTCCCCATTGCATCACGAAGCTGTATTGCAAACATTGCAAGAATACATTGCATTATCCACTGCAGTTATCATCTAAGCATTCGCCCAGAATCCTCGCTGTTTAATTATCTCCTCTTGCCATTTTTTATATCTTGAAAGGCCGTATCCGTAGCCATGTCGCCTCGTAGGTGTCGCCATGCAGTAGGACGAACCCCCGGGCTCTTGCATTAAGGGATGTGGGTCCTGCGCGGCAGCTTCTTATTCCAGACTCGTCAGCGTCTTTAATCTGTTGCGTCTCAAGTCTTTTATTAATTATGTCTTGCTTTTCTTATTCTGCTAAAAGCTATTTACCGAAGGTTTAGCACAGCTGACCGAAAACCTTGCTCAAATGATGTCAGTTCCTGAATGGGGTCGGCAACTAGCAAATTCTCCAGGTTCCTTTTTTATGCGATAGGTCACAGGCTCTCCGGAACCCCATAACGTCACCGTCATTTCTAGGCCGTGTGGAGAAGTAAGTACAGGCAGTCTCCGGCTTACGTCGGTGGTTCCACTCCGACGCCGCACCGTAACCTGGAAAATGACGTAACCGGGAATGTCACAAGAAAAATGTATGAAAACGAGAAATAAAGTGATGAAAGCTTTACCTTTAATCCTCTGGGTTTACTGTACAGTAATTTACCTGCATTCTGATGTGGTATGCAACCAAAAACCCCCAAATTTTGACTTTTATATTGTAGCTGTATTTATGTACTTTTACTGTTCTGTCGCAGCATAAGACGGCGACGTAACCTCGGAACGTCTGCTGCAACCTGGAACTGGTTTTTCTATTAATATATTTGAAAAGCGACGTAAGCTTGGAACAACGTAAGACGGCGACGTAAACCCGGAATGACGTAACCCGGGGACTGCCTCTATTCCACTTGTTGCTCTCTCTCTCACCTCCAGTGTGTGTTTTAAGGATGGAATCATTTGATAATAACATGATTTGCTTTCCGAAAATAATTGAAATCACTTGAACCATTGGGCTGAAAGTATCCGCTTGCAAATGCATTGTGTTGACGATGTCATGATATGTCTTCTAGATTTGGAGTCTAAATCAGTATAGTTCTCGATCCAGAAGTGTGTAAGTGCTGCCTGCAGGAACCTAACAACACCTCATTGCATTTGTCATTCTTTAGCTTTCCGTGGCTTCTTCCTTCTTTATTTATAAGAGTGGCAGTTATGACTTGGACCATCAACAGATGGTCTCTTGTTTGTCACTTTACATAAGTTGTATTTCAACAGAGAACTTTCACATTCACAATCAATTGTGAATGTGAAAGTTCCCTGATCGCCCTTTCTTGCCGAGAGCAAGATTCGCTGGACACCAGAAGCACCAATATGCAGGAAATGTCTCTCACTGTCGAACTTCTCAGTTCCAGAGGTCCTTTATTCATCACGCCATCTCCCTGAAGGTGTCGTGCAATTGGAACTTCGGAAGTTCGAGCGAAGATGCAGTGCGTTACTACCCTAATGCTGTTCGCCTTTATTTGAATACATTTTTATCTATTTTTTTAATTTATTGATTTATTTTTCTTTTCTGATAAGTGGGATCTCTTCTTTATCTATTTTCCTTTACCCCCTCTTACTTTGACCAGCGTTCATCTACTGAATTATGATAATAATAATAATAATAATAATAATAATAATAACAACAACAACAGAGGTGTGCGCAGTTCCTCGTCCAGTGAGAACAAGCTTTCTTTTGAGGTCGCCTGCAGTGTTGACATATGATGGTGCTCGTACCTTAGTGTTTAGAAAGTGTTTAGCCATTAGTTTAGTGAATGTTTAGAGAGTGCTTAGTGTTTAGTAAGTGTTTAGTGCTTAGTATGTTGTGTGTTAAGTGTTTAATTAATGTTTAGTGAGTGTCAATGCTTAGTTTTTGTGAATGTGAACGTTTAGTTAATGTTTAGTTAGTGGATAGCAAGTGTTTAGTTAATGTTTAGTTAGTGGAATAGTTAATGTTTAGTTAGTGGATAGCAAGTGTTTAGTTAATGTTTAGTTAGTGGATAGCAAGTGTTTAGTTAATGTTTAGTTAGTGGAATAGTTAATGTTTAGTTAGTGGATAGCAAGTGTTTAGTTAATGTTTAGTTAGTGGAATAGTTAATGTTTAGTTAGTGGATAGCAAGTGTTTAGTTAATGTTTAGTTAGTGGATAGCAAGTGTTTAGTTAATGTTTAGTTAGTGGATAGCAAGTGTTTAGTTAATGTTTAGTTAGTGGAATAGTTAATGTTTAGTTAGTGGATAGCAAGTGTTTAGTTAATGTTTAGTTAGTGGATAGCAAGTGTTTAGTTAATGTTTAGTTAGTGGAATAGTTAATGTTTAGTTAGTGGATAGCAAGTGTTTAGTTAATGTTTAGTTAGTGGAATAGTTAATATATAGTTAGTGGATAGCAAGTGTTTAGTTAATGTTTAGTTAGTGGATAGCAAGTGTTTAGTTAATGTTTAGTTAGTGGATAGCAAGTGTTTAGTTAATGTTTAGTTTGTGGATAGCAAGTGTTTAGTTAATGTTTAGTTTGTGGATAGCAAGTGTTTAGTTAATGTTTAGTTAGTGGATAGCAAGCCTCTAGTTAATGTTTAGTTAGTGAATAGCAAGTGTTTAGTTAATGTTTAGTTTGTGGATAGCAAGTGTTTAGTTAATGTTTAGTTAGTGGATAGCAAGTGTTTAGTTAATGTTTAGTTTGTGGATAGCAAGTGTTTAGTTAATGTTTAGTTTGTGGATAGCAAGTGTTTAGTTAATGTTTAGCTAGTGGATAGCAAGTGTTTAGTTAATGTTTAGTTAGTGGATAGCAAGTGTTTAGTTAATGTTTAGTGAGTGCTTAATGGGTGTTTAGTTTGTGTTTAACATTTAGTTAATAGTTAGTGTGTAGTGAATATTAATTGAATGTTTAGTGTATGTTTAGTTAGTGCTTAGCAAGTGTTTAGTTAATATTAGTGGGTGCTTAGTAAGTGTTTAGTTTGTGTTTAATGTTTAGTGAGTGTTCAGTGAATGTTTAGTGAGTATGTGTTTAGTGAATGTTTAGTTAGTACCTAGCAAGTGTTTAGTAATGTTAAGTGAATGCTTAGTAAGTCTTTAGTTTGTCTTTAAAATTTAGTTAATGTCTAGTGAGTGCTTAGTGTATAGTGACTATTTAGTGCATGTTTAGTGAGTGTTTAGCAAATGTTTATTGAGTGCTTAATGTATAGTAAATGTTTAGAGAGTATTTAGTGAATGTATGGTGAGTGTTTAGTACTTGGTGAGTGTTTAGTGACTTTATATCACTTATATGCAAAGAAGTCCTGTAATTTACAGGAACTGCGTACACTAGGCATTGCTTAGATACGAGACCAGGTGTTTAGACCTCGACCGGAATGGTTACGGTGCCTAGGTCAGCCGTATTTGTAAGGTCATTTCCTCTGTGAAATTGGTCAGATAATAATAATAATAATAATAATAATAATAATAATAATCATAATAATAATAATAATAATAATATTCAAAATGATGAGTAGAATTCAGTCAAAGATTTCCTGGGGATGACGTCAATTGCAGTCGACAGGGATATTATAATTATTATTATTATTATTATTATTGTTATTGTTGTTATTATTATTATTATTATTATTATTATTATTATTATTATTATGACTGTATTTCATTCCTTTTACTGTACCTTCATTCAGTTTCATAGTGCAACTGCGAGGCTTTCACCCTTGTTACGCCTTTCAAACCTCCGCACTGTCAGTTTCCGATTCAGCGCTGAATGACCCCATAGGTCCCAGTGCTTTGCCTTTGGCCTAAATTGTATATTCGTTCCTATTTCTGTTTATTACTGGGCGTTAGTGATGTCGATGAAGTTATTTTTTGCAGGCTGTTCAAACCATATACTTTTTAAAATGAACCTTTTACTTCTGCGCCAATGGTAGTAAAAACTATGTAATGTAGAGGTTGAATATTTAAAAAGTATATACAAAGTATTTATATATTTTTTCGTCTTTTTCACGGCTGGCGTGAAAGGAGAGAGGACAAGTACAGTAGTGAAAATTGAATCCGGAATGATCCACAACTTTTACAGATGTTTTCCAGAGTTCCGGGAGCTCCGCTTATGGTCCTTTGAAGATCGGAGACTTGACTTCGTACAGTAGTGATCTTGTACGTCATGTTTGTTCGGAGGTAAGGACCTCCCTGAACCTTGTGCAAAGAATCATAAAAGGCTGCCTAAGATACAAGTAGAGTGTAGCTGTTTTTGTATGTCTAGCCTTACTCTTTCCATTTGGTTAAATCACATTTTCTGTTGGTATAGGCAGTCCCCGGCTTAGACACTTATGACGCCAATCCGAAATATAGCTACAAAATTGCAGAATAATAAAATTTAGGATTTTTTTTTATGAAAAACTCAAAAAAATCCAGTTTACATTGTTTTCAATACACACAAAGCATTAAAAGTCAGGTTTTCTTAGGATTTTTGACGATTTTTCAGCGTACAATGCGTCGTAGGAACGGAACCCCCATTGTAAACCAGGATCATAAATTCTTCAACAGGACTGGTTGCAATATCGACACAGTCAGAAGACCTCCGTCAAAGAGAAGTGTGTCGTTGCATTAGTCCCTTTTGTGTGAATATGTGACACTACAGTGTCAATTGTGTATTGTGGATGCTCTACAGATAGAGGTTATGGTAAGTAAAATCTGGGTGGGTTTCGTGGTGGCAACCATTTTGATCTGACAATTTTTTTATTCTTGGTCTTTCATAATTTCCATTGCATATTTCAGTCTGTATCTCTCACCTTACTGTACAATTTAATTACATTTTTATCTTTTTATTCTTTAATTTGTTAATTTATTTTGTGTTTTCTAATAACTGATCTCTTCTTTCTGTATTTCCTATTTATTTCGAGTCAGTGACCCCTTTTGTGGGGTTGTTTCTTATGAATAGGGTTTGTCTTTTGAATAATCATAATTCTGACGGTATCTTTCTGTCGTAAGGCCAGACTGGGTCCTTTTCACTATCTCTTTGAGCATCTACTCCACTGTATGCTCTAAAACATTTGTTAAGTGGCTATGTCAGGTGTTCTCAATTTTTCGTTGCCAATTCTTGGGTGCTTATGCTAAGAAAACTCCTCAACAGATCCATGCCCCCAGCCATCTCCTTCTCGACCAAATATTTTTCCTTAGTAATCGCTCCTCTGAGGCATCACAGATTCTGCAAAAGTTCATGAAGAGAATTCCTCATTTTATCTCTACTTTAAAGAGGTTCTTTTCCTCCTGTTACACCTTGCAAACCTTTTCACTCTCGGTTCTCCTTTAAGCGCTGAATGACCTTGTGTGTCCCAGTACTTGGTATGCCTTTGGCCTGAATTCTACATTCTATTCCATTCCGTTCCATTCCATTCCATAGAAAGCTTCAAGAAGGCACAGTTTATATTACCTCTCCACACATACACAAGTGTGGAGGTGTTTCTCGAAGGAGATGTGTGATTTCAGCCTTCCTTCAAGAAATGATGGCGGTTTTGCCACCTTCTAAGTTCAGATTTTGTATAGCTTGCCTATAGTGTACATACAGTGCGTTGTGTTTTAGGATGAAAAAACGTACAGTACTGTATTGATTTTATACCATAACGCACAGTGAAACCTCGCTTTAATGGACTAACAGGGGCGGAAGGTCGTCTGTTGAAGCTGAATCCCCTAGTTGGTGTTTACTGGTGGGCTACCCTCGGCCTAGGTGCGATAACCACTGACATACATGAAAAGACTCACGTTATGGAATAAACTGAATAATAAATGTAATAAAACCATTTTCACCTTACTGTATATATTATTGCACTCACAGCAATCTTGATCGTCTGGTAACCTCTCAGAAATTGTAATGGTAGTGTATAATATCCATTTTGAATTAAAAATTCATTATCATTTTGGTGGTAAATAACAGTTTAGAACAACGCAGTCATACGAACGATGATTATCGTACATTATCGTGTTGGTTGCCTTTTAGGCGACGTGTTTAGGAAAAACATGATGTAGAATCGGCTTTGTTATTTTGTTCATTTTGAATCTCTAAGGATACAGTAAGTAGAACCAGGAAAACTGCTAGCCTATACACAGATGATTTTGTAATTTAACAGTCATCTTATGCTACCCTTGGCCGGATTTTGTCCGTCAGATCCGATGTCCGTTGGTTCCGGGTCCATTAAGTACAATTATTTTGTTAACTTGGAATTTTTTTGTTAATCTTGGGATTTTCTGAGGTCAGTTCTTGGGATTTAGTATAAGAAAGTAATTTGAGTAGCAGCACAGGCCCAAATGACTCAGGTCAGCCGTTAGAACACCAAAACACCGACCTTATGAATTGACGCTCTACTCTCCATTTGGCAATCGTCTTATAATTTTTTACCTCGTCTTATCTAAAAGTCGTCTTATACATGGAAATATACGGGATACATTTGTAAATATTTCTGGATAGAAATAAAAAAGTAATGTCTATTCACTTTTTTAGCAATATGAAATATGTTTGCTTGGCAGCTTAATATAATCTTTCTTTTTACAGGTGACAGTGTGACTGCCGTGTGCGGAAGGATGGACGGGATTTTCAAGATGGAAGAAAGTACAATGCACACCTGTGTGACTGGAGTTTGCCGTAACTGATGCAGTAGTCTTTAGACGGAAACATCATGAAAATCTTTGTGGGTGAGTGTAAAAAACAACCTGAGTTGCGTTACATTGAATAGAGGAAAGCATTTCCAGGTTTGGAAAACCCAGACCTTAGAAGACGTGGTCTTCTTCTTTCTCTGCACCTTTTCCCACTTCTATGTGGGGTCGAAGTTTCTGACAGCTTTCCTCCACCTGACTCGGTCAGACACATCGTCCTCTGACAATTGTTTGTCTCTCAAATCTTCTCTAACTACATCCATCCACCTTCTTAGCTTCTTCGGTCTTCCTCTTGCTCTCCCACCAGGCACCTCCATTTGCATCACTCTCCTCCCTACATGTCTCATCCCTTCTCACCACATGGCCATACCACTGCAGTCTTCTTTCCTGGGCCTTCTCTGATAGTTCTACGACTTTAGTGGTCCCTCATATTCTTTCATTTTTGATCCTGTCCAGTTTTGTTACTCCACACGTCCACCTGAGAATTTTCTTCTCCACCGCATCCATCTCTCTTTACCGGCCATGTTTCTGCTCCATACGTCGAAGCTGGTCTCACTACTGGCATACACACACTCCTTTAACCCCATGGAGGGTTAGTGGACAGTGTCGTTAGCTTGGAGTTTCTGTATTTTCTGAGTTACAGGAGCTGAATGTGAGCTTCTTGGAAAGAGGAAAGAGTAATCTGTGCCTTGTGTGTTCTTGAGGGTAATACATTCAACAAGGAATCCAGGAATCCTTTTGAGTCTTGCAGTGTCCCGTCGGCCCCAAAGTGCAACCCCTTTCATTCCTTTGACTGTACCTCTGTTCATATTCTCTCTCTTCCATCATACTTTCCTCAACTGTCTCCTGACAATTTTCCTCCTGTTAGACCTTCCAAACCTCTTCATCCTCTCAATTTCCCCTCATAGACCCCAGAGCTTGGCCTTTGGCCCAGATTTTATCTAGTATTCCATTCCATTCCAACAATGACTCCTCTCGAGCCTTGCCAAATAAAATGCCAAAGGGACTATTTGCTAAATGGCCTTCCTCTGTTGGTGTACCTGCCAGGATCTTAAGGTCTTCAAATGTCTTGTGTTTCTGAAGGTGACTGGTTGCGATGTTGACACATCCAGAAGACCACCGTCAAAGAGAACAGTGTGTTTTCATGTTAGTTCCTTGGGTATGAATATGTGACAGTACAGTACAGGCAGCCCCCGGTTGTCGGCGGGGGTTCTGTTCTTGGTGGCATGACGATAACCGAAAATCGCCGGCGACCGAAAGTAAAGTCTACGGCCTCTGAAAAAATCGTACGGCGCTGACAACTGGTTATTGGCACCGTAATGAAAACTATATTTTGTATAGAGGATTTCCTTCAGTAGTACTTTATAGTACAATATACTGTACTGTAAAATGATGAAAGCCTAACTTTGAATCCTTTGGGATGAACATATCTTCATTCCTCCATGTTGCTGTATAGTAGTACTGTAATCCAACTGTTCTAGTATGTACACTATTGCTATCAGGATTGGTATCACTATTGCTGTCAGAATTGTTATCATAATTGGTATCACTTTGCTATCAGAGTTGGTATCACTATTGCCATCAGAACTGGTGTCAGGATTGGTATCACTATTGCTATCAGAATTGGTATCATTATTGCTATCATAATTGGTATCAGGACTGGTATCACAGTTGCTATCAGAATTGGTATCAGGACTGGTATCACTTTGCTAACAGAATTGGTATCACTTCCGCCATCAGAATTGGCATCACTTCCGCTATCAGAATTGGTATCACTTCCGCTATCAGAATTGGTATCAGGATTAGTAACACTTCATGTTTCATCTTCTGAATAACAATAGTAATAACAATTAGGTTTTGGTGTTTGCGAAGGAAGTCGTTTCTTTTCGAATAACTTCTATACTTTTCCTTTAGGGACTTTTTTGGGTATCGTTTCTGCTCCTTTTAGTAGGACGGGTATTGGTCTGCTTTTTACCTGAGGGTATTTCAGTATTCCCGGATTACTGGAACATCGAAAGCCCCTTGAAAATGTTTGGGCATTACTGTATACTGCCATTTTATTAACCTTCCTGTACATTGCAGACCAACATTATTACGGAAAGATAGAAAGAGGAATAACAGAAAGCAATAAATATAACAAAAGGCGAATTAGAGATTGCTGTGAGAAGCATTGACCTCTGGGAAATCGCACGGCAGAACGGAGGGTCGTTTTTATCTCCGTAAAAGTACCTGGGGTTGCCCAGGCTGGAAGCTTTCACTGAAAAAATAATGCAATTTATGAATAATGGGATCCGAGTGCCCAATCAGCAATCAGTTTATTGCATTTTGAATGTCTGTAAATTCTCAACTTTCTGCAGACAGTTTGGGTACTTCTGTAGACTGTAATCTGTTCTGTGGATTATCCCCTTGACCTTCAGTTATTTGTCCTCTTGCTTCGACCTTTTCCAGCCCAAAGTCTTTATCGTGACCTTGTTCTAATTGTGACCTCTGATTTATCGACACTTCGACCAATCCCTGCCATTGCCTAGAAGCATGACTCAGTGATCTGAAACTTGTACCTCTATTAAATAGATTGCCAAACAAAGAATCATCCCTGCCAAGTCAGGTCAATTCAGGTCACATCTGCCATTGGTTACAAGCTTTAGTCTCTAATATATCTTAGATATTCATCAAGTTGTTCTTGTGTTTGTTGAATGCATTACTTTCCTCTTGTGTGACCTTGGAAGGTGATGCCCGAGGTTGATTTATTTGTCGTTTTTATTTTGTAGTCTCTCAGAAAATTGAAAGGGCCTTCTCCCAAAAATTTGTCAGACTCCATCTTTTCATTTTTCAGTTTTAAATCCATTTTTGTTTGTGATTTTATCTTGAGTGCTCCCTGTATTTACACAATTTCTTCGTTGCAGATATTCCGATCGTGCCGTCGGCGACCGGCACGCCCTTATTGCACGGCTAAGGTCAGGCCGCCAAGGTCTTCCAGCGGTCTGCTCGTCGTCAACTCGAAATCGACCCGTTGTCGTTGCGTAGAGGTTCTTATGGTCTGATTATTAAGCCACTTTTAATAAACCCTTGAAGTTAATCGTACTTAATGAAGATAGTGAGGTCACGTGATGGTGTGGAGTCACTGTAACCTCACTAGGTGGAGTACCAGCATCTAGATTCCATCTAGAACTCTAGAAATCTCTTTGTTCATTTGTCTGTTAAACTCTGAAATGGTCTTTTTGTATAAGTCTGAGATGATCTTATTGCATATGTTGCCGTTTCCAACGCAGGACCTTTTTCAAGTTCGAAATTGTCTGTGAAACTTAAATAAAGTGTTAAGTGCAATTGGCCTTGTAATTTTGTAGTTTTAAAGTGTTTTTGTAAGTGCTGTGTACTGTCATTTTTTAATGATTATTACGGGTATTTTTGTACGTTTCCGTGTTCCCATTATTTTAGAGTGTGGAAAGTTGCTTTTGCAAGTCAGTGATTGATGCTCACTTGTTATAAATTGTTACAGTTGTAAGAATTGAGTTTTCAATTCAGTGCCCAGTTGGCATATCTTTATAAAGCCTTGTGAGAAGTTGCAACTTTAGTTATGCAAAATTATGCAAAATTATATAGCCGATGAAAATCTTACTTTGTAATCGTCAATCAATCATGTTGGAATGTTGTCAAATGTTCAGATTCATTTTTGCCTTCATTAAAAACCAGTTTTGATCTGAATCAGGTTAATTTTAATGGTTCTTTATATATAGTCAAACCTTTTTGCCATTTCTCTATTTAATAATGAAATTCTCCTTCTATATTTCTATAATTATTCTGTGTAAATCAAAGAATATAAAAGGAAAATTCAACTTGGCATTTTGTTACTGACACTTGCCTCATTAAGAGTTATGACATACTGCAATTCCAATTAGCACTTGGACACATTTTAAGTCCAGGATAATATGACAAATTTCATTGTAAGTTATGTCTGTGCGTCACTTAAGTGTGACGGATACAACCGAGGCCACTTGCACTTTTTTAAAGTGTAATTGTGTGGTTTCATGACTTGTCAGCAAACTATCAAGTATATATATACCATTTTACCTTTTAAAGTCATTAAGGGCTTGGTACATTTGTGTAGACATCTGTATTCATAATCATTGAACACTCAAGGTGTGTTGATTTACCAGGGGTGTAAGTATATCTACACCTTACACTTACAAACCTTGCCCACTAATCATAATAAACATGTTTAAATGTTAAATTTGTCAGCTTTCAAAGAAAAGCCTTTCTTCATATATAGTACAGCTATAGGGGATAGCTGTATACTGTGTTCAGAGCTAAAATGTCAAAATTTCCAAGAATAGTTTTACACCACCAAAATTGAACCACCGAAATTGAAGGTTCACTCAACAGGTTTTGAGCTATGCATGTGAAAACTTTTGATAAACTAATATTTCACTTTCTGCAATACATGGGCCAATGAGCAAGGTGATTCTGACTTCTGTATTCAACTTCAGCAAAGATAATTTTTCCATCAATCTTAAAACCTTTTTATTACACCTTCGTGAAAAGGTTTAAAAGTAAACTGATAAATTGGACCATACACAATTTTATCACTTCAGGATCTCACCATTGACCTTTTAATCCTGTGGTAGATTTGTTTTCAGTTTGACAGATTGCCGACTCATTGGATGAGAAATTGGTAAAAAACAAAGGGTTTAAAAATAGCAGTAATTTTAAATAACTATTCATTGTAATAAAATTACATTGTTACAAATATACATGTACTGTATTACAGTTCAAGTTACCTCAATACTTTTAGTTTGGCTGCATAAAATGAACAAAAAAAGCAATGGTTGAAAACCAAGTACATAAATTTAGTTATCTTTAAAGTTGAGCAACAAAATCAATTAACTGGAAAATGCAGAACATTTCAATTTGGGAGTACACTTAAGAGCCAGCAACTCTTAGTAGCAAAATACAAAGGCTAAGAATAAAAGCAATCTTTAGAATTCATAGTTTCCACTTATAGACCAAAATCACAACATACAAGGCTGGAAGAAATCTGAAAATACCTTTGTAACACCAATAGCAAAAAAAAGATTGCAGTAAATTTACAAGGTTGGGAAATGGTTCCTTTAAAAATAGTTTGGTAACACTTCAAAACAGCAAAAAATGAAAATATACTAAGAGGTAATTACAAAATTCTCCAGATAAAGATTGTCAGGAGCTCCCTTCAATAAGTGCATTATACCAGTGAAGTATCATGAAGCAGACATTGGCCATATTCCACCAGCACAGCCAAGCTTCAGCTATGAACAGCACTTGAAACAGCAGAAATCAGTACAACAACACTTAAAAGCAGCAGAAACCAGCACTTGAAACAGCAGAAATCAGTACAGCAACACTCCAAAGCACAGCAGAAACCAGTCTTGTCACAGAGCTTCCATGAAACAGCAGAAATTGAGCTTCCAAGAGCTTTAACTTCCAGAGGGTAAGATGGCTTCTACCAGAAGACCCAGGCAGCAATCACAGGAGAACTGATTTCCTTAAATTTGTGGGTCCTTCTCTTCGCCTCTGAACAATGGTCCCAAGGGCTGTGAAAAGGAATAAAGTAAGCTTTATAAAGCTGTTACATCATCACACCAATAGGTGGCAGGCTGGTCACAAGTGGCCCCCTCTTACCCTAAATTTAAGCAAAAAAAAAAAAAATGTCAGATTAAATATAATTATTTTTAATGTTAATTATTTTTTAAGTTAAAATTAAAGTTAATTCATGGGTCAGTCATGAAATATATGAAATATACTTTAAATTTCCCCATAAAAACAATTAGCATTTATTTGCTGCCTAATATACCTTTGCATTAATGTACAATTATCTTAAGGGGAGCGTTTGATAAAATCGTTTTTCGCTAATAACTCCCGTGTTTTTTAATGAATCAGTTTCAAATTTTGTGCCTGGGTTTATTTTTGTATAGGGCAAAGGACTGTAACCATAATTTTCGTCTTCCGCCCCCCATTAGCTGGTAACCCCACCCCCCAAAAAATTTTTCAAAATGCATCTCCTCCATAACTTCTGCAAACTAAGAGCTCAAATTTACGTGGTAGACAGATATTATATATTAGAACAAAGTAAGAGAGCGTTTTTTTTTTCAATTTTTTTTTTCTTTTTTTTTAATGAATATTTTTCATTTTTTGAAAAAAACGATTGATTTTTTGGAAAAAAATTCCCCAAAAATTTTCGAGGGACAAAATGAAAAAAAACTCTCTCTTTGTTTGTAGACAATTTATTTAGCTTTCATTTGCTTTTTGTTTCATTGAGATCGGTGCATTCGTTATGGAGGAGATGCAGTTTGAATGTCGATAACTTTAGTTTTGAGATATCGGCCTTCAAAGTTTTATAACGATATGAGGAGCGTTTGATAAAATCGTTTTTCGCTAATAACTCCCGTGTTTTTTAATGAATCAGTTTCAAATTTTGTGCCTGGGTTTATTTTTGTATAGGGCAAAGGACTGTAACCATAATTTTCGTCTTCCGCCCCCATTAGCTGGTAACCCCACCCCCCCAAAAATTTTTCAAAATGCATCTCCTCCATAACTTTCGCAAACTAAGAGCTCAAATTTACGTGGTAGACAGATATTATATATTAAAACAAAGTAAGGGAGTGTTTTTTTCAATTTTATTTTTTCTTTTTTTTTATGAATATTTTTCGTTTTTGAAAAAACTTCGATTGATTTTTTGGAAAAAAATTCCCCAAAAATTTTCGAAGGACAAAATGAAAAAAACTCTCCATTTGTTTGTAGACAATTTATTTAGCTTTCGTTTGCTTTTTGTTTCATTGAGATCGGTGCATTCGTTATGGAGGAGATGCAGTTTGAATGTCGATAACTTTAGTTTTGAGATATACGATATTTTTTGCTTCTCTGTGTATTTATTTGCTTGCTGTTACACAGTTTGATGTTTTTATGACATATTTTAAAAGCCAGAATATATAACAATAGACTTGCAAAGTAATATAACTTCGCTAAATGAAGCTAGATGAAGAGAGTGTCAAAACACGGCTCAGGTTGGGCAGTGCGACGTCTGACATAGTCAAGCTCTGAGCTGCTACTGACTGACTGTCTGACGTCACCGCCTGCCCTGCGGATTCCTGGCTTTCGCTGATGCTTACTAGGTCCACAGGGTTGCCATATAACGCATTTAGATATTATTATTTCATAGCTAAAAGGAAATTACTACCGATATACTGACATTATCATTACATTATACGAAAAATGTAATTTTTTTCTATGATAGGGTTACTGTTTTTGTTTATAACTCCTAAACTATGGCGAATTTTTTAATAAAACTTTCTGAGAAGATAGTCAGGAAATGTATGATGCCATATATAAAATATCTCAGAAAATTTTGATTTTTCGATTTTTTCGTCAAACGCTCCCCTTAAGAAGCCATTTTAAGAATAGTGTTATATGCCAAATGACCTCTAGAGTATATTCACATAAATGCAAATATCCCTTTTAATTAACTACTTCATAAATAAAGCTAAAGTCTCATTTAAAGTAATTTTAAAGCCCATTGCCTTCTAATTCATTAACATGAACCTAAAAAAAAAGATCGATTTAAAAGCCATCATGCAATAAAACCGGTTTCTTCCCAGCTGTCAAAATTGACCTTGAAAATGGAGTTGACCTTGAAAAAGTAAGGCTGTAGTGAATAGTGATTCCAAAAATGTTCAAATTTATATTTGTAATTTGTTGATAAATAAAATTAAATAAAATCCATATAATTAATTAATTTAATCTTTGAAGACTGATTATATCGCCATTATAATGATCATAGATGGTTTTATAAATAAGAAACATGACCGAAATATTACGAAAAGCGCCAAATCTTGGGTTGTCTAATGACACCTGCTGGAGCCTCCATAGAATAGGTTGAACATGTCGGCTATGAAACTGTAGTGACTCAAAGAATAATCGAAATAATATTTATAATTTGTCAATAAAAGTGTAATTTTCATTCATAAAATAAAATATAAAACTATATATATGACATTTTATCTTTTAAAGACTAATTATATTATCATTATAACTATTAAAAATGTCAAATACTTAAGAAGCATTACCAAAATGTTACGAAAACGCAATTAAAAGGGCTGAACTGTAAATCAAGTTGAAAAACAGAGTCAAAATAGTTAATTTAACCAATATTATCATGTTAAAATCTACGAAATCAATTATATAAAAACTTTAATGTATATTACATCGTTATGGAGGGAAATATCCCAATTAAGCGCCAGAAAAAGGCCAAAAATAACGATAAATAAACAGGGGTCCGTGACGTCATCGAGAGGCCTTGGAAGGAAGAAGGTAAACAAAAGCCTTTTCACGTCTTAAAACGGCTTAATTCACCCCAATTAAGCAGGTAATTATCCCGTAAATCAACATCCAGACTTTCTTTCAGCCATTAGGGACAGTTTTGCGTAGGAATCTCCCGAATTATGCGTTAAATTGAGCTTAAATCGGCGAGATTTGGGTCGACCTGAGTGGCCTGGCCTGTGCCATGTGGTCTACCCCATGACTCGAGGCCGGTCGTTTATTGAAGGATTGAATCCTAAATAAGTCGTTATCGTTATCCTAGGATGGTCTTTTTAGGGTAGGATGGCTTGATTAGGTTAGGCTCCTTGCTAATCAACATTTAAAGTCAGTGTCTGTGTAGTGAATCATGCATAATATTCCATTGCAATTATTGCAATTGCAACTTCTGTAAATGGTTTTATCAGCTTCGTTTTGGGGGTCCGAATTGCGTGTGGGGCTTTTACCCCTGTTTTCATTGCAACTGTTGCAGGGAATTGACAGTACGGCGGCTGTAATTAATCCTGGCCCGGTCACGTAGGTGGAGATTCCAAATCGGTTACATAGCTCCAGAAATTGCAACCTTATTGCAAGATTATTCGGCGTTTTTGCCTTCCTCGTTGCAATGTTGCACGCACGGCTCAAATTTAGCCGTGCAGGTTAATAATTTTGATCGGGGGAGATACGACACTGTCGGTTAAAATAGCCTGGCACTTGTATTTACTGAGGTCGCCTTAGTTGAGGCACTCCATTGCAAGTGCCGGTCCAGAACGGCACTTTCCTCTCTCGATTGCTCTCTTGGCGTCTGGAGTTGCTTGATTGCCTTCTTAGTGTCCGTAATTGCTTTGTGTGTCATCTCACGCATCATTTTTCTTTAGTATTTATGTTAATTTGGTGTCATTCCTTTTATAATAGGTTTCCTTCCCAATCCCTTCTTGAACATATAGCTCCCGTAATGGCTTGGGCATGTGCGGAACCATTCCATAACAGTAACATGACAGTCCTGCCTTTCTCCTGCGATTTCCCCCAGCCCTGCGTTCCCACAGGGTCCCCAAACCACGTCGGATAGAAACGCGAGGTTAATAATAATTGACCAACAATAAACAACGCCATATCCTTCTTCAGCAACGCTAAAAGTACGGGAAAAATCAATTTCCGAGGCAGGAATGCGTGCGGAGGTGTCCTGCAGATCGACCTTTAATCCTAACCTAACCTTGACTTAATCTAGGACGCTTCGCCTTCTGGTGCGTTTTTGATCAAGCGGTTTATTGCCGATTGACAAAGACGCAGGAGGAGTCCTAATTGACGAAAAGACTCGAGGTATGGGGTTCTGAAATGCCGATTGTGAGAAAGGAATGTGCGCTTGAATTCACAGGAGGAAATCAGACCTCGTTGCACAGTGGCTGCAACACAGCCGAGCGTGTGTAAGAATGTTTTAGGTTGCAGAGTTGAAAAGAGCAGTGGTTTGTGTACAGTTCTCATTAACATAGGTTTGAATAACATTCGTCAAAATGTTTGCGAGGTTTTTTTCATGTGTGATATGCTGACACCTTTTCCATTGCTTTCAGGTTAGGCGAACGGAATGGCCCCAGGGGGCAGCAGGACAGATGGCTCGGCCCGTTTCGTTTCCCCTGGAGGAGGCACGTCACCCCACTGCTGTTTCCCCGTCGGCTGCCCCTGGGACTTCGTGATGTGAGCCGTCAAGGTACTCTCATGCGTCACTCTATCCCCACACCCGTCTTCGACCTTCAGCGCCACAACGGAGGCTGAACGCGACCCCAGATTTGGCAGAGTTTCGAGCACAGGGAACCACCAATCGACTACCGTCCTCTGCCTCTTCGGTGAGCGATCTTTTTCTGGTCATTTCCTTTCCTCTCTTATCTCATCCACTTTTTTGGTCATTGGACAGAGCAGATGGCTGTTCCCAGGGTCATGTGGCGTCCGTGCCCTTTTAAATAGCCTGGTCCTATTTTTTGGACACCCACAATTATCTCCTATATTCTTGCTATCACCAATATATTCTTGTCTCAGTCATGCATATTTGTTACTTACAGAAAGACACATTGCATCAAGGGAGGCCATTCTTTAACATTATCAGTCATTACCCTCAAGGCTGTAGACGTTGCAACATTTCCTTTCAATCTCCACATAATTATAACGGCTTCGACACCTCTTTTCGGTCTTTCATCTTTGCCACTTTTATTTCAGATGCATCTCCAGTTTATCATGACCTCTGAAGCCATAACTTTCATGAAGGCACTGTGGTAAGCCTGACTTTGTCTGTTCTGAAGGCTCATGCAATTTGCACAAGGTACATTTTCTGTTCAGGACAGCAGAAGCACCAACGTGCAGTAAATGTACCTCGCTGTAGAACTTCTCCAAAGTTCCAGAGGTCCTTTATTCCTCACACTTTTGGACTGTGGAACAGTCTCCCTGAGAGGACGTCCTGCAATTAGAACTTCGAAAGTTCAAGGGAAGATGCAATGCATTGCTACTCTAATACTATTCTCTTGGTATTTTAATACATTTTTATCTATTTGTTAATTTATTTCCTCTTACTTCATCCTAATGAGCGCCTTCATATTCTTTGGAAGCTCGAATTTCAAGCCAGTGGACCCTTTGGTGGGCTTCTTCCATATGAATAGGGTTCTTCATCTTCTGAATAATAATATATAATAATAATAATAATTGTCTAACATGTAGTGGTCCACATGGCATGAAATCTCAGTCCTTGCGAGGTGGACATAGTTGGTGAAATACATTCAGTGTATTGAATATTAATTTTTCCCTGTAGAATTTGCTAATAGTTTTATTTAATATCCATATTTCTTATTGATGATAGCGTGTGTCTTTTTTTTAGTATGGCCTTGGAGGTTAGTCAGAAGTCAGGGAGAAAGATGCAACATTAATCAAGTCTTTTTCTGTACAAAGATGGTTATTAGTAGAGGCATTCTCATTCAGCCGATTTGATATATTCCATTTTTTCAGGTCCTTTACAATAAGAAAATGTTAAGAGAAGATGCAGTCGTCAATCACCCTATGGACCCCACAGCAGACGTGGAATCATTTTGTGTAAGTGCCATTGTAGGGGCTTTTTATAGTACACAATTGGGGCAGTATGATGGGAACAGTTTTGGAGGTTATTCAATGAAACTCTGACTTTCCTTAACCTAATTTATTTCCTTAATATTGCAGTGGCCTGAAGACCTTCAAACAGAACCTTATCCTAACGTAGCCAATATCTAACTTAGCTTAACTTAATATTATAGTTCATCAGAACTTATCCTGTACTCCACCTTAACACTACAAAAACCAGCAAAATACTTCAACTGCATACGGTACCAACCAAACAGTGTACAGTACAGTATATATACAAAAGATTAAATTGGTAGTCTGGTGGAAAAAATAATGACACACATTTCTACAACAATTTCATTTACAATACAAAATAAAAAAAAGTAAAAACAACGACTAATTAAACAGTCATGCACCAACGACACATTCATAAACACCATATACACACACACAAACTTAATAAGGAAACAAAAAATAAAACAAAAATAAAAACGTCACAACAAACGAAACGGAACAATTAATTCACACGAACGTCTTTCGTCATACAAACCCAAACTTAGCCTACCACACCACCACTGTTCCCAATTCTGACACCATTGTTAGATAGGTGGTGGACCTATTCCCAAAAAACAAAGGCTCCAAATGGAGCTGGAATGTCGTAAACTGGAACCCATCAAGTCTTTTAGATATGAGGCCTACAGTATAGCTCTTTGTCTAATTCCAGTCGATGATAGCAACTTGCTCGTATATTGGTTTATTGGTGTTTGTGTAGGCTGTCATTTTTTTTCAGAAATGTTACCTGTCATTTAGAACTTGTTCATTTATCACTTCTGCTAATTTGAAGAGAGTTAATGGCCTCCTGTTTGACTGGTGGTATTTCAGGATTCTTTTTCGGCGTTACTGGAAAGACAAAGGTCCTTAGAAAGGTTTTGGGAGATGGGGTGGTCTGCTGTTACAGTGGGCTAGTACATTATAGACAAACATTATCACATATATATAGAAAGAGCTTCTAAATTGTGTTGAGGCAATGTGTTGTCAGTTTCCAGTACCAGAATTCTCTTGTTCATTTGCTGTTGAATTCTGGAAGGTCTCGATTTCTGTGTCATTGTTCCAATACAGTGCTTTTAAGTTTAAAAGTCTTTGGTATTACTGAAAAGCATCACAAACCATTGCCCTTGTATTTTTAAGATTGTTTCTGTATGTACTGTATGCGTTACATTATTTCTTTGTAATTATTATTATTATTATTATTGAGATATACTTTTCTGTGTTCCCAAGTCACCGATCTATCAGGTATCTTCCATACAAGTGTTCACTTTAAATGATGATAATGATAATCATTGTTTACAAAACAAATTTTTAAGGTGGCATATGTTTCCCAGTCTCATGTTTGCGGCAAATTATGGTCTGAAACAAGCGAAAACCGCAATTTTACGTTGACGTACCTCGTACCTTATATGGTACTCTTTTGTTATCATTTCCTAATGAGATACGGTACGTTAGAATGGTCTTAAGTGGAAGGGAAAGTTAGAATGTCTGCGTATATCCGTGTCGTTGTTTAAACATATCTTATTTTGTGTTTGTTTTCTCATCTGCCTCTATTTAGTTTGCATAAATTGTCAGTTAGTTCTTTTTGTTAAATTTGTTAAACATTTGTTAAATTTCATATCACCTTTGGCTCTTCCTGGAAGTAGGTCAAATGTTGTGACCGCATTATTTTGTCATTATTTTTTTACTGTTTGTCATTGTCTTCTATAAATAGACACTCAAGTATGGTCCCCCAAGAAATGTTTGAATGTTGATAATAAGTTTGGGAAGGGTTCTTGTGGTGGCTGTAATATTTTTGATGGATTTTTGACAGCTATTAACATCCTTGCCTGTCTTTCATTCAAGGTGTTTCATATGTAAACGGCATTTAGATTACAAAATTCATATCATTAACTGTATTTGACTTTTGAGTTGTCATGGCCGTGTGCTGAAATTGGGTTGGAATCTGGCGATCCCTTCGTTAAAGATGTGTTGCAGAGTATTTAATTTGCGTTGCATGTTCATTGTTGCTGTCGAATGCTACAGTAATCGTTTACATACGAGTCTGTCTATATTATTTTGTGAAATATACAGTCAACTGAATTGGATAAATGGAAAAAATCAGTTCCTTTTCAATATTTGTTTTCTTGTATATCATCTTTAGCTTCCCCTGAAAGAGGAGGTCCACTACTATAGCCCTTTTATTTTTGTTGCTTTCCTGCCTGTCATTGTCAGAAGTCCCTCGTCTCTCTGAACGTCTCGTTCCTTCGTATCTTAGTGGTGTCTTGCAGTGTCAACTGACTTTATGTAAAGGAGATGGCTTCTGTATAGGCATAATTTTAGCTGGTCCTTATCTCTCTTCTTTCTTGAAATCTTCAGCAGATAAAACTGACAAAAATTTCAGGAGACGTCGGCAGGAAGAAGGAATGAAACTGCTCCTCGCACGAGGCAAACTAGTCCTTATTTTAGTAGTAGCCAAGATAAAACTCCTAGGAAATTGAGTAGTATTAAACCAGGTCTAGTTTCCTTCTTGCTGTGTCTGCACTGACGTGGCCATAATTATAAGTCATTTTTAGCTTCGTGGCTTAGGTCTCCGCAGTTTGATGGCAGCACAAAGCCTCGTTTGTTGTTATCTGTGGTGGATAGGACTTGCTCCAGGCTTTCCATTTGTGGCAAATAGTTGACAGTCAATGACAAGAACGATTTTGGTTGCAATGCCTCTTGGTAGCTTTCAAATACTTTGGTGCTGATGACTGTTTCAGTCTCAGGAAATCATCACCATTAAATAACCATATAATTTACTTTTTATTCTTTCCTAAGAAGTGATTTTTTCTTTCTGTGTTTCCCAATGCCTTCTGTAACCTCTTGAGAATGAACACTGTCATACTCTTTGGAAGCTTGAATTGCAAGTCAGTGCCCCTTTTGTGGGCTTCTTGTTTCATATGAAGAGTGGTTTGTCTCCTGAATAATAATAATAATAATAATTAATGATAATAATAATAATATTCTAGTTAGTAGAGGCATTCCCATTCAGCTGATTTGATATATTCCATTTTTTCAGGTCCTTTACAATAAGAAAATGTTTGAGAAGGGATAGAAGATGCAATCAGAAATCACCTTACGGACCCCCAGCGGACACGGAATCACATTACGTAAGTGCCGCCACTATTCCTAATTCTGACGCCATTGTCAGGTAGGTGGTGGACCTATTCCCAAAAAACGAAGGCTTCAAATTGAGCTGGAATGTCATAAACTGGAACCCATTTGCTTGTTGGTGTTTGTGCAAGCAGTCGTTTCTTTTCGGAGATGATCTTTACCTGCCGTGTAGAACTCGTTTGTTTATCGCTTCTGGAGTTCCTGGATTCCTGTTTGACTGGTGGTATTTCAGGATTCCTTTCCGGCGTTACCGGAAAGACGAAGGTCCTTAGAAAGGTTTTGGGAGATGGGAACGTCGGCCATTATGGCGGTCTTGTACGTTATAGACAGACGTTATCGTATACAGATGGAAGAAGCTTCTAAATTTATCAGATATCGATAGAAAAAGCTTCTAAATTCTGTACTGGAATTCTCTTGTTCATTTGCTGTTGAATTCTGAAAGGTCTCGACTTCGATGCTGTCGTTCCAGCACAGTGATTTTCAGGTCTAAAAGTCTTTGACGTTATTAAAAAGTGTCGCGAACCCTTGCCCTTGTACTTTCAAGGTCGTTGTGGTTCCTCTACTCAGGATGTGTTGTTTAGAGGACTGGTATCACTTCTGCTGTCAGAATTGATATCACTGTTGCTTTCAGAATTGGTATCATAATTGGTATCACTTCTGCTATCAGAATTAGTGTCACTCCAGCTATCATAATTGGTATCAGATTGGTATCACTATTGCTATCAGAATTGGTGTCACTCCAGCTATCATAATTGGTATCACTTCTGCCATCAGAATTGGTATCACTTTTGCCATCTGAATTGGTATCAGGATTGGTATCACTATTGCTATCAGAATTGGTATCACTTTTGCCATCTGAATTGGTATCAGGATTGGTATCACTATTGCTATCAGAATTGGTATCACTATTGCTATCAGAATTGGTATCATAATTGGTATCACTTCTGCTATCAGAATTGGTACCACTCCAGCTATCAGAATTGGTACCACTCCAGCTATCAGAATTGGTATCAGGACTGGTATCACTATTGCTCTCAGAATTGGTATCATAATTGACATCACTTCTGCTATCAGAATTGGTATCAGGGTTGGTATCACTGTTGCTATCAGAATTGGTATCAGGGTTGGTATCACTGTTGCTATCAGAATTGGTATCACTATTGCTATCAGAATTGGTATCAGGGTTGGTATCACTGTTGCTATCAGAATTGGTATCAGGGTTGGTATCACTGTTGCTATCAGAATTGGTATCACTATTGCTATCAGAATTGGCATCAGGGTTGGTATCACTGTGCTATCAGAATTGGTATCACTATTGCTATCAGAATTGGTATCAGGATTGGTATCACTATTGCTATCAGAATTGGTACCAGGATTGGTATCACTGTTGCTATCAGAATTGGTATCACTCCAGCTATCAGAATTGGTATCAGGACTGGTATCACTACTGCTATCAGAATTGGTATCACTATTGCTATCAGAATTGGCATCATAATTGGTATCACTTTGCTATCAGAATTGGTATCACTCCAGCTATCAGAATTGGTATCACTCCAGCTATCAGAATTGGTATCAGGACTGGTATCACTATTGCTGTCAGAATTAGTATCATAATTGGTATCACTTCTGCTATCTGAATTGGTATCACTCCAGCTATCAGAATTGGTATCACTCCAGCTATCAGAATTGGTATCAGGACTGGTATCACTATTGCTATCAGAATTGGTATCATAATTGGCATCACTTCCGCTATCAGAATTGGTATCAGGATTAGCAACACTTCAGGTTTCATCTTCTGAATAACAAAAGTAACAACAATTAGGTTTTGGTGTTTGCGAAGGAAGTTGTTTCTTTCCGAATAACTTCTACACTTTACCCTTTGGGACTTTTTCGGGCATCGTCTCTGCTCCTTTTAGCAAGACGGGTATCGGTCTGCTCTTTGCCTGAGGGTATTTCAGTATTCCGGGATTACTGGAACATCGAATGCCCCTTGGAAATGTTTGGGCATTGCCGTATACTGCCGTTGCATTGGCCTTCCTGTACGTTGCAGACAAACGTTATCACTTAAAGATAGGAAGAGGAATAACAGAAAGCAATAAATATAACAAAAGGCGAATTAGATATCGCTTGGAGAAGCGTCAACTTCTGGGAAATCGCACGGCAGGACGGAGGGTCACTTTTAGCTCCGTAAAGTACCTGGGGTTGCCCGGACTGGAAGCTTTCGTTGAAAAAATATGCAATTTATGAATGATGGGGTCAAAGTGCCCAATCGGCAATCAGTTTATTGCATTTTGAATGTCGGTAAATTCTCAACTTTCTGCAGACAGTTTGGGTACTTCTGTAGACTGGCATCTGTTCTGTGGCGTGTCTCTTTGGCCCTCAGTTATTTTTCCTTGCTTCAAATTCTTTATCATTTTCCTTGCTTCAAATTCTTTATCACGACCTTGTTCTAATTGTGACCTCTGGTTTATCAACAAATCTTTGACCAAGTCTTTTGACCAAGCCCTGTTGTTGTCTAGAATCATGACCCAGTGATCTGAAACTTCTGTGTTAGTTGAACGTATCGTTTTCCTCTTGTGCGACCTTGAAAGACGATGCCCAAGGTTGAGTTATTTGTCGTTTTTACGGTGTAGCCTCTGAAAAAGTTGAGAGGGCCTTCTCAAAAGATTTGTCAGACTCCATCTTTGAATTCCCCAGTTTTAAGTCTGTTTTTTGCTCGTGGTTTGATCTTGAGTGCTCTGTGTATTTACACAATTTCTTTGTTGCAGATATTGAGCATCGTGCCGATGGTGATTGGTACAACGTTATTGCACCGCTGAGGCGAAGCTTCGAAGACCTTCCAGTGGTCTTCTCATCAACTGTAGCCTCACTCGGGGGAGCACCAGCATCTAGATTCCATCTAGAACTCTAGAAATCTCTTTGTTCATTTGTCTGTTAAACTCTGAAATGGTCTTTTTGTATAAGTCTGAGATGGTCTTATTGCATATGTTGCTGTTTCCAATGCAGGACCTTTTTCAAGTTCAAAATTGTCTGTGAAACTGACATAAAGTATAATGTACAATTGGCCTTGTAATTTTGTATTTTTAAAGTGTTTTTGTAAGTGCTGTGTACTGTAATTTTTTAATGATTATTACGGTATTTTTGTACTTTTCTGTGTTCCCATTATTTTAGAGTGTGGAAAGTTGCTTTTGCAAGTCAGTGATTGATGTTCACTTGTTATAAATTGTTACAATTGTAAGAATTGAGTTTTCAACTCAATGCCCAGTTGGCATATCTTTATAAAGCCTTGTGATAAGTTGAAAATTTATTTTATTTGCACACCCTCCCCACAGTGCAAAATTATATAGCTGATGAAAATCTTACCTTGTAATCATCAATTAATGGTGTTGGAATGTTGTCAAATGTTCAGATTCATTTTTGCCTTCATTAAAAACCGGTTTTGATCCGAATCATGTTAATTTTAATGGTTCTTAATACATATTGTCAAACCTTTTTGCCATTTGTCTATTAATAATGAATTTCTCCATCTATATTTCTATAATTCTATGTAAAGCAAAGAATATAAAAGTTAAATTCAATTTAGCATTTTATTACTGACAATTGTCTCATTAAGAGTTATGACATACTGCAATTCCAATTAGCACTTGGACATTTTAAGTCCAGGATGATATGACAAATTTCATTGTAAGTTATGTCTGTGTCTAAAGTGTAATTGTGTGGTTTCATGACTTGTCAGCAAACTATCAAGTATATATACCATTTTACCTTTTAAAGTCTAAGTGCTTGGTAGATTTGTGTAGACAAATCTCTATTCATTATCAGTTGAACATACAAACTCAAGGTGTGTTGATTTACCAGGGGTGTAAGTATATCTACACCTTACACTTACAAACCTTACCCACAAATCATAAACTTCTTTAAATGTTAAATTTCTGTCAGCTTTCAAAGAAAAGCCTTTCTTCATATATAGTACAGTTACAGGGGATAGCTGTATACTCTGTTCAGAGCTAAAACGTCAAATTTCCAAGAATAGCTCTACACCAAAATTGAAGGTTCAATCAACAGGTTTTGAGCTATGCATGTGCAAACCTAGTTCTGAAAAACTGCTAGTATTTAACTTTGTTAGCTCTACACTGCCAAAAATGAAGGTTCACTCAACAGGTTGAGCTATGCATGTGAAAACTTAGTTATAAAAAAACTAATATTTCACTTTCTGCAATACTTGGGCCCATGAGCAAGGTGATTCAGACCTCTACTCAACTTCAGCAAAGACAAGTATTTTTCCATCAACCAATTACCTTTCTGTTACACCTTAGTGAAAAGGTTTACAAGTAAACTGATCACTTTGACCATACACAAAATTTAATCACTTCAGGATCTCATCATTGACCCTTTAATCCTGTGGTAGATTTGTTTTCAGTTTGACAGATTGCTTACTCATTACTCATTGGACGAGAAAAAGGGTAAAAAATATTAGCAGTAATTTTAAATAACTCTTGTAATAAAGTAGTTACAAATATTCATGTAATGTAATACAGTTGTAGATAGCTCAATATCTATTAAAATAGCTTTGTAACACCAAGAGCCAAAAACAAAAATGCAATAAATTTAAAAGGTTGGGAAATAGTTCCTTTAAAAGTAGTCTGGTAACACTTCAAACAGCAAAAAATTTAGATATACTAGAGGTAATAACAAAATTCTCCAGATAAAGAGTGTCAGGTTGTACACAAGCAGGTAAGATTCACAACAGAATCTATAAAAGCTCCCTTCAATAATTGCATTATAGAAAACTCTGAAGTTCAACATAGTACATTGGATGCTTTATACACAGCAGATCCACAAACCCTTGCAATTCCTAGAGTATGGCAGCCTTAAGACAATAACACTAAGTACTTTAAATAAATCATTAGCTCATTCAATCCACCTGTACTAGTGGAGTATTATCAAGCAGACATTGGCCATATTCCACCAGCACAGCCAAGCTTCAATTCTTCCCACACAGCAACCAACAAGTCAGCTATGAACAGCACTTGAAACAGCAGATATCAGTACAGCAACACTCCAAAGCACAGCAGAAATCAGTCTTGTCACAGAGGTTCCATAAAACAGCAGAAACTGGATTTCCAGAGCTTTAACTTCCAGAGGGTAAGATGGCTTCCACCAGAGGACCTAGACAGCAATCACAGGAGAACTGATTTACTTAAATTTGTGGGTCCTTCTCTTCACCTCTGAATAATGGTCCCAAGGGCTGTGAAAAAGAATAAAGTAAGCTTTATAAAGCTTAGTTCCATCATCACACCACTAGGTGGTGGGCCGGTCACAAGTGGCCCCCCTCTTACCTAAATTTAAGCAAAAAAAAAAAAAGATGTCATTAAATCTAATTATTTTTAATGTTAATTATTGCTTAAGTTAAAATTAAAGTTAATTCATGGGTCAGTCATGAAATATATGAATATATACTTTAAATTTCCCCATAAAAACAATTAGCGTTTACTTGCTGCCTAATATCCCTTTGCATAAATTTACAATGATCTTGAGAAGCCATTAAGAATATGTCTTTTATGCCAAATGACCTCTAGAGTACATTCACATAAATACAAATATCCCTTTTAATTCATTAGTTCATAAAAAAAGCTAAAGTCTCAATTAAAGTTATTTTAAAGCCCAGTGCCTTCTAATTCATTAACATGAACCTAAAAAATTGATCAATTTAAAAGCCATTTAATGCAATATCACCAGCTGTCAAAATTGACCTTGAAAATGGAGTTGACCTTGAAAATGTAAGGCTGTAGTGAATAGTGATTCCAAGACTGATCAAATTTATATTAATAATTTGTCAATAAATACATAATTTTCTTCATAAAATTTAATAAAATCATTATAATAAATAAATTTAAGCTTTAAAGACTGATTATATCACCATTATAGTTATCATAAGTGGTTTTATATATATGAAACATGACCGAAATATTACGAAAAGCGCGAAATCTTGGGTGTCTAATGACACCTGCTGGAGCCTCCATAGAATAGGTTGAACATGTCGTCTATGAAACTGTAGTGATTCAAAAAATAATCGAAATAATATTTATACTTTGTCGATAAAAGTGTAATTTTTATTAATAAAATAAAGTATAAAATTATATATATGACATTTTATCTTTTAAAGACTAATTATATTACCATTATAACTATTAAAAATGTCCAATACTTAAGAAGCTTTACCAAAATGTTACGAAAACGCCTTTGAGAAGGCTGTACTGCAAATCAAGTTGAAAAACAGAGTCAAAATAGGCAATTTAACGAATATTATCGTGTTAAAAGCTATAAAACCACAATATATAACAACTATAATGCGTATTTCATCCTTAGAGCTCGTAAAAGCTCGCTCACGCGCGCGCACGGCCCCGAAATACGCAAAAATAAACGCGGGGCTGTGACGTCATCATCCAGCGAGGCCGGTGCCTTCGTAAACAAACCCTCCTTCGTCGACTTAAAACGGGTAATTTTCGTCATTATTTATAATTATTTCATCCCCAGAAGCTGTTTATTAGTTAATTAGACAATTGTTAATATTTAGGGATCATCAACTCGTTCATTAGACGTCGATTTTAGCGTAAATAAGCGAGAGTAAGAGGGAGGACTCCTCAGTCCAGCTTCCCTGCAAGGCGGTCGCCTCGTTCACGGCAGTTGCAAGAAGACGCCCCTCGAAGTAGATTCAGTTTTGCGCATCAAACCCGAGGGCGTCGCAGCCCCACACCCCAGATCTGTCTCATAAGACTACTCTCTGGTGTATACAGAACACACAGCTCTCAAGAGTCACACAGGCTACTCCTCAGAGCTGTGTATTTGATGTCCCCTCGGCAGGAGTCTTAAGAGACAGATCTCGGCTGCGACTTTTTTTGGTTGATAATTATGAATGGACCTTCGTTTTGGGCGCTCGACTCTAATTAACCTGTAATTAATCTGTAATTAACCTGTAATTAATCTGTAATTAAGCTGTAATTAATCTGTAATTAAGCTGTAATTAACCTGTAATTAATCTGTAATTAACCTGTAATTAATTTGTAATTAACCTGTAATTAATCTGTAATTAACCTGTAGGTAACCTGTAATTAATCTATAATTAACCTGTAATTAACCCTCAAAGTCCATCCAACAAGGGGTTTCCATATGCGATCTTCACAAGACAGAGCACGGCTATATATATAATATATATATATATATATATATATATATATATATATATATATATATATATATATATATATATATATATATATGTCTGTTTCAAACAGTTCATATCCCGTCCGGCAAGTGCAATAACTTGTTAACATATGGGTACCCCCCCCCCCAGGCCAGTACTAAACACGGCGAAGGGACATTCTTCCATTTGGCCGACAACAGACAGATGCTTATGGCCAGTATCAGAAGCCCTAAAAGTGTCGACAAAACGAGTCGAAAAGGTAAAAAGAGGGGCGGAGCTAATGCGCAGAATTACCCCAGGATGGTCAGCAGTTTTAAACCTGTTATAGAGTGCCGTCAGTATTGCCATAAGCACGTCAACTACTTCCTGTAACTGTAAGTGAAATGGCCCTGGCCAGCCGACTCGTTCTTTGAAAATAGGGTGTCGTCTTGTGACCCTTGTAAGTTACAGCACAGCATTTTGTACAGAGGAAGTGCTGTGAAATCACAGCATTTATATCTGCATTTACTCGGTCAGTTTGTTCAGGGAATTCTAAATTCTAACATTCCTACATTTTTATTTCTTTTGATCTCAGAAATTTGAACGTTTCCTTTTTTTCCTTCTGTCGTAAATGATGTTGATTTTCATTTGTTTTTATTGATTGATTTATTTATTTTATTTACCTTTTTATTTTTATTTATTTTCATTTATTTTTATTCATTTATTTTTATTTATTCATTTTTTTATCGGTAGCCAATAATGCCCTGGTTTTAATTGTTCCCAAGAGGAGGGCTCCGTAGGTGGGTAGTGCCGTCACCGTACCTCACGCGGTGCACTGTAGACATTACTTAATAAGGTTCTTTGCAGTGTCTCTTCAGCCCCTAGCTGCAACCCCTATTCCTTTTACTGTGCCTCTCTTCATATTCCCTTTCTTGTGTGTTACTTTTCACAACCCTCTCCTAACAATTGTTCCATAGTGGAACTGCAGAAGATTTACCTCCTTTTACGCCTTTCAGACCTTTCTATTCCTCTCAATTTTCCTTTCAGAACTAAATGAGGTGTTTCGTTTCCCCTGGGGGAGGCACGTCACCCTACTGCGGTTCCCTATTGGGTGCCCCTGGTTCAAGGTCCTCCTGCCATGTTTGTCAGTATTTGGTAAATGTTTCAGTTGGTGGGTCAATTGGTGGGCCGTCCCTGTTCACAGAGGCATTATGGGTCATTAATGTTGAATGCAGCTGTTCCTGTCGATCATTATTTTGTGGCGTCTGTAAAACCTGTCGTCTTTGATAAGTGGCAGGCTTTGTGGAGTGATCAGTCCCATTATCCCATTCTGAGGTGGTCTTGAGCCTGTGTTGGGCTGTGGCATTCATGAAGAAAAAATAATAAAATATAATAATAACAACAACACAGGTGTGCGCAGTTCCTCGTCATGTGAGAACGAGCTTCCTTTTGAGGTCACCTGCAGTGTTGACATATGATGGTGCTTGGACCTTTCAGCTTGCATCTCCTCTGTAACATTGGGACACTGTGATTATACTGTGCGTTTCTGAAGTTGATTGGACAGTGTCTTATTGTTATTATTATTATTATTATTATTATTATTATTATTATTATTATTATTATTATAAATGCTATTATTATCATCATTATTTTTATTATTAAAAGTATTATTATTATTATTATTATTATTATTATTATTAGTATTATTATTATTATTATTATGAATACTACTATTACTAATATTATTTTATTATTTTTATTATTGTAAGTGCTATTATTATTATTATTATTATTATTATTATTATTATTATTATTATTAATATTAT
Organism: Macrobrachium rosenbergii; assembly: GCA_039081455.1. Taxonomy (NCBI): domain Eukaryota; kingdom Metazoa; phylum Arthropoda; class Malacostraca; order Decapoda; family Palaemonidae; genus Macrobrachium; species Macrobrachium rosenbergii. Next base: position 271,356 of record JANJGK010000383.1, read on the forward strand.
TATTATTATTATTATGAATACTACTAATACTGATATTATTATTATTATTATTATTATTATTATTATTATTATTATTATTATTATTATTATTATTATTATTATTTCAGTTTTAGATTTCTTGACACCTTAGTGAGTGGTTAGAGTTTAGTGGGTGGTTAGTATGAGTGAGTGTTTGCAGTATAGTGAATGTTTAGTGTGTGTTTAGTGTTTAGTGAGTCTTAGTGTTTAGTAAGTTTATAGTGTTGCATGGTTAGTGTTTACCCTTTAGTGTATAGTTTAGTGAATGTTTAGTCTTTAGAGTTTAGTGTTTAGTAAGTGTTTAGTGAATGTTTAATGTATTGAGTGTTTAGTTTAGTGAGTGATTAGTGTTTAGCCTTTAGTTTAGTATTTAGTGTAGTGAATGTTTGTAAGTGTCTAGTGTTTAGAGAGTGTTTAGTGTTGAATGTTTAGTGAGTCTCAGTGTTTAGTGAATGTTTAGTAAGTGCTTAGTGTTTAGAAAGTGTTTAGCCATTAGTTTAGTGAATGTATAGTGAGTGCTTAGTGTTTAGTAAGTGTTTAGTGCTTAGTATGTTGTGTGTTATATAAGTGTTTAGTTAATGTTTAGTGAGTGAATGCTTAGTTTTTTGTGAATGTAAACGTTTAGTTAATGTTTAGTTAGTGGATAGCAAGTGTTTAGTTAATGTTTAGTTAGTGGAGAGCAAATGTTTAGTTAGTGGATAGCAAGTGTTTAGTTAATGTTTAGTTAGTGGATAGCAAGTGTTTAGTTAATGTTTAGTTAGTGGATAGCAAATGTTTAGTTAATGTTTAGTTAGTGGATAGCAAGTGTTTAGTTAATGTTTAGTTAGTGGATAGCAAGTGTTTAGTTAATGTTTAGTGAGTGCTTAGTGGGTGTTTAGTTTGCATTTAACATTTAGTTAATGTTTAGTTAGTGTGTAGTGAATAATAATTGAATGTTTAGTGTATGTTTAGTTAGTGCTTAGCAAGTTTTTAGTTAATATTAGTGAGTGCTTAGTAGTTGTTTAGTTTGTGTTTAATATTTAGTTAATGTTTAGCTAGTGTTGAGTGAATGTTTAGTGAGTATGTATTTAGTGAATGTTTAGTTAGTACTTAGCAAGTGTTTAGTAATGTTAAGTGAATGCTTAGTAAGTGTTTAATTTGTCTTTAAAATTTAGTTAATGTCTAGTGAGTGCTTAGTGTATAGTGACTATTTAGCGCATGTTTAGTGAGTGTTTAGCAAATGTTTAGTGAGTGCTTAGTGTATAGTGAATGTTTAGAGAGTATTTAGTGAATGTATAGTGAGTGTTTAGTATTTAGTGAGTGTTTAGTGACTGTATATTACTGCTTAGTGAGTGTTCAGTGGCTTTATGCAAAGAAGTCTCGCAATTTACAGGAACTGCTTACGCCAGACATTGCTTAGATACGAGACCAGGTGTTTAGACCTCAACTGGAATGGTTACGGTGCTTAGGTCAGCCTGTATTTGGAAGGTCATTTCCTCTGTGAAATTGGTCAAATAATAATAATGTACTGCTTTCGTTCCTTTTACTGTACCTCCTTTCATATTCTCTTTCTTCCACCTTACTTTCCTCAACCCTCTCCTAACAATAGAGCTTCTTCAACTGCTTTGAGGTTTTTCTGCTGTTTACGCCTCACAAACCTTTCACTGTCAATTTCCGTTTCAGCGCTGAATGACCTCACAGGTCCCAGTGCTTGGCCTTTGGCCTAAATTCTACATTCAGTTCAAATCTTTGAGTGGAGTCCCTTGTGTAAAAACCCTTGATACAGGAAGACATTTTCAGCCAACCTTTTCTCCACAAAGCTCTGTTCGGCTATTGATCTTGTCAATACGTTACCTATGGTCACTTTTCCCGTCGAACTTTCTCTTTTGCTTTCTTCCTTTTGCTCCCGTCGATTTTGAATCCTAACCTCTGCCTGCTCGGGAACTTGGCATGCGCTTTAGACATCCTTTGGAATCATTCTCCTACAAGCAATTTTCCTTTGACTCTACTCTACTTCCATTCATATTTCCTTTCTTCCATCAAACTTTCCTCAACCCTTCCCTGACGATTGTTTCGTAGTGCTACGGAGAGGTTTTCCTCCTCCTGTTATGCCTTTCTATTCCTCTCGTTTCTCCTCCCGGCTCTGACTTGAGGTCATCATAGGTCCCAGCCGAACAGAGCTTTGTGGAGAAAATATGATTTCACAAACACGATACTTTTCGTTCCTGTGCAAATTATTCTGCAGTTTTTTATCGTGCTTTCTCAGTCAATGTAGGTGACGGGATATTCAAGTAACTACCGTATTTTATATATACTTTGTATTTTAATCATTTTTACTTCTATATTTATTAGTTTATTATCAATTTATTATCAGTTCTTCTAAATGAACACTTTAATATTCTTTGGAAGCTTGAATTTCAGGTTGGATAATAATAATATAATAATAATAATAATAATAATAATAATAATAACAATAATAATAATAATAATAATAATAATAATATTCAAAATGATGAGTAGAATTCGGTGAAAGATTTCCTGGGGATGACGTCAATTGCAGTCGACAGGGAATACTTTAGTATGGTCCTTTACAAAGGCTGGAATATTACGTGTGGATATCATATTATTATTATTTTTTATTATTATTATTATTATTATTATTATGACTGTATTTCATTCCTTTTACTGCACCTCCGTTCAGCTTCATAGTGCAACTGCGAAGCTTTCCCCCTGTTACACCTTTCAGACCTTTGTACTGTCAGTTTCTGATTCAGCTCTGAATGACCCCATAGGTCCCAGTGCTATGCCTTTGGCCTAAATTGTATATTTGTCCCTATTTCTGTTTATTACTGGACGTTAGTCACGTCGATGAAGTTTTTTTTTTTGGAGGCAGTTCAAACCATATATTTTTTAAAATGAACCTTATCTCTCCATCATATAACTTTTACTTCTGTGCCAATGGTAGTAAAAGCTATGTAATGTAGAGGTTGAATATTTAAAAAGTAAATACAAAGCATTTATATATTTTTTTTTGTCTTTTTCAGGACTGTAATGATAGTAAAGAAGAGAAGTAAAAATTGAATCCAGAATGATCCACAACTTTTACAGATGTATTCCAGAGTTCTGGGAGCTCCACTTATGGCCCTTTGAAGATCAGAGACTTGACTTCGTACAGTAGTGATCTTGTACGTCATGTTTGTTTGGAGGTAAGGACCTCCCTGAACCTTGTGCAAAAAATTATAAAAGGCTGCCCGAGACACAAGTAGAGTGTCGCTGTTTTTGTATGTCTAGCCTTACTCTTTCCATTTGGTTAAATCACATTTTCTGTTGGTATAGGCAGTCCCCAGCTTACGACGCTTATGACGCCAATCCGAAATATAGCTACAAAATGGCAGAATAATAAAAATTTGGATTTTTTTTATGAAAAACTCAAAAAAATCCAGTTTACATTGTTTTCAATGCACACAAAGCATTAAAAGTCAGGTTTTCTTAGGATTTTTGACGATTTTTCAGCGTACAATGCGTCGTAGGAACGGAACCCCCATTGTAAACCAGGATCATAAATTCTTCAACAGGACTGGTTGCAATATCGACACAGTCAGAAGACCTCCGTCAGAGAGAAATGTGTTGTTGCATTAGTCCCTTTTGTGTGAATATGTGACACTACAGTGTCAACTGTGTATTGTGGATGCCCTACAGATAGAGGTTATGGTAAGTAAAATCTGGGTGGGTTTCGTGGTGGCAACCATTTTGATCTGACAATTTTTTTATTCTTGGTCTTTCATAATTTCCATTGCATATTTCAGTCTGTATCTCTCACCTTACTCTATAATTTAATTACATTTTTATTTTTTTATTCTTTAATTTGTTAATTTATTTTGTGTTTTCTAATAACTGATCTCTTCTTTCTGTATTTCCTATTTATTTGGAGTCAGTGACCCCTTTTGTGGGGTTGTTTCTTATGAATGAATAGGGTTTGTCTTTTGAATAATCACAATTCTGACAGTATCTTTTCGTCGTAAGGTCAGACTGGGTCCTTTTCGCTGTCTCTTTGAGCATCTACTCCACTGTATGCTCTAAAACATTTGTTAAGTGGCTATGTCAGGTGTTCTCAATTGTTCGTTGCCAATTCTTGGGTGCTTACGCTAAGAAAACTCCTCACCAGATCCATGCCCCCAGCCATCTCCTTCTCGACCAAATATTTTTCCTTGCTAATTGCTCCTCTGAGGCTTCACAGATTCTGCAAAACTTCGTGAAGAGAATTCCTCATTTTATCTCTACTTTAAAGAGGTTCTTTTCCTCCTGTTACACCTTGCAAACCTTTTCACTCTCGGTTCTCCTTTAAGCGCTGAATGACCTTGTGTGTCCCAGTACTTGGTATGCCTTTGGCCTGAATTCTACATTCTATTCCATTCCGTTCCATTCCATTCCATAGACAGCTTCAAGAAGGCACAGTTTATGTTACTTCTCCACACGTACACGAGTGTGGAGGTGTTTCTCGAAGGAGATGTGTGATTTCAGCCTTCCTTCAAGAAATGATGGCGGTTTTGCCACCTTCTAAGTTCAGATTTTGTATAGCTTGCCTATAGTGTACATACAGTGCGTTGTGTTTTAGGATGAAAAAACGTACAGTACTGTATTGATTTTATACCATAACGCACAGTGAAACCTCGCTTTAATGGACTAACAGGGGCGGAAGGTCGTCTGTTGAAGCTGAATCCCCTAGTTGGTGTTTACTGGTGGGCTACCCTCGGCCTAGGTGCGATAACCACTGACATACATGAAAAGACTCACGTTATGGAATAAACTGAATAATAAATGTAATAAAACCATTTTCACCTTACTGTATATATTATTGCACTCACAGCAATCTTGATCGTCTGGTAACCTCTCAGAAATTGTAATGGTAGTGTATAATATCCATTTTGAATTAAAAATTCATTATCATTTTGGTGGTAAATAACAGTTTAGAACAACGCAGTCATACGAACGATGATTATCGTACATTATCGTATTGGTTCCCTTTTAGGCGACGTGTTTAGGAAAACCATGATGTAGAATCAGCTTTGTTATTTCGTTCATTTTGAATCTCTAAGGATACAGTAAGTAGAACAGTAGGAAAACAGATGGTTTTGTAATTTAACAGTCAGCTTATGCCACCCTTGGCTGCATTTTGTCCGTTAAATCCGATGTCCGTTGGTTCCGGGTCCATTAAGTACAATTATTTTGTTAACTTGGGATTTTTTGTTAATCTTGGGATTTTCTGAGGTCAGTTCTTGGGATTTAGTATAAGAAAATAATTTGCGTAGCAGCACAGGCCCAAATGACTCAGGTCAGCCGTTAGAACACCAAAACACCGACCTTATGAATTGACGCTCTACTCTCCATTTGGCAATCGTCTTATAATTTTTTACCTCGTCTTATCTAAAAGTCGTCTTATACATGGAAATATACGGGATACATTTGTAAATATTTCTGGATAGAAATAAAAAAGTAATGTCTATTCACTTTTTTAGCAATATGAAGTATGTTTCCCCGGCAGCTTAATATAATCTTTCTTTTTACAGGTGACAGTGTGACTGCCGTGTGCGGAAGGATGGACAGGATTTTCAGGATGGAAGAAAGTACAATGCACACCTGTGTGACTGGAGTTTGCCGTAACTGATGCAGTCTTCAGACTGAAACATCATGAAAATCTTTGTGGGTGAGTGTAAAAAACAACCTGAGTTGCGTTATATTGAATAGAGGAAAGTTTTGTTCATGCAACTTACCTGTCAGATATATATATAGCTGTATTCTCCGAAGTCCGACAGAATTCCAAAAACTCGCGGCACACGCAGTGGGGCCAGGTGGTTAATACCCATTCCCGCCGCTGGGAGGCGGGTATCAGGAACCATTCCCATTTTCTATTCAGATTTTCTCTGTCGCCGGTACTGTCAACAACTGTTTTCAGTACCTCCGTCTTTGGATTTCGTAAACTCGTTATTTTCCACTTAAGTATTCTATTTGACTTTTGGTTTTTGTCTTTGGATTGTGGATTGGCATACGCTTTTGTGGAATTTGCTTTTGATTGCTCTTTGGATGATGTCTGGATCTAGTTATGCTAGCTTCAGAGTATGTTGTGTGAATGGGTTTAAGGTGAGGCTACCGAAAGTTTCGGTAGATCCTCACTTTACATGCATGAGGTGTAGGGGGCAGGTTTGCTTGATAAATGATCGCTTACTTTGCCTCCCACCCTGCTAATTTATTAGTTCAGGATTTCATTCTCGCACTAATAGTGCTCCTTTTTGCATCTGGAAGATGGCTAACAAATATTATCTATTGCGAAGGTGCATAGATTGAGCGAGTCAAGCGATAATAAAGAAGAAACAATAGTAACGCTGGGTCAGTCAAAGTGCACGTCGTGAAAACGGACTCGTAAGGCGGACGCTGAAGAAGGATATGTCCAATAAAGTTTTCGTAACTATGTTGTTACAACAAAATCAAACACTTATGGAGTTATTAAAGGAAATGTAAGGTTTGTTTTTGGAGAACTAGAGTGACGTCACGTAGGCAATGGCTGCCTCCTAGTAAAAAGTAAACAAACGCTTTCGCGAGTTCAAAGTAGCACGGTAAACGTTAAAGATGCCATAATTTACTCAGGTCGGTATCAAACATTAGTTTTAGTCAGGGTGAGGAGATAACCTACCATAATTTTAGTTAAAACGACGAGAATAGGTTTTATCTCGCCGAGACTGATTTAAATCTACGTGCTTTTTTAGAAGCACCATTTTAGACGCACTTTCCGACGTTCAAGACAGTGACTTGAGTCTTTTGAAGTTAAGGCTCACGAAGTTAGAGCCATTGCAACCTCGGTGGCTTTCCAGAAGAACATGTCCCTTTGCGATCTTCTGGGTACCACCTTCTGGCGAAGCAATTCGGTGTTCGCTTCACATTACTTGCGGGACGTGAAGACGACATACGAAGACTGCTATTCGCTAGGACCATACCTTTCCGCACTCCAGATCGGCCCCATAACACTTCTAGGCCTGGACCTCTGTCGGACTCCCAGGACCAGGGAGAGGGCAAGTCGAAAGCCACAGGAGGGTTACGGAGGCTTCCCCCGATCTGGTGTCCCTTCGGCAGGACCTGTTGACACTCTAGGTCAGGTGGTTGGTCGTTGCTCCTTTTGCCCTCACAGTATGGCCTTATGATCTAGTCCCATTGTGGTCACGCCCCCGTGGACAGATCATCTAGAACTCACCAGCTATATAGGTCACTACCTTGCTGGAGACTCTAGTAAAGCAGAAGCAGGCTTCGGTGACTGTAATCACGAAGTCAGCTATGCTAACAAGTAAGGAACCAAGGCGTCAATCGCCTACATATCTTTGTTTCCTAAATCCTATTCTGTCTCTTCCCACCTCTAATGGTGGGATTCAGCTATATATATATCTGACAGGTAAGTTGCATGAACAAAATGATATTTTAATGATAAAATAAAGTTTGTTCATACTTACCTGGCAGATATATATAATCATAGTGCCCACCCTCCTCCCCTCAGGAGACAGTGGCACTAGAAAATCTGAATAGAAAATGGGAATGGTTCCTGATACCCGCCTCCCAGCGGCGGGAATGGGTATTAACCACCTGGCCCCACTGCGTGTGCCGCGAGTTTTTGGAATTCTGTCGGACTTCGGAGAATACAGCTATATATATATCTGCCAGGTAAGTATGAACAAACTTTATTTTATCATTAAAATATCATTTTTACAGACCCAGCACGCCTCAAGACCTACAGCTGTTTTGCCTAAGTCGTTTCAATACATCCATGAAGTTTATGTGATACAGTACGGTCTATTACAGTAAAAAAATTATAATTTTTGCTATTGATGCCAGGGCATATAACTACTACTTTTTTTTCCCCTCCTTCATAATGCTAAATTCAGATAAAGCTGTTGATAAATCAGTGAACCCAGTTTCTTAACAATTTATTGTTTTGAGATAATATGTGGTAAAGTCATCAATAAAGTTTTGGTAAACCTTTCGGTTAGACGAGATATGACTTATTGCTTTTGTAGCAAATAAAAATTGCAAAAATAGGATGTCAGGCTACTTATAATTGCAAAATTAACACATAAGGTTAGGTTATAGTTAATATATTAGGATCATTACATTATTGAGTTAAGAAAATAGCAAAACAAATAGTTCAGGCTGATAACAGATCGTGCAAGATATTTGAAAGATGTGAAAACTCTGTTCTGGTTGCAAAAAATAATGAATTCCCATCAGTGGAATGCAAAAGCAACGGTTTCAACAATAAAACTTGCGAACATTTGGCAGAATTAGATTTTAGGTTGAAATTTATGCAGGTGCAGCTTGGGTTGTATCAAATGAACTTTATGGCTGCATTGAAGTGACTTAATGACTTCAGTTTCAACGTAAAGGACTTTTTGGCAAAACGGCCGGACCTTAAGGGTGCGGTTCCTGATGTCGAGGAAGGTGGGAATCGACGGGAATCGGCCACTGGAATTGGTAAGTTTTATGAATAATTTTGAATACATTTTTCTGATGTGGTTCGATAACCTAACTGAAAGAGTGGACGCGACTGCAAAAATATTGACTTTATTTGATTGCAGAAATATTTATTTTTGGTTTAATATATATTTCATTGATACAAGTGCGTATGGAACTGGACTTAAACCTGTAGGAAAATGTATTAAAGCTGTGAGCGAGTCAATCCCACTTGATATTTGCACATTCGGTTACATCATAGAGAGAAGGGGATAGGATTTTGGTCAGGATTTGAAGGCTGTCATGGATTCAGTCCTCTTAGGAATTTGTGGGGGAGTCAACCACACGATTCCTACTTAACCTAATTTCATTTACAAACAATCCACGACCACAAGTTTTCTCTGAATTCTTTGTGATAAAACCACTAAAATACTCAGGTATAAGAAGTCTTTAGAGGGGTTTTAAGATCATCCCCAGTGTTGAGAGGATAGCGCCCACTGCCTCTGGGTACGACCAGCTCTTTCGAACTCACTCGTGGACTCTGTTGAACTCTCTCTTGAGCTCCCTCTTTTGAACTCTCTCTTGAACTCCCTCTTTTGAACTCTACTGAACTCTTTTGAACTCCGTATTTTGAACTCTATTAAACTCTCTTTAACTCCCTCTTTTGAACTCTACTGAACTCTCTTTTGAACTCTGTATTTTGAACTCTATTAAACTCTCTTTAACTCCCTCTTTTGAACTGTATTGTACTCTTTCCTTTGAACTCTCTATTGAACTTCCTATTTTGAGCTCTGTTGAACTTCTTTTGAACTCTTGAGCTCTCACTTTTGAGTTCTGTTTTTGTTGAACTCTCTTAAACTCACTCTAACTCTTTCCTTTGAACTCTTGTGGACTCTCTTTTGAACTCTGTTGAACTCCCTTTTTTGAACTCTGTTGAACTCCCTTTTTTTAACTTTTGAACTCTGTTGAAGTCTCTTTTGAACTCTGTTGAACTCCATTTTTGAACTCTCTTTTGAACTCTGTTGAAGTCTCTTATGAACTCTGTTGAACTCCCTTTTTTGAACTGTTGAAGTCTCTCTTTTGAACTCTGTTGAACTCCCTTTTTTGAAGTCTCTTTTGAACTCTGTTGAACTCCATTTTTGAACTCTCTTTTGAACTCTGTTGAAGTCTCTTATGAACTCTGTTGAACTCCCTTTTTTGAACTCGGTTGAAGTCTCTCTTTTGAACTCTGTTGAACTCCCTTTTTTGAACTCTTTTGAACTCTGTTGAAGTCTCCCTTATGAACTCTGTTGAACTCCCTTTTTTGAACTCTGTTGAAGTCTCTTGAACTGTGTTGAACTCCCTTTTTTGAACTCTGTTGAAGTCTCTTTTGAGCTCTTGAACTCCCTTTTCTTGAACTCTTGAACTCTTTTGAACTCCCTATTTTGAAATCTCTTGAACTCTCAGTTTTGAACTCTACTGAACTCTCCTTTGAATCTCTGTTGAACTCTCTTGAACTATTGAACCCTCTCCTTTGAATCTGTTGAACTCTCTCATTTGAACTCTATTGAACTCTCCTTTAAATCTGTTGAACTCTCCTTTGAATCTGTTGAACTCTCATTTGAATTCTATTGAACTCCTTTAAATATGTTGAACTCTCTTGAACTCCCTCCTTTGAACTCTTGAATTCTATTGAACTCTCCTTTGAATCTCTGTTGAACTCTCCTTTGAATCTGTTGAATGCTCTTTTGAACTCTGTTGAACTCCCTTTTTTGAACTCTGTTGAAGTCTCTATTGAACTCTGTTGAACTCCCTTTTTTGAACTCTGTTGAAGTCTCTATTGAACTCTGTTGAACTCCCTTTTTTGAACTCTGTTGAAGTCTCTATTGAACTCTGTTGAACTCCCTTTTGTGAACTCTCTTTTGAACTGTTGCACTCCCTCTTTTGAACTCTGTTGAAGTCTTTTGAACTGTGTTGAACTCCCTTTTTTGAACTCTTTTGAACTCTGTTGAAGTCTTTTAAACTGTTGAACTCCCTTTTTTGAACTCTGTTGAAGTCTTTTCAACTATGTTGAACTCCCTTTTTTGAACTCTTGAACTGTTGAAGTCTCTCTTTTGAACTTTGTTGAACTCCCTTTTTTGAACTCTTTTAGTCACTGTTGAACTACCTTTCTTGAACTCTCTTTTGAAATCTCTCCTTTGAATCTTTTGAACTCTGTTGAGCTCTCTCTTGAACTCCCTTTTCTTGAACTATTGAACTCTTTTGAACTCTCTTGAACTCCCTATTTTGAAATCTGTTGAACTCTGTTTTGAACTCTACTGAACTCTCCTTTGAATCTGTTGAACTCTCATTTGAATTCTATTGAACTCTCATTTGAATTCTATTGAACTCATTTGAATTCTATTGAACTCTCCTTTGAATCTCTGTTGAACTCTCTTGAACTCCCTCTTTTGAACTCTATTGAACTCTCTCCTTTGAATCTCTGTTGAACTCTCTCTTTTGAAGTCTCCTTAGAATCTGTTGAATGCTCTTTTGAACTCTCCTTTGAACTCTATTGATCTCTCTCCTTTAAACTGTATTGAACTCTCTCCCTTGAACTATTTTGAATTCTGTTTAACTCCCTCCTTTGAACTCTGTTTTGAACTCTGTTGAACTCCCTCTTTTGAACTCTCTTCAACTCCCTTTTTTGAACTCTCTTGAACTCCCTTTTTTGAACTATGTTAAACTTTCTTCTTTGAACTCTCTTGAACCCTCTTGTGAACTCTATTGAACCATCTCCTTTGAACTCTGTTGAACTCTCTTGAACTCCCTTTTATGAAATATTAAATGCTCTTTTTGAACTTTATTGCTCTCCATTGAAGTCATTTTGAACTCTTGAACTTTTGAACCCATGAACTCATTTGAATTTTCTCTTGGACATTTTTGAATTTTATTGCTCTCTCTCTCTCTCTCTCTCTCTCTCTCTCTCTCTCTCTCTCTCTCTCTCTCTCTCTCTCTCTCTCAGATTTTCTTGAACTCTCTTGAAACCTCTCTTTATGAAATCTTTCTTGAACTCCCTCTTTTGAACTCTTGTTATACAGTGAATAAGTATGAGATTCACTGATAGGGATTATGAAAGAGAGAGAGAGAGAGAGACACGATGTTGATAGTTTAAAATGATGAGTCATGGGACCAAGTAAATTGAAGACTAACCATAACAAACCTCCAAGATGTGGGAAAGGAAGGAGGAGTTAGAGGATAGGTTATGAAGCGAAAAGGTCAGCAAAATTGACCTGATTTGTCCTTGCAAAAAGTGGGAGTTAAGATTGAACCATTAAGAGTAAAGTAGACGTCCTCAAGGAGGCGGAGTTTTATTCAACATAGGTCCAGAGTTCATTCTGATCAATTTTTAGCGAGAGTTACTTGAAACCCAAATTGGGTAGGATTGTGTCACTCGCTCCTCTCCTAACATCAAGAAATTTCTAAGTCCAGGGTGGCTGGCCGTGTGATATAGTAGAGTTAGAATAAAACTTATGAAAAACCGTGCCCGGAGAATACTTACCCCCTCCTGATATATGAAAAATTATTAATAGACAATTTCAACCTAACTTACCGAGTCCCCTGCGTTACTATCAAGTGAAGTCTACAGACACGGTCGTTCATATGTGGTGCAACGCAAAACACAAAGAAAAACTAAACCGCATAATACTCTATTGAACACCCTCCTTTGAACTCTGTATTTTGAACTCTACTGAACTCTCTTGAACTCCCTCTTTTGAACTCTATTGAACCCTTTTGAACTGTATTTTGAACTCTATTAAACTCTCTTTTTAATGCCCTCTTTTGAACTCTCTTGAACTCTTGAACTCCCTCTTTTGAACTCTATTGAACCCTTTTGAACTCTGTATTTTGAACTCTATTAAACTCTTTTTAATGCCCTCTTGAACTCCCTCTTTTGAACTCTTTTGGAATGTATTGAACTCCCTATTCTGAACTCTGTTGAACTCCTTCTTTTGACCTCTATTGAGCTCACACTTTTGAGTTCTGTTTTTGTTGAACTCTCTTGAACTCACTAACTGTTTCCTTTGAAAACTTTTGAACTCTCTTGAACACTCTCTTTTGGACTCTGTTGAAGTCTCTCTTTTGAACTCTGTTGAAGTCCCTTTTTTGAACTCTTTTGAACTCAGTTGAACTCTCTCCTTTGAATCTCTTTTGAACTCTGTTGAATTCTCTCTTGAACTCCCTTTTTTGAACTCTTTGAATTCTCTTGAACTCCCTATTTTGAAATCTCTTGAACTCTATCTTTTGAACTCTCCTTTGAATCTCTGTTGAACTCTCTTGAACTCCCTCTTTTGAACTCTCTTTTGAACCCAGTTGAACTCTCTCCTTTGAATCTCTTTTGAACTCTATTGAACTCTCCTGTGAACTATATTGAACTATTTTGAATTCTGTTTAACTCCCTTCTTTGAACACTCTTGAACTCCCTGTTTTGAACTATTAAACTCTCTTTTTGAACTGTATTGCATTTTATTGAACTTCTGTTGAACTCTTGAACTCTCTTTTGAATTTTCTATTGAACTCTCTCTCTCTCTCTCTCTCTCTCTCTCTCTCTCTCTCTCTCTCTCTCTCTCTCTCTCTCTCTCTCTCTCTCTCTCTCTCTCTGTCAAATCAAAAATCTCAGTCTCAGGTTCAGTTTCATAACTGAGAACTTCATAAGGTCCTTAGGGGTAATTGCTTACAATAAAAACAATAATAATAATAATAATAATAATAATAATAATAATAATATTTTTAGGCTGTGTGAAATATTCAATTAAATTTCCTGCAAAATTTATATTTCATTTGCAGGCTGATAACTTCTTCGTCTGTTGCAAGATGGCCGCTCGGTGTCAGAGTCCCCTGACAGGAGACCACAAGACGGAAGACGCAGCACAAGAGGAGAATTAATGTCAGAGACGTCTCCAGTTGGCTTCTTCGAGTCAGAAGACGTCGTTTTTCAGCGACGACAAAGGACCTGAAACCAACGCAAACGAGAGAGAGGAACCTCCCCCATTGGGGCCTCACGGCGGTGAAACCTCCTGCGTTGTGAGGGTGAGTGTGGGAGTATTTCATGAGAAGTCTTCTTGTACTTTCCCCCATAGGGGCTAAGTGCCATCAATGCACCTCGCATGACGCACTGTAGGCACTGCTATGCCTTTTAGCCTTTGATTCCCATTCCTAATTCCTCACTTCTTTTTTTTCAGCCTTTTACTTGATTCCCATTCCCACTTCCTCACTTCTATGTTAAGCGCTAAATGGCTGAAAGTGGCCCAGTGCTTAATTGTACAGTGTAGCATTTATAGGTGGTACCTAATTGTACAGCATTCATAGGTGGTACCTAATTGTACAGCATTCATAGGTGGTACCTGATTGTATAGCATTTATAGGTGGTACCTAATTGTACAGCATTCATAGGTGGTACCTGATTGTATAGCATTTATAGGTGATACCTAATTGTATAGCATTTATAGGAGGTACCCAGTGTGTAGCTACTAAAAGATTGATGTCAGCATTGATGTAGTTATTGAGAAAGTGAAGTTTATCCATACAAGTGTTACAAAGGCAGTATTAATCTGGGTGTAGCCTTCAAGGTGTATAAAATAATTGTATATTTATCAGTTCTTAAAATGAATAGTATTCACTTTGCATGTCTAGTTTGCAAACAGGAGATATTTGTCAAGAAACAAAATAGGATTAAAAAAAAAAAAAGTGCCTGTTTATGTAGGAATCTCAGAACTAAGATTGTGTCACTCCAAGAAAAGATCTTTTATTGAGTCATAAATCTGAAATTTAATTATTCTGTAACCTAGTTTTTTAATATTCAATTTTTAAACCCATTGGTCAAGAATATTATTGTATTGGGTGACTTAAAATTAAAAAGTTTATGGCTAAAGTAACATCTAAATCTTAACAATATGTGGGGGGCAAAATATTGGAAGGACCTTTGACCGTGTTCAGAGTGCAACTGCTTTGAGGTTTTCCTCCTGTTAGCCTTCTTAACCTTTCAAACCTACGTACTCTCAATTTTCTTTCCAGCGCTGAATGACCTCATAGGTCCCAGTGCTTGGCCTTTGGCCTAAACTCTCTATTCCGTTCCTATATATTCCATTTGTGTGTTCTTGAAGTTTAGTAAAAAGCTTCTCCAGGTGTCAAGTATAGATCAGCTGAGGTCAGGAACTGTGTGCAATTGCTGTCAGCTCTGAGATATCTAGAAAGTGTTCAAGTGCACATTATAATAAAGGTCTTTGTAGCTTAACAGACTTTGTTGCTTCACAGAAAGACCGACAGACTCCACAGAGTCTGTTGAGTTGGGGTGCAACTCGAGAAACTCTGAGGTATCTTCATTACTGCCACTTGAATCTGTCTCAGATTACCAGCTGTATAATATTTGAAACCGTAGCTCTTGGTTCTTTTATACAAGAGTTTTAAATATCTGGAAATGTATCTAAGGTCAGATGTTCAAGATCTAATTCCTATGACGATTGTATTCAGTAAATTTAGTAGCAAGTTTTGGATCATTCTAAATTAGGTCTCTATGAAGTTGAATCCCCATAGGTGATTAGTGCTGTCAGCACACATCATGCAGTACACTGCAGGTATTACCTAAGGTTATGCGCAGCATCCCTTTGCCCCCAAGCTGCAACCCCCTTCCTTATATTATACCTCCGTTCAAATTCCCTTTCTTCCATCTAACAGTTGTGTCAACAGTTTTTTCAGTGCTGAATGATTTCATAGGTCCCAGTGCTTGGCTTTTGGCTTAAATTTTATATTTCAGTTCCACTATATGAAGTTGAAGTGTTTTTAATTTGGCACTTGAAAGACCTGTGAGATTGAATTTTGGTCTCTAGCTAGAGAGGAGAGAGAGCTAACCACTGAGATAGACACTTTCAATAATAATTTTTCAGTTGCACTAAGAGGCTGCTGTCACTTTTTTGTGAAATTTGCAATGTAGAATCATTTTTTTTATTGCTTTTAACATTTCCTGTTAGATTGAAATGAATTTCAGTAAGTTATCCTTGATAAAACGTTAATAATTCCTACACCTAGTGACCCCATTTATCCCCTCTTAGCACAAGACTTGTGTATAGGATGCTTGAAGTTTTATTGTAGATAATCGTGTCCTTCCTTTAAGTCACAAGCAAAACAACCTCAATTTTCCATGTCTTAATGGTTTTTTGTTCTTCCAGGTGAATCTGCAGTTTGGCAAGGCACTTCGAAAGCAACGATTGTACCATTTTGACAGCGCTTGAAGAAAATAGCAACGCTACAGTTACGTAAACAGGAGTGGTACATTTTCATAAACCCCACTGGACAAACATTGCAAGAAAATAATCATGAGATGTTGTTTAGTGCTTTAACAAAGGTACATTCTTAATTAACATACGTAAGGTGTCTGGGGAAGTGTATCATTTTGGTGGGACAAAGAGAATTGTTCAGATGGAGCCCAAGTTATGGATTTAGAGGTTTTGGTTTTGCAGAAATTAAAAATAATGATACTGTATTTAATGGAAATTGTGAATCAAAGAAGAGGTATTGGAGTGTATTGACTGTCAGTGCCTCAGATCTTAGAGGACTTGTAGAATATAAGACAAGTCAAAGAGAGAGAGAGAGAGAGAGGACAATGTTAGTGCTAAATGCTTTTACCAGACTGCATTAGAATGTTACAATGTTCTTACAGATGTTATAGCCAAGCCCAAATAGTAATGGTGGTAATATTTAATTATGATACATAACTATTTATTTTACCTTGCTAATTGAAATTTATAGTAAGAAGCCTTTCACTTTTCTTAATGAAATTTGCATTGCAATAGAATGTTCAGTTACTTGTTTAAAGACTTGTTTCCCATCTGTGCCCCTCTTATCTTTTATCTTACGACCCTGTATCCCTAAAGATTTCAGTGTCACAAGTCATTATGTCATTAACTTCTTCTTCATCTTTTCAGGAAAGCAATTGCAGTCTACAAAAATAAACTGGACAAGTTTGAACACATAAATTTTGCCTTGGAATTCCACATATCCACCGTAGAAGAGGAACACAGGAAAAACTACAATTGGAGCACTCTAGTGGTCTTTGATGCTTGTAATTTTCAATTAGGAATTGTATGAGTCTATATTCAGGACATATGATTTTTTTAAACCTGCTGCTGGTTCAGTATTTCAGGATATATAATTTCCACATTCATTTCTTCCCAATTTAATTTTAGCCAACCAGCAGCTCAGTATTATTCAGGTACCTGAAACTCACATGGCTTAATATTACCTATTAACCATTTATTTAGACTAATAATTATAATTTTAATTTCAGTGAACACTCAACTCAGTATGTTTTAGAGTGCATAGTTTATTTTAATATCAGCTTTCAATTCTGTGTATTTTAAAATAAGTACAGTATTTTATTTGCACTTGAATTTCCTTGTCAGGTAGAAAGCATTGTTCCATGATATATATTCTTTACTTCATTTTCTGATTAGCTTAGCAATAGCTGTGTGGCACCACAGTTTGCTAAAGGATACATAGTCTCATTTACATAAGGTTCATGAGTTCAATATGTCAAGTACTATAGTGTATTTCAGTATAGTTTTGCAATTTCTTATCAGTTTAAAATTGGCTGTCAATTAGCTCGATATTTATTTTGGGGATTCGTACATCATTAATGTTAATTTCTCATCAGTTTGTATATCAGCTGAAACTAATTCAGTGCATATCAAGATGCATAATTTTATTTTTACCTGAGTCTAACATGAGTTTGAGTTTGAAGTTGGTTACAGATAGCTCAATGCTTCAGGATACATCCTTTTTTTCACACAAGATTCATAACTGTTAAATATTGGAAATCAAAGAGCTCAGTTAGTTTCAGGATGCTTAGTTTTCTCTTGAATTATTTAGCTGTGTCAATATCAGCTTTCAAGTCGCTTAGTACATTTTAGGGTACATCGTTCTTCTTCTTCTTTCTCTGCATTGTTTCCCACTTCTTTGTGGGATGATGTTTCCGACAGCTTTCCTCCACCTGACTCGGTCAGACACATTGTCGTCCTTAAGTTGTTTGTCTCTCAGATCTTCTCTAACTACATCCATCCACCTTCTTCGCTTCTTCGTCTTCCTCTTGCTCTCTCTCCCACCTGCAGGCACCTCCATCTGCATCACTCTCCTCCCTACATATGTCTCGTCCCTTCTCACCACATGGCTTTACCACTGCAGTCTTCTTTTCTGGGCCTTCTTTGATAGCTCTACCACTTTAGTAGTTCCTCTTATTCTTTCATTTTGATCCTGTCCAGTTTTGTTACTCCACACATCCACCTGAGGACAGTTATCCACCTGTAATTCTCCTTAGTTTATTATCAGGTACATAACATATGAAATAAAATTATCAGCGTAAGATAAGATATTAGGTAATTGTCGAAGCATAGACTATTTTGTATCAGTGAGCTTAGTATGTCTAAGGATAATTGTTCTTCATGAAATTAGTTTGATGTTACTGGTCAGGTAATTGACTGCTTTCTAGAAATTCATGTACCACTTAGATTTCATTTGCAGTATCCAGTAGGTCACTGTTCAGTACATACTTGCCTGGGTGTGAAGTTCATGTGATATTATTATTATTATTATTATTATTATTATTATTATTATTATTATTCGGTAGATGAACCCTATTCATATGGAACAACCCCACCACAGGGGCCATTGACTTGAAATTCAAGCTTCCCAAGAATAAGGTGTTCATTAGGCAGAAGTAAGAAAGAAGAGATCCCACCTATTAAAAAAAAAATATTAAATAGATAAAAATTGATTCAAATGCAAGAAGAATAATAATAGGGTAGTAATGCAGTAATAGTAGGTATTCTGATTATTTTTACTAGTTTCCCCAAAGTTCTAACATTATCAGTAGCAAATAGTTCATTAGTTAGAACTGGTTGATTTTATGAAATATCTTCATGGAAGCTGGTGTAGTTGAGAACAGTTTTGTGGAACCAAACCTGTGATGTATTGCCTTTGGAGAACAGTTAATATTTTCAGCTAAAGTACAAATGATTCCAGATATTTTTTTTCTTAGTAAGCCACATAGATATTGTTAAACTAGCCTCCATCATAGTAGGGACTTGGAAGCAAAGCTCTCAAATACTTTATAACCTTAATCCACAGATTGTTTCAGTTGCTGAATATCAGAGTTTTTGAGAGTTAAATCCTTGATAGCTCTAAGATCTTGCATTATTGTAGTATTATGTAAGCATTGGTACTTTTTAACTTTTAAGACGTAGGTTATGACAGGCTTTGCTTAATACAGGATGAACATTACAGCTTCCACATTTTGAAATTTGGTGACTTCTGGAGAACTTGTCATAATTTTCATGTGATTAAATTATACTTTGTGATTTTGAACAAAGCTTGCCATGATTACAAAATGCACCTTGTTAAACATTAAACAAATTATTGAAAATTTTCAGCATAAATTAATTCAAAGTTTACTGCAAGTACTGAAGAGTTATGTTATCAGGGGCATTATTATAATCACAGCATCTCTGCGTATTTGAAGACACTGCTGGAACGTGAAGGGTCCAAACTGAAATTTTGTTACTGTGAAGGGAATTTGGTAATGTAGGCACAAGATTCAATAAGTAAATTGAAATTCAAAATGCTTTTTCAAAGAGAGTTTGGTACTCAAATTAAATTTGTTTAGTTTTAGGGTCATGTGATTTTATACAAAACATATTTTAGGTAAATGGATCTGTTAGTAAATTCTCATAAAGATTTTAATTTAAAGAAAGTTAAGTATTATTAACAATGGTTTCTTATGTACATGAATATGTAAACTCTAATAATAAGTAAATTGAAATTCAAAATTCATTTTCAAGGGGAGTTTGGCACTTGAATTGAATATGTTGCTTTTAGGGGTCATTTTTTTTTTTTTTTTTTTTTTTTTTTTTTTTTTTTTGCAAAACATATTTTAGGTAAATTAATCTGTAAGCAAGTTCAAATTCAGAATTTTGAGGTAAAGGAAGTTAGGTATTCTTAATACACTAATGGCCTTTTATATATATGAATAAATAAACTCATAAGTGCTCTTTTAATTGCCGTTTGACAAAGATATATGTGGTATATGTATTAATGAGCATTCTCAGTTATGAGCAGGGCTTGTTCATCTTAATGTTACATTGATACTTAGACTTTCTGGAACAATTCAATTCATCTTGAGAACTCGCCAATATTTCCTTTACCAGAGCACTAAGTATTTTTCAGACTTTTGCTATAAAAGCTAAATTCTAGTGGACTCCTTAGCTATGGGATAGTTGCTATTTATTTGACTGCCATTTTTAAATTTTTGAGACGAGCAAGTCTTCCATATCTCTTTCCTTGTAAGGTTCTCACAAAGGGATTCCCTTTCCACGAAAGGTGTAAATTGGAGTATGGTTAGGTTAAAGAAGTTGAACAGCAAAGTGGAAGAGATTAAAATGATGGAAAGTAAAAGAAAGATATTTGATTGACAGGGAGGGATTGGTTTTTGTTATAGGTACGCTTGCCCTTAAGAATAATTCTCTGTAAAGCCATGTAGCTAAGGAACCTTATGAAGTTTATAATTATGATAACCACAATCTTAGCTTCTCAGTTTCTTCACACATTTTGGATACTCTTGTTGCTACCAAGCCTTAGATCGAAATGGAAGATTGTGACGTGATTCTGATGTCTGTAACAGGATTTGAATCCTCATCCAGAGTATCAGAACGAGGTCATGTTATCCACTTGACCGCAGTTGTTAGGTAGGTAATGTGACCTTGTTCTGATACGCCAAATGCAGGTCCAACTCTTGCTGTGGATGTCAGAATGACATCATATTCTTCCATTTAGATCTAATACTTGGTAGTGACAAGTGATTCCAAGAAAAGTGTGAAAAATATAAGAAGTTACAAGGGCATTGTGGCTATTATAATTATATACATGGATAAGTATCTGGTAAAAAGTGACCAGTAGATTCTATGTATATATAAAGCATGGTTCATTTCAGGCAACAGTGAAATTTTAAAAAGTAATTGGAAATGAAATCGTAAAAGGGTTTTGTCTCAGCTTAGGAACTAAATCATTTTAGGCAATGTTTCTAGTTACATTTTAACAAGATATATTTTAGACGTATGTGACTGTTAACTTGAATTGTTTGAGGATTCATGTTTGTTATTCCTGAGGTGTTGATTTTTCTAAATTGTAGACGTCCCAATGCACCAGTGTCTTGACATATGGAGATTTTCTGTAGGTACTATATTTTTTTTTTTTTTTGTAACTTTTCATATAATTCCCATTGAAGTTCAGTAATTTGATGAAACGAAGATTCACTTAACCGTTATTTTTAAAATTCAGCTAAAATTTGAATAATGGGAAAATTATTGTAATACCAAAATATGTATGTATTGATTTGTAGAAGGACTTCTGAATTTCAACTTTGAGCTCAGCTCTCATCAGGTATTGACTTTTATTTAGCTATAAAAGGTTATTTGTGTCTTTGTTATGTCTAAGCACAGCAGAGCAAAGTTTAAAACTATTGAAAAAACTCTATTGGCACTAAAAATCAAGAGAATTGTAACAATATCCTTCGTATCCCGTAGTTATGGTATACTGTTTGGATGTTGCAATCTAGGTTTGATAAACTGAGCTTGGAAACTCGTACCTATATCAATTTTCCCCACAGGCCAACATTTTCAGGTATCTTTTTAAGGTGATGTAATGTAGGCGTTGTCCATGCTTTTATCTCTCGGCTTTCCATTCTCACTAGACTTCCCTTCATGTGACCTTGAAATTACACTACACTTTCAAGGACATTTCTGCAGTCTGCTGTTAAAGCTGTTACAGAGAAACACTTGGCAGTGTTACAGCTCAACTTGGACCCTCCAGAATTTTAGCTCTTGTGCTGTAAGAGCAGTTTTCAATCACTTGAATACTTGTCAACAGAAAACTTCCATGTTTCATACTGTTATGGAGTCCACATTCTCTCTCTCTCTCTCTATCTCTCTCGCTTTTTGTTACAGCAGTTCCGCACATTCTGTGCTTTGCCAGAATCTTTATATAGTTATCTGAACCATCATTTCACTTTACTTACTTTGTTGAAGCTTTCTTGTATATCATATTCTCTACTGGATGGATCTTGAACATTTGACATGCTTTGCTGGACTGGACACACACACACACACACACACACACACACACACACACACTTACTTACTTAATTACTTATTTACTTACTTACTTACTTACTTACTTTCAGGGTGCTTTCTCTATTTCTCCCAGTCTTCAAACCCTCACACTTAAATTCTTATCATAAACTCTTTCATATGTGGACCTGAGATTGTTAGGGTATGAAATTAAGTTGAATATTTCAGTGTAAAGATATTTGGCTTTTTTGCCCAGTTTTCCAATGAATTTTAAAGTCTTCGTTTTAAATAACTGATAGAGTTTGGTAAAATGGTTTATGAATCAATTCATGGGTTTTGGTATGAAATTAAGGTGAATTTTTCATTGTAAAGGAATTTGCCTTTTTTGCCCAGTTTTCAAATGAATTCTAAAGTTTTCGTTTTAAATATTTGTTAGAGGTGTGTAATGTGATTTAAGTTACAAGTTTCATTTTATATGTTTTTATGTTTTAATGAGAACTAGAGCAGTGTCTGTAAACATTCATCTCTAAACCTGAACAGTTTAAAGGACGTGAATTACTGCGCTTTACTAATTGATGTAAGTTGAAGTACAGAAGTCCTCATATATTTATACATTGTGTAAAACTGGAAAGACTTTTTAAAATAAAGGACTCCTTGGAGTCAGCACTGCAGTGCCTCCAGGAGGGAGTAATATGTCCTCAGCCAGAGGTAATATGAGGTCGTCAGTCAGTTGTCAGTGACTGAAACCGACTCAGAGGGCTGATTGTTTTTTTAAGCTGACATCAGCTGATTTGGCTGAGATGGGAACAGTCTTATCCTTGTATTTTCCAAGATGTGTTTAAAATGTTCTGTGAACCTGTGAAAGAATTTTTAGAATTTATTTAAAATGTCTAACAAAATGTTCGGACAGGGAGTCCAACGAGGGTTGTGTTAACGGTTACCACCGAGACGAGCCTTAGGCTTACGTTCAACTGTTGTTGCTCTTTGAAGCAAATGTCAGCTTGGCATGTATTGTCCTCATGATATGGTGTAGCAAACATGTAGATTTTTAAAGCCAGAATTTGGTTTCATATTATGTACAGTTGCCCAAAAAAAGTATGTGAGTAGGTGAGAATATCTACAACTCAACAATGTTTTTGGTTTTTGTTTGAGATTTTGTGCAGGATTCTCTCTCGTCTTGTTAGAGAAGTTGAGTGTATTTTGATCTTGTAGAAGAAAAGGCACAATTGAGCAAGACGTGGTTATGGCGAATGTGTTTTCGAAGGTGTTAACCATTGTACTGACAATTCTTTCCTTAGAGCTGTGTAAAAATTGACTTAAATATTTCTTGATGGGATTATTTCAGTTGTCAGAAATAAGTAAGTGTAAAATTGACTTAATTCTAAGAAAAATTCTCATTTGTAAATTTTTATCATGAGTTGTCACATTTTACTTATAAGTCAATTATGAGATTCCGTTTGATCAAATACTGTTTCCTGGAGAATTATAAGTAAACTTGTTGGTGTAGTACGGAAAATTTTAGCTTGCAAGGCATCATTCACTGAGATTAGAGTCTGTCATTTTTGCTGTTTTTTTTTTACTAGTTTACATATAACAGTTTCGCAAGATTATTTTAAAGCTTTGAATATTATTTATATCCTGCCAGATGTCTTATACTGTAAAGTATAAAGTTAAAAGTTAGGTTGAAAAGTGTAAAGTAAGTCTGTCAGACCTTGTAGAGAGAGTTATCCTTTTGGTCCAGCAAAACCTTTAATTATATTTCAGACGCATACTGTCTTTTCAAAAGGGGGTACCAGCTTGGGGCTCAAACGTCTTGCATCTTGGGCCGACATTCATTCGTGTACTTGAAATAAAGGAGGGATAAAATCCCACAATGATCATGTTTAGAATAAGTGCGAGAAATCTTGCAAGTGTTCGTCACATCGTTAGTAATTAGACAACAATTAGAGAGTGTGGGTGTTCATCCTGGAGGAACTTTGATTGAAATATGTAAATCTTTGGTCGAAAATTGACAAACAGATTCATTTGACAAGTTTCAAACAAGGCAATGAGACAGAATATGGCCTTTGATATATTGTAAAGGTTATTGGTTATTGTACTACATCACCAAACACCTTGCCAAAAAGTATTCTTTGATTTTGAGACAGTGTGAGGTAATTCTGAATGCAAAAGGTGAATTTAGAACAAATGTTTTCCCCGACATTTAATGGGATGAGGGAACTGTCCTCATGTGTAGGTTACCTTTCTGTTGGAAGGGTCCATTGATAGGAAAATATTCTTTTAAAACCTTGGTAAGATGTAGATGAATCAGATGCTCTGGAGAAGCTAGTTGCCGTTTCCTTACGGAAGTTACAAAAACCCTAGGTTTGTTGATGTAATTGTTAATTGATGTCAGATTTTCACAGGTTTCCTCTTACAGTTTGTTGACAAAGAAAGTGTCATATAGGTTGACTGAGCTTTGTGTTTGCTCGTTAAATTGGAGAATTATGTCTCTGATGTGAGGTGCTTAAGTAATGGTGGCTTGGTGTACTGTTTATGAGTGTGGTCTTCAAATACTGACTTATCTCAAATTCTTGGATAGAGTTGTCATCAGTAAAGTTTTTTTGCTCATTCTTAATGTTGACTTGTGGTATAGGTATAGAATGAATTCATTAGTTTGTTGTATGAAACGTATGACAACGACAAACATCCTCTACATTCTTCGTTAACTGATGTAGCTGTTTTTGCTTGCAGCGATAGGCTGGCCACTGCTGCAAACAGTTTGTCTTTTTCTAGTATCAGGTTTAAGGCTATGGTACTTAATTTTCCAAGTGTTTTGTTTTGTATACAACGGAATATGGAATAGTTTGCTTAGTACAGTTACTGAATCTTCTGACCTCCAAATGTTCAAGATAGGAGCAAATTCATTCTTCCTTTCTGCGGACATCTGAATTCAGGTGTATCATTCTTACTTTTTATTCCATTGTATGTCTTTATTTATCCCCTTTTCCAATAACTTTCCTCACTGCAGGATGATTTCCGTTTAGAGCCCTCTTGGGTTTATTATAGTTCGTTGACTCTGTCCATTAGAGTTTTCAGCTGAAGAATTAAAAAAGAAAAAAAGAATGATTGTTTTGTAACATTTTGTTGCTGGGAGAAATTGATACGAGATCTGATTTCATTGTTTTGTCGGTATTTAGATCTATAACTACAGCTTTTTCAGTGCTCCTAATTGGTCTTGGCAGGCCTTACTGGGTCAGGGTAACTGTAGAAGTCACTAGAATATCAACAGATTTTGTAGTTCATTTACTTGATCTTGGGTAACTTTATTTAAGACACTGGTCATGGTGTAGATTAGAACTTACCCTGGTTTTTAAATTGATTTATAACTTTCTAGATTTCAGTAAACTTGATGTAGATTGTAACTTATATCCTGGTTCTCACATTGATTTTTAATCTAACCTTCTAGATTCCAGTAGATTCAGTGTAGATTAGAACATTTCCTGGTTTTTAAATTGATTTATAATGTAACTCTCTAGATTTCAGTAGATATGTATAGAGGCTTCGTATGCTTTGGTCTTATGGAATTTCATCTTACTGTAAAGGTGGAAGTTTGCTATTTTTGAATAGCAATGTCCGTCAAGAAATGTACGGAAGATATCTAGTTTGGGATTGAATACATCTTATTTTCTATGGTGGTAGTTTGTGTTTTATTCAAGCCCTTCCTCACGGCACTGTACTTTGGCATTTGAAGTGTCAACTAACGATAATAGTTTTGTAGTATGATAATGTTAAAAGAGTTGTTCCACAGGAAAGCCTAATAATATCTAGCTTATTAAAGGTATGGTACATCATGAATAGATTTTGTTTGGTCTTGTATGGTGTAATATAGAATATGGGCAATATTAGTGTATGGTGGTGGTGTATGTATTCAAATGTTATTTTATTTGTTAACAATGAACTTGGTATTTGAATGTTAGATGGGTACAGTGGATGTGGTAATCACCAATTTATAAAACTGGTGACAGTGGATTTACAACTCACCAATTTATAGGTGACAGTGGATTTGCTACTTAGCAATTTCTTGGTGACGACGTAGTTTGGTTCTCAGAAATCATTTAGTGACAGTAGATTCCACAATGGTAGAATCTGGTATGTTTAATGGTGTTTGAAACAAGTCCAGGATTCAGAAAAATGACCCAAGATCAATTGGAATTCAGGAGGTCTTTGGTCTTTTCAGACTTTCCTTTAGAAAGTTTGTTTTCAGATGGTATGTATGGATTTGGAAAATCTTAACTGTTAAGTCTGTGGTACTTTCAAATTTCAGGATACAAGTTACTTCTTGTATACTGTTATTTTGAAGTTTCTTGTGGTATTTCACATTGAAGAAGTTTTTCCTGACACTTGCTGTTAGAAAGAGTGTTATTGTATGACGCTTCCACTTTTAGAAAGTCTTAATCTGGGAAACTTAGTCTGAGAAGGTCTGATTCTTCATGATAACTCTGCCTTTCAAAGTCTTTGTTTTATACATATTTTTTTTTGCATTCAGGATGTGTTGGTTTCTATTAGTTTAGGGTGTAGAAAGTGTACTGGTTTGTAATAATCTCCCTAAAGTGATTTTGAAGAGGTGGGATATATATTCATTTACAATGCACTGAGATTCTTTCAAAATCTTGTAGCCTTTTAATTTGTACTTGTGTTGCCTTTAGAAGTGTGTGTTAAGTCTTGGTGCTTTGGCTTCCAGATGTGTCTGAGTTTTTGACTGAAAAGGCTGTTAGCCTTTTGTGATTTTTTGGGTTACGAAGTCTCTTAATGTGTGACCTAGAGGTCTCTTAGTTACTATTTTTGGCAGAAAAGTTTTTTTTTGGTCTAGAATTTCCTTGGTTAGAAAGTGTTGGTCTGAATTTCTGTTAGGTACCTATAAAGTTAGGTATTTTGTGGTATTTTGTGGTTTGTTTCTGCTAAGAAATCTTGTTTGGGAGAGTTCTTGGTTAGAATGCCTTGTTGCCTTGGATGTGTTTATAGGATTCATGAGTCACTGGGTTGAAATGTCTTTAATCCTGTTAGTTTTATGACCAGGAAGTCTATTAGTCCTTGAGTTTTTTGGCTTGGAATGCTGTAAGTGCGTGATAATTTTTTCCAAAAAGTGTGTCAATTCTGGAAAGGTTTTTTTTTTGCATAGAAAAGTTGTTTGTTTGGGAGAGATTCTGCATAAAAAGTGTATCTTTGGGGGAGAATTTTTGCAAAGAAAGTGTCACAGTTTTAGAAAGGTTTTTACCCAAAAAGAGTTAGTAGTTGAAAGTGTTTTTTGCCTTTGTGTTAGTTCTTCGGTTTTTGCTTAGAAAGTGTCACAGTTTAGTCTAATTTTTTTTACCTAAAATTAGAGAGTTTTGTAGAGTTTTTTTGCCTAGAAAGAGTCTCAGTTTAGTCTAGTTTTTTTTTGCCTAAATGAGTTTTGTCGAGTTGTTTAACCATAAACCAGTCACAGCTTTGTATTTCTATATCCAGAAAGTGTGAGTTGGATCGAGGCTTTTGCTTAAAGAAGTTTGCAATTATTGAAGTAGTGATGAAAGGCCAAGAATTAGAGTATCCTAAATGACCAAAAATATAAAGGTATTGAAACTTAAATTGGCATTAGCTTTTTAAAGGCGAGATTTGAGGTATAATGTCTAAATGAAAGTATTAAACATCCAGTGAAGTTTTTCCTAACATCAAAATGATTACTATGAAAAATATTCTGATAAGTATAACAAAGAGATATCTTGATAGTTTTGTGTTTTGTAAGCAAAATGAAATGGCTATTCATAGTCTTGCAGACTTGTTCCTGTGAACAGTACAAAATTGCTCTTCATAGTCTTGTTAAAGCTGGAAGCTGAAAGAATTTGGGAAGAAATCCTAACTTCAAAAAGCCCAAATGAATATACCAATCAGGTGCTGGACATTCTTCCATAATTACCTGTAAATGAGGTATATTTTTGCTCCATAATTATGTGTGAATGAAGCAGATTATCCCCTAATTACGAGGCAATTGGATGAACATCTCTTCCTAATTACATAATTACCTGTTAAAGAGGAAGATTTCTTGCCCAAATTACGATAATGAAAAGTTTTTCCTACCAAATTAGCTGTTAGTCATTGATTTCTCCCTAATTACAGAATTACTAGATAGTTAGGCCCATTCATATCCCTAATTAGTGGCAGTGGAATGCATATTTCTCCCTAAATACATAATTATTATCTGTTAAAGAGGTTGGATTTATCAAATTACCCGTCAATGTGGCAAAATTAGGTGGGTTTTTTTATCAAATTACTTGGCGGTTATTAGTTTAATTAGGTCTAATTCTCTCCCTAATTACTGGCAATGGGGTGGATTCTTGCAAGGCGTATCACACAGACCCTAAACTGGCCTGGTGGTCCACGTGTACGGTGAAGGCTGACGTTAGTCCGACCTGCTGTCCTGCTGGGGGAGGAAGAAAGGGACAGGAGGATATTAGCTTTGCACGTCTCCTCCCATTTACCTGACTCAATCACTTACACTGAATGGTGGCATTAGGCCTATAAGATGAAGTGGTGGGGTGCTTCAAGGCGCGCTTGTTCCACCCGAAGGGGTTTGGGTCACTTGTCTGCTTTTGGGGGGACGGTGTGTGTCTTGGTGTAATTAATTGCTTTTGTTGCAACAAGAGACTGGAGGATGACTCTTGTTGATTTGTGCATTGAAGTAATATAGTTTTAACTGAAAATAAAGTTTTTAGAATTGAAATAAAGTTAATGAGCTTTTGTTTGGCTTCTTCGTGAAATTCCTGTAAAATTCTCTTGCTAGAAAGACGTCTGAAGGTATAAATTAATATTCCAGACTTTGCAAATTAATCTTGTGGATGAAAATATCATGTAAACTGAAAATAGCACCAAATTAAACTTATATAACTTGTAAGAGTTTCGAGTTAATGAATTCAATTTAGAGTCACAGAAAATTAGTTATGAATAGATAACCATTTTGGTGCATGTAATGTTGATAAGGTAGGCCTAAAATTTAGCTAAATTTAAAATGCAGCCAAAGTTGTTAATTACAATATAAAAAATAACGTAACATAAGTAAAAATTGTGATTTTGAAGAAACACTGAAACCAATCGGCCAAAAAATGCTGTAAAAATAGGTAAATAATTGCAGTTACAACTGAAATTAATTAATGATTTATCTGGTTAAAAATAAGCCCCTCTAATAATGGAGATTGGTGCTTTACAAGTTATAATTAAATGTATTATATCACCAAATTTACAAGGAATAAATCAGCCAGGAAAAGCTATTTTAAAAAACGAAATCAAATAAAATTGATAAGCAAAAATTGCCAATTTCAGTCTTAAAAAGTTCAACTAAATCTGAATCATTCGAAAAATAATCGAATTTTGAAATCACTCCTACAGAACATTTCTACGTCTATCACAGAGCTTATTTTCTGACGTGTTTTGGTATTTTGCCGTCAAATTTGACGTCAATTTGTCAATGTTTAATGTAAAATTGAAGTCTCGTGATGATATCACGATTATGAACACGCTAAAACCCCAATCTTGCCAAAAATATTGATATTTTGACGTCAAAATTGACGGCAAAACGCCGAAAGATGTCGGAGAATAGGCTGTGAGAGACCCTGGAAATTTACAAAGTTATTTTAGTAAAATCCTTATTTAAGGAAAATTACCTGAGTTTTATATATAAATCTCAATTAAAATAGTTATTAAATAGCCTTATTTATCAATATTTACGAGTAAATTGCCCTTTACGGCTCTAAATAAAGAATTGTCTGGTGCAAAGTCGGTATCAAAATGGTTAAGACACTCGAGAATATATTTATCGTAGTCACCGTCTCTTTCGCTGCTTGTCCCTTCGTTTTCTACGAGAACGAGAGAGAGAGAGAGAGAGTGGGAGAGAAAGAGAGCGAGAGCGAGAAAGAGAGAGTGAGAAAGAGAGAGTCGTGAAGTCTCGTAATATCACGCAAAATCACGTAAGTGACAGAATTTGGGTTTTAAACCCGAAGAGTTTTGAGAGAGAGTTAGAGAGAAAGAGTGGGAGAGAGAGCGTGAGAAACAGAGAAACAGAGAGACGACTGGACGAAATTCTGGCTTTACATTTCTACACGGATTTTTCACGCCATGTTTCATGAAGACTTTTTCTGCCAAGTTAGACGTTAGCCATGAGAGTTGAAGTAAGCTTTAGGTCAAAGTCTCGGTGGGTATAACCCCATACCCCCAACCCCCTTTGGGCTCCCTGTCCCGACATCTTATAAGGCATTTTAAGTCTAAACATTCTCTCAGGGACATAGAATACGGCCGACGCCATCTTGGAAAATACGAGTGCATGAGGCTTCATAGATTCCCATCTCGGCCGAAGTCAGCTTAGAAAAAATCCGTCCTTTTTCGAGTCGGTTTCAGTTGCTGATGACTGACTGACCTGACCTCATATTATGACCTCTGGCTGAGGACATATTACTCCCTCCTGGGGCATTGCAGTGCTGGCTTCGAGGGGTAAAAAAAATATTTGATTTTTATTATCATTAACATAATTAACCTTCCCTACTTATAAGATTCTCTTGTGGATCAAAATAAAAGACTTAACGGACATTTAGAGGATTTATTTACTTTCATCATACATTTTATTACAATGATGACGTCACAGCATTGACTTACAGCTATACTGTATTTTCCCCATTACAATTATGACGTCATTAGTGTCGTGACCACCTTAGCAACTTGATACGTCACTTATTCTACCAATGACGTCATCGTTCCCATTTTTTATGACGTCACCAGTATCATGACGACCTTAGCGACTTCATACGTTACTCATACCACCAATGATGTCATCGTTAGAACTGCTTTCTTTAAGGCCATTTTTTTAAAAATCTACAATCGTACGTTTTAGGGAAGCCTTTTAAAGGCTTTACTTAGACATAGTCTATACTCTGTATATGGTCCATAAAACCCTTTGGTTTGACCCTTGCTAAAACCCTTATTTCTCTAGTAAATAAGGCTTATATTAATGGCCCAAACAAAAGGCTTTTCAAGTCTTATTAATGCCCAAGTCTTTTATAGCCTCTAAAAGGCTTGAATAAAATTGACTTTTTCTTAGCCATACTTTAAAAATGGCTTCTCTTTACATTAGGCCTTTGAACCTGATACCTATTTTTTCTTTCTCATCACTTTCAAGTTGCAACTCGTGATTGCACAGAGAAAGAGAGAATTCTTTACGAGTGTACCACATACTAAGAGAGAGAGAGAGAGATTCTTTACCAATGTGTGTACCACATACGAGAGAGAGAGAGAGAGAGACAGACAGATTCTTTACCAAAGTGTGTACCACAAACAACCTTGAAAATTACGAGAAATAAGAGCTAGATTAGTTTTGAGAGAGAGAGAGAGAGAGAGAGAGAGAGAGAGAGAGAGAGAGAGAGAGAGAGAGAGAGAGAGAGAGAGAGAGCCATGTTTCAAAATCCCACAAACCTTTTAGCTTTACAAATGCCATTTTTGCCAGTCTTAAGCAGCGAAGCAAATCAGTTCCTGATTTCCAAATGACCTCGAGATTGAAATCCCCAAAATTCCTTATAAAAATGCCCCATCCCCAACCCCTTTTCTTGCTGCTGGCACCTACAGTATAAGGCCACTTCCTCTAAGCAAGTGCCAGGAATGAAAGGAAAAGTGTTGTTCGAATTCATACTAATTTAAGGGCCAAACTAGGACCATCATATGGGTCTCTAGATCGAAGAAATCTATCAAATTTAGGCCATAGGGCCACAAGGGGTCAAACTATGACCACCATAGGGGCCTCTAGGACGAAGAAATCTATCAAATTTAGGGCTTAGGGTCACAAAGGGTCAAACTAGGACCATCATATGGGCCTCCAGATCGAATAAATCTATCAAATTCAGGCCATAGGGCCACAAAGGGTCAAACTAGGACCACCATAGGGGACTCTAGAACAAAGAAATCTATTCAATTTAAGCCACAGGTCCACAAAGGGTCAAACTAGGACCACCACAGGGGTCTTTGGAATACCCTGATCTATGAAATTTAGGCTACAGGGTCAAACTAGGACCAGCAAATGGCCACCAAGGGGTGTGAACAGATTCTTAACGAGACAAAGTATCTGCTTGGAGTCAATATATTTGGCCTAATGGCAAAGTACAGAAACTAGAACAGTTCTAGATAGCAACAGAGTACTGTGCCATTTCCTTCTAGAGGATCTAGCAAAGAACTACTAGAAGGATCAAAGTTCTAGAAGTTACCTAGATCTAGCATACAGCTCAAAAAGTCTAGTTCTATAATAAAGCTCCAATGTTTATAGACATAGTACAGTGTCAGTTCCTTCTGGAGAAACTAGCAGGAAAAGTAAAGTTTTAGAAAAGTCATCTAGAACTTCTAGAAGTCTCCCAGCTCTAGAAAAAGTCACGTACAACTTCTAAAAGTCTTGAAGTGTTAGAAAAGTTATCTAGAACTTCTAGAAGTGTCAAGCTTTAAAAAAATTCACCTGGAACTTCTAGAAGTCTTAAAGTATCAGAAAAGTTATCTAGAACTTCTAGAAGTCTCGAAGTTTTGAAACGTTATCTAAAACTTCTAGAAATGCCAAGCACTCAAAAAAAATTATCTGCAACTTCCAGAAGTCTCGAAGTTCTAGAAAAGCTATCTGGAACTTCTAGAAGTGTTAAGTTCTAGGAAAAAATTCACCTGGAATTTCTAGAAGTCTCGAAGTTTTAGAAAAGCTATCTAGAACTTCTAGAAGTGTCAAGCTCTAGAAAAAATTTGCTTGGAACTTCTAAAAGTCTCAAAGTTCTAGAAACGTTATCTAGAGCTTCTAGAAGTGTCAACCTCTAGAAGAAATTCACCTGGAACTTCTAGAAGTCTCGAAGATTTAGAAATGTTATCAAAAACTTCTAGAAGTGTCAAGCTCTAGAAAAAAATTCACCTGAAATCTCTGGTAGTCTCGAAGTTTTAGAAAAGCTATCTAGAACTTCTAGAAGTGTCAAGCCCTTGAAAAAAAATCACTTGGAACTTCTAGAAGTCTCGAAGTTTTAGAAAAGTTATCTAGAATTTCTAAGACTGTCAAGCTCTAGAAAAAATTCACCTGGAACTTCTAGAAGTCTCGAAGTTTTAGGAAAGTTATCTGGAACTTCTAGAAGTGTCAAGCTCTAGAAAAAATTCACCTGGAACTTCTAGAAGTCTCGAAGTTTTAGAAAAGTTATCTAGAAATTCTAGAAGTGTCAAGCTCAAGGAAAAATTTCACCTGGAACTTCTATTAGTCTCGAAGTTTTAGAAAAGTTATCTAGAACTTCTAGGAATGTAAAGCTCTAGAAAAAAATTCACCTGGAACTTCTAAAGTTTTCTAGAACTTGCAGTATCAAGCTCTAGAAAAAATTCACCTGGAACTTCTAGAAGTCTACAAGCTTTAGAAAAGTCATCTGGAACTTCTAGAAGTCTCGAAGTTTTAGGAAAGTTATCTGGAACTTCTAGAAGTGTCAAGCTCTAGAAAAAAATTCACCTGGAACTTCTATAAGTCTCGAAATGTTAGAAAAGTGATCTGGAAATTCTAGGAGTGTCAAGCTCTAGGAAAAATATACCTGGAACTTCTAGAAATCTCGAAGTTTTAGAAAAGTTATCTAGAACTTCTAGAAGTGTCAGACTCTAGAAAAAATATACCTGGAACTTCTAGAGGTCTTGAAGTTCTAGAAAAGTTATCTTGAACTTCTAGAAGTGTCAAGCTCTGTAAGAAATTACCTGGAACTTAAGTCTCGAAGTTTTAGAAAAGTTATCTAGAACTTCTAGAAGTGTCAGACTCTAGAAAAAATTCACCTGAAACTTCTAAAGTCTCGAAGTTTTAGAAAAGTTATCAAGAACTTCTAGAAATGTCAAGCTCTAAGAAAAAAATTCACCTGAAACTTCTAGATGTCTCGAAGTTTTAAAAAAAGTTATCTAGAACTTTTAGAAGTGTTCTAGGAAAAAATTAACTGGAAGTTCTATTAGTCTCGAAGTTTTAGAAAAGTTATCTAGAACTTCTAGGAGTGTCAAGCTCCAAGAAAAAAAATTCACCTGGAAGTTCTATTAGTCTTGAAGTTTTAGAAAAGTTATCTAGAACTCCTAGGAGTGTCAAGCTCTAGAAGCAAAATCAGGAAGACCAATCATGCTTTAACAATACTGGTTATAAGAACAACAATCATTCTGGTTATAGGAAGAACCACCATTTGACAATACTGGTTACCACCTGAAGCTGCAAATCAGTGTTAAATCACTGTTGCTACAATCAGAAATGAAAATGGGGGTGCTTGAATATCCTGTAAGGATTCTTTAAGGCAAGAATCAAGAGGATAAAGCAATCCTTTGATATAAGGAGTTAGGAGAGACAGAGTCCTGGTCCCTGGGCATCCTAGGGCAAGGAGTCTCAGGCCCTATGGAAAAGTCAAAAGCGTTGGTCCTACTATAAAGTAGATGCTGTACAAAAGAGATTCCTCCATTCAGCACAGACCTGCACATCCCCAGCTAAACACTGGAAGTGAGAATTTGATCGCTATCATTATTGCTCATCAGCTATTGACAGTGCTTATGCAAGAAGGCAAAAGGGTACCAACTCGAGTAGTCACTCCAACAGAATACAATTACGTGTTCTAAACAATTCAAAACCCACGATGGAAAGCAGTAAATAAATCATATATAAAAAATATTATTATTATTCAGAGGATGAAGGGGCCATTGATTGGAATTCAAGCTTCCCAAAAATAACTTTAGGAAGAAGCAAGAGAAGGTAAAAGGAAATACAGAAATAAAAGTAGATCAAAAGCTGCAAGCAAGGAGCATTATCCAAATGCAAGGGCAGTAAGAACAATAATATAGTTTGTTTCTGAAGCTTATCTAACCCAGCCAAGCAAGCAGGGAACCTCTTAACACACTATTACCATGGCTGGACAACCACAAGCTCCCAATTCAAGCCACTTCATCCGGACGAAAAAGGTTCTTGCGGCTCTCGTCATCCAAACTGGAGAACACTACTCGATCCACGGTCAATCAAATGACCTGATGTAGGAAATTATTACATAGCATTACAAATCACTATGTAGTTCCTTTGCAACATTCAAGTGTCAAACATTGCCAGATGCAATGTTTGCTGTCAAAAGCAAAAGGAAATACTTTCTGGCCTTGGAGACATTAAATGCAATGCTATCAATGCTCAGAGAATCAGGAAGTGGATATAAATTACATCCAAGTACTCAACAAAAGTCTTGTCCTTAGAACTTGGCTTCTACAGCCCAAAGTATTCTGCTAAAAATCTGTCAAAACTAGGATAGCTGGAATGAAGCCTGAAACTTTTAGGCTTAACTGACAAGCTACCTACCATGAGCTAGTTACAGGTGTAGCCACCTGTGTCATAGTGATGGTTTCAAAAAGCAAACACACACATGAAATCATTCATAACCGCTGCAATTTGGAAATCAGGACAATATATGTGAAAGACGGGCAAAAATGGCATTTGTATAATAATGAGTTTGTTATTAGCAATAACATGGATCAGAGAGAGAGAGAGAGAGAGAGAGAGAGAGAGAGAGAGAGAGAGAGAGAGAGAGAGAGAGAGAGAGAGAGAGAGAGACCTTTCTTGTATAAGACAAGACCTTACTTCAGAATCCCTACACAAAATGGCAACTGACAGCAATATATAGGAGCCCTATTTAGTAATCAGCCCCCCACAATACAGTCATTCAAATTACTTTTCCTGTAACATACAGAATCCTGATGCACAAATACAGCTGTAGAGGTTATAGACGTCTGTAGAAAGGAGTTCGCAGTATGTATAGTCAGTGGCAAGTTTAACTTTTGGTAGCAAACGAGACCAGAAAGTTTATTTAGAAATTGTGCAAGAAACAAAATGTAGGCGGAAAAGTGAAGAGCTTATTTTAGGCAGAGGAATGGGGAAAAGAAAGGTACCAACTGGAGTGATATCGAGTGTTTAACAAACAAACAGCTGATGTACAAACACTTTGAAGTCACAGCTGTAAAACTGTCAACTTATAACAACTGACAATCTTCATTGAGATACAAAGCCAGAGACTGTTTTTGAGAACTGGAGGAGATTAAAAAAAAAGAGAAAATCCATTAAAACAATGACTGATATCTTGTACCAACCTCACGAAATTGCTGGGAAAACTAGACTATGTCAGGAGGGGGGAAAAGATGTTAGATTTCATTAATGCAAAACCCTTGAGAGACAAAACCTGAGGAAAAGTGGAGAGTTGAGTAACTAGGAAGGCTACAACTTGGCAGCAGGGACAAAAACTCCTCCAAGATGGAAATCTCTTAACACTAGAATGCCCGATGGAGTCACTTTGACCCCTTGCCACCATTCAAAGTGCTCCCCACTCGGTTCTTTCTCATATTTCACTAAATCATTCTATGATTTTTAAAGATTTGAGTATATCACATCATGCAACTGTAGAAGAATAGGTCTGATTACTTTAGACATTAATTTTTTAGTTTTTTTAATGGATGCCCAAGTCTCGTTTTCTAATCATTTTTACACATTACATATTCAAGACTCTAATATGACGGTTGTTTCATTACAGGCCTACAGATTTCTTCCTTCCAGATTTCCCCATTTTTTCGAGTCATTTTCCTCGTGATTCAAGCAAATTTCCTACGTGCAACATTCAAGTAACATCATACTTGAACATTCCATTATCCTTGTATAAATACAATATTCATACATCTGGCAACAACTGTTTGTTAGTGTCACCGAGATATTCCAACTGGTATTCCTGAAGATGCAACTAATGGAGCCCTACTTGAACAAAGGGAGAAATGTCACAACAGATAACTATTTTACATCTGTCAACTCAGCCAAGCAACTAAAGAAAAAAGGGAACCAGTGTAATAGGGACTGTGAATCAAAACAGGAGAGAGGTGCCTGTCACAGTGAAAACCACGAAAGACAAGTTGTACTCAACTAAGATTTACAAGTCTGATGATACGACTCTAAGTTTATCAGGGAAAAGCTAAAAAAAAAATGTTGCTGTTCTTAGCAATCTCCATCAAGAAGTTGCTCTAGCCAATAATGCAGAGGGCACCAGAAACAATCAAATGTTACAACGATGCTACAAATGGAGTTGACATTTTGGACCCAATGGCTCGACAGTACTTGCACTGCAGAAGTCATGCGCATGTATAAAAGATGTGATATTGTGACATAGACTCAAATTTGTCTTTATTTCGAAGATCTCTTTAGTTCCTTCATGTTTGCAAAAATTGGAATACAAAGTACATTCCCAAAATTATAACAAAAATAAAAGTTTACAATTTTTACCTGGGACCAATGACATGAGAATATTATTACACTGTTTGTATACGTGATAATAACCAATGTAAAAAATTATAGCACAATTAAGATGTTTCAGTATATATTAAAAAATATATAGGGGTCAAAATGACTCTGACTAGGAATTCAAATGCACCACTAAATTTAAGCGTCCTTAATTATAACAAAAGAACATTATATACAAGAATATTACACTGTTTGTATACAAAAAATGTAAAGAACGTGAGAAATAATAATAAAATGCAAAATATTTCGGGAAATAACTATAAAAAACATAGGAGTCAAAATGGCTCTCTTTGGGCATTCAGGCACATTGCTAGATCTGGGCATCCTAGTGTTAACTACACGCTAAGTGAACGTTACTAAGAATACGTCTGATCGAAGAATAGTCACTTAGGAGAGAAAGTCAAACGTGTCACCTTAAAAGACATATGCTGTGGCATTAAAATGCTCCACAATAATACTAAAAGGAAGAGAAAGGAGTTCAAAGGCACGTAAATACGTCACCCTGTTCAAGCAGATGAGAGCAGTACGAGATGACAATTTGAAGTCTAAAGGAACAATGATTAAGATATGCCATTAGCATCTGTATGTGAGAAACATGCAAGGAGACGACACGGTCAATATCAGGGAAAACCAACAATTACTGAACGGGAAGCAACATCAAATTATACAATATTGCCAAAACAAAATCAAAGATGGCAGAAATGAATGGAAGTGTGCAGCACTGATTAGGAAAGTCGTCAGCAGTGTATAGTTTGCAATCAACATCCCCCAAAAAGCTGACAATTATTCAAAATGAACATAACAACATGACCACATAAAAACCATGTAGAACTAAGACATTTCTTGGGTTTAATTGCTGCCAATTACCACTTACCTCATATTCTGAATTGAGAAAAAGGTCTCTTCGTCTAGAAAACAAAGTAAAGTTTGTATGAACAAGAGAGAGAGAGAGAGAGAGAGAGAGAGAGAGAGAGAGAGAGAGAGAGAGAGAGAGAGAGAGAGAGAGCGGTGTTAACAAAACAAGCCAAAATTTTATTTAAAAAAAAAATGAGATATAAAACACAAAAAAAATTCAAATTACACTTAACACAAAATAATTCATCATATTTCCACAACAAAACTCTCTTCTTTTCATATTTATCTACAAAGGAAGGAAACACCTCGAAGAAGCAAATCCGTGCACATTCAAAGTGCGAACAAACACTTAACTCTTTGCAACTTGGCGTTTACTTTCTTCTTCTTTGTTCCCCCACTGATCAAAGATTTTTTTGATTCAAACATAACCAATCAGGAAGTGTTAGACATTATGGGAAGGGAACATGTAAGATTTAGGTTAAAGACCAAGTGCTGTGACCTAAGATGAGGGAAGCTGCAAAAAATATCTAAGTAATGCCTACAGTGCACCTTAGGTATTATATCTCAGTGCCAAAACCTCACACCACTGAGTTAAATTACTTGACTCTCATAGTGATGGCAAAAAGAATTTGTGTTCAATAACAAAATTAAGGGTTTTCTAACCTGAAATTCTTGAAAAAATAATTGGATAAACTAACAATGATGATGATTCTGTCAAAGAAAAATATGAACACACATTATTACAGCAGGAGAGGGGCCAAAGTTATTCCACGTTGTAAAAAAAGTACAATCCGTAGCCTGACCCACCTCAAATAGAATGAGAGAGCGCCTATATATGGGAAGAAATGCAGAGTGCATGAAAAGCCTATAACATAAGGAGAAAGGTCTTGCCTCAAGTTAAAACAATGGTAGAACGGCAAACACAAAATGAGGAAATTGCTCATCAGTGGAACTATCTCAGAAAGTCTTAAGCAAAGCCAATTCTGAACAGGAATTACAGGGAGACTGACTGCTTGGAGAGGATGAAACCAGGTCTTGAATGAAGATATGACTGGCCACAGGGAGCCTTGGCTATATTCTGGACTGGTGGTGACGGTATACCTACAGTACTTCTCTGTTGCGTGACCCTTTTTTGGCTGTGAATACCACAAGGAAACAACTTTTCCTTTGCTAACAAAGGTACTGGAATAGTTTCAAGATGCACATCAGTCAGTCAGTGAGTAAAGTCTCCAATGGGGATGGAAGATCTTTGACAAGAAATATGAAGAGGTCATTCTGAGCTGAAAGGGAAGTTGAGAGGAATAAAAAAGGTTTGAAATGTGTACCAGGAGGAAAAAATTTTTGCAGTTGCACAATGAAACATTTGTTATGAGAGGGTTGAGGAAAGTAAGATGGAAGAAAGAGAATTTGAAGGGAGGTGCAGTAAAAGGAGAGGCCTGTAGGGGAAAGAGGAGGCTGAAAACATGTATGGGGTGATGTAGTTAAGAAAGCAGTAAAAAGTGATAGAACAATAACAATAATAAGATGAAGGAGCTTGTGCTTTGATGCTTATAAGTGAGGAGAATAAATAAGAACTGGAGGACGCTGGTATGGCTAAATGGACAACATAATGAGGCATCTGAAGACATTAACAGTTATGCTTCCTTACATCACACTTTGACAGAACAACCTGAAGACACTAATTGCAAGGTTGATCTAATACATTATAGCTCAAAATGAATGAGTATTCATTTGGAACAGATCTGTAAGGCCAACAACTCTCTGGCAAGTTTCCAGGGGACAAAATCCCCATTTGTGCAGTGGAGAGGATGTAGTCGTAACAAGGACAAGACAAGGAAACAAATATAAACATCAGAAAACCTAAAGCAACTGTGCATGACACTTTGATGATGCATTTGAATGGTACTTCGATGACGCATTTGAAGAGATGCAATCACAGACAGGAGAGACAGAGGATCAAAAATTGGAAGCATGATTTAAAAGGAAGCTACGACAAGAAGGAAGACGGTAGGAAAAAAATGTCTGAAATTAGCAACTGCCAGTTTGGCTTTGCTCTAGGGAAATCAACCACTGAAAACATTTACTAAAAGCAAATGCCATGAAAAGAAGGATATAAATACATGAAAACCAAATCTGTATATCTTTTAAAGGGGTTCAAAGGGCAAAGAGTACCAGAAGACTCACTGATTAAGAGACAACGCTAATATAATACAATATCTGGGCTGAAGAAAGCACTATATACATCTTCAGCATCTGACAAAAACATTTGCATCTGTCATAACATTAGAGGAAGTTTCTAAGAAGTGACAAAAAGGGAGGGGCTCCTTGTAGCCTCTGTATGCAGACCTGGTGTCCATGTTAAGTTCAAGGAAGGCCTCAGAAAAACATCTGAAAGATGGGAGACTGGAAGAGATCAGAGCTGGAAATCAAAGCGAGTAAAACTAAGAATACAATGACAGGCAGGAACCAAAGGAAAAGGTGTGGGCTGGAGACTGACCAGGTGGATGCTATTATGCATGGTCTTGTAAACTGTCATATTTTGCATCAAATGTGAGGGAATTTGAAAGCCTACTATACACAAGAGCTAATATTTAAGACATGGAGGCAGGAAGGATTATATTTAGAGTCTGTCAACATCTCAATTGTTATAAGTATGGGCTCAGAAAAGCCTACTCAAGTGGTGAAAGTTTCTCTAAAGCATAGCCATGAGTTGGTACTGACATTAAAAACACATTTGACTTTATATATTTTCACTGGAAACCCAATATTTTAATTCAAAACAAAAATATGTGGCACCGTTTTCGACCTGCACTGGTCAGCATTGGGGATTTAGAATGTCTTAGGTCACTTGACTGGCTTAATCCTAAAGAACAGTTGCCCTCAAGCTGCCAATGTGAAAGGACAGTATGGAAAGTCAAGATGGTAACTGCAGGACAAGGAAATATTTCATTCTGATAGACAACAAGTCCTGTACCTGATGTTTCGAAGGCCACTGCTCGAACAGTTGAAGCAACAAAACTTTTGGAAGTGTCTATTGGTGGAATTTCAAGTGTGAAGAAGATGAAATCAGAAAATGCAATCCTGACAACAATTAGTAACTGCTAGAACGGAACATATATAATGAAATTGGTTGAAAAAATATTCTTGAAGGCAGATCCATAAAAAGCTTGAGTGCTTGTGCGCATGTAAGCATTCAAACATTATTATTATTCGTTTTCTGAAACATCCTCAAAGCCTTTTCTTAAAGAGAAGGAATACGGCAAATGACAGGTGTCTGGAAAATTCATACAAAAGGAAGGAAAGATTTAAATGACTAAATAGAGATATGTAGATAGGATTTGGAAAGCAGATGATGTTGACTGAAAATGTCCAAAATGTGGCTTGGTCACGTGACAAAGAGGAATGATGAGATATCGAGTAATTGATGCACTAATGTGTGAAGCCCACACATGGGCATTCCGGCTGACAAGAAGCAAACACTTTTTGATATGCAGTAAAGTCCATTAAGTAACAAATACTATATTATATCCAACACTTGATTATTTTCTAGATATCTTTCGACTATCAGATTGGAAAATTAATTGTTTCCTGAAAACCAAACCATTTACATCTAAGCCTTGTTTTGTTGCTCACCTAAAAGTATGTGTTCTGCTAAGACACTTTCCCTGCCATGTCTAACACTTCCTTCAAAGCTGTACCATGTTTCAATAAAGCCAACGTTCAACACATATTATCATTTACAATAGATACAAAAATAGTTTTATAGACTATCTATTGTTTATTTGAGATTTCATTACTTTGGAGCACTCGTAACCATGACGATGTAATCTAAATTACAATAAATAAATGTATTTTTGATATGTAATTTACAATTCAGTAAATACACAACTGTATTTTTTAAATCTAATTTACAGTCGTACAAAAACGTATTTTTGAAATATAATTAAAATGCAGTAAATACAGAAATGTACTTTTTAAATCTATTTTACAGCAAATACAAAAATGTCTTTTTGAAATACAATTAAAATGCAGTAATCTAATTCACAGCAAATACAAAAATATTTATAATCTACTGATATTTCAAGACTGGAGAACCAGTGACCTTGAAAATAACCATTGTATTTTTGAAAAGTAAACCATCAAAATATACCTAAAACTTCTTTAGAATTTTTCACCTATTATTTTTAGCATTATACAGAACATTTGTGGACTAACCATACAACGTTCAAATTCAGTAACTCAAGCACATAGTGATGGCTACTGTATATGTACTTTGTTTCAGAAATCTAAAGTAATCATATACACCAATTTTACCGTTACACATGACATTTACAAACTGCAACTTCACAAAACCTCTCAAATGGCAATTTACTTTGTAAATCTATCTGGTTATTGTTTAAGGAAAACAAACCTCTTCATTTTCACTTGTGCCCTAACAAATTTAGTTGAGAGCAGACAAACCAAATGGTTATTTTGGCTACGGGAAAGAGAAAATTTACTGATGGGTGCTGTCTCCACTGGGAGGTCCCTAATTGGTCTACAGATGGCCTTCCTCAATAAACCTCAGGATTTGTAATCCTTGCACACACACACTCTGTGCAAAGCCTGATGATGTACATATATGCCCCAAACACAAGCACAATTATGAGGAAGGATAAAGATTGCGATACAGAATATAACAAGCAAAGATTACAAAACTAGGCAAAATACATAATTAATCTAAAAGAATCCTAATTTGCACCTCAGCTTCACAGATACTTTGGGGGTTTGGCCTTTTGATAAGGAACAGAGTCTGTTCAGTAACAAAGAGACTACAATACAGCCTCCACCTGCATATTTTATAGATACCTTACACTTCACAGCAATTCCAAAATTCCTAAACCATACTAACCTGTAATTTGCATTTACATTAAATTTAAGAGACTTATCTACAAGTGTAACACGTCCAAAATGGTTATATAGCAAAAAATAATCAGAACAATGCTGATGATGATAAGCACACAAGTATAATACGTTGTGATGTCACTGTAATTCAGTGGTAATAAGTATGCCACCTACCTACAGGCAAAAAGGCACAGAATTACGGACAAATTTGCTCAACGCTACACCTCAGTGAGAAGCAAAATGAATGAAGAAACGCATGAAAGGAAACGAAATTCACATCACAATACCAGAAAGGACATCAAAATAGCATAACCAACTCTAAAGGCAAGAGGGAATGAGGCCTTGAGTTCTGTGCAAGCAAACACTGTTGGAATTGTTGTTTTCCTTTTTCAAGCCCTCATAAGATCGCACAACTGGGAAACGTCTAAACAAAAGAAGATTATTTAATGATTAACCAGTTCGTAAGAACAGGGACTACAAAGTAAAAGGACTCGAAACATGGAAGACTAGAACATCGTAAAGAGAGAACAAAAGAGGATGTTGTAAGTGGGACCAAGAAGGATGAAGAAAAGCGAGGGTGTCAGAACAGAGCCCTGAAGAGAGCTATGAGATATGGGGAAGGAAAACCAACAGTGACAGACTCTTGCCTGACAGCAGAGGCTGAGAACTTCTAGCTTGGTTTATTGGCTCCAAGGGCCTCAGGAATACTTTGCACAACATAAAAACACAATATCAAAAACAGAAGTAAAAGAATGTGTACTGTACTGCAGTTCCTTGCTATGATAGACAATGCATAATAAAAAAAACTGTGAGGTCCAGGGTTTAAAAAATAAACAGAAAGGAAATGGTAATGAATAGGTACATAAAATTGAGGCCAAAAGCCAAGCACTGGGACCTATGAGATACTTCAGCACTGAAAGGGAAATTGAGAGGAATAAAAAGGATTGAAAGGTGTACAGTACCCGGAGGAAAATCTTTTACAGTTGCACTATGAAAGAACTGTCAGGAGAGGGTGGAAAATAAGCTGGGAGAGGGAGAATATGAATGAAGACACAGTACAAGGCATGAAAGGATTTTGCAAAAAACCCGGTTCCTGACAATTTGATGTGGGATAAGACAGGACGTATCCGATAATATAAGATTTGCCAGGCAGGAAGAACTGACTGACATCTAGAGAAAACTAACAAAAGGGGCCTATTTTTGGCAGTTACTCAAATCTAGACTGAGCAACTGGCCTCCTCAGTGCTGGAAGACGTTAAAAAAGGGACCTCTTGTAGGAAAGAGTTTGTAAGAGAGCGAAGTAGAAAGGCGAGACCGACTTGCTCTTGCCTAGAAAGGTCTCACCTGTCACTAATGACTATCTAGCTAGTTCTACCATCGTCTGCCCTCACTGAACATTAGGGCGTAAGTGAAAGTAAGATATTTGTACAATGCACTTCAATACAAATATTGTATTGAATACTACAATATAATATTGTAATATTCAGTATTACAATCAAGACTCACGGGACTTATTAGCGTTTGACCCTTAATGGATGGGCTACTTATACATCATGCAAACCCCCAGGTAGGTCAATTTAAGAAAAAAACACATCAATAGGAGGACAGTATGCAAATGCATATGGTTTAAGAAAAAAA
Source organism: Macrobrachium rosenbergii (assembly GCA_039081455.1). Lineage (NCBI taxonomy): Eukaryota > Metazoa > Arthropoda > Malacostraca > Decapoda > Palaemonidae > Macrobrachium > Macrobrachium rosenbergii. Next base: position 315,678 of record JANJGK010000383.1, read on the forward strand.
ATTCTCAAAATTTTTCCCCATCTTCCACTGGAAGTTGAAAGTGACTATTTACAACCCTGTGTGGGGCCTCTTTTCCAAGAAACTCATAAAAATATGCTAATTTGACCAAGTTATGCATGTTTTTTTCTAATAATTTATCTGATTTTATTTTGTAAAATTATAATGACAGCTCACACAATATCATAACAGATAAGAACTAAAACCAATAACAAATTCTGAGTACAGTATATTTATTGTAAAATATTTATGAGATTTACTGAGATGGGGAGATGCAGTACCTTTTTGTGAGTATATTTTTTCCTAATATTTCTCTGCACTTTTCTTTGTAAAATCACAATTATAGCTACCATGCTATCATAAAAGATAAGAACTATAACCAACAGCAATCCCTAGGTACTGTATATTTAAGAGCAATCAAGTCTCAAGACACACTGATCCCCCTCTGTCCTGTGCTGTGCAAATACAGTTGCTGTAAGTCATTTATGGACCACTAAAGTGATATGAACATCTTTCCTGCTAAATTCATCCAAATTGTATGGAGCATAACATTAATACTCGTATGAGTTAGCCCGTCCATCACTCAAAACCTGTTATAGAGCCTCACCCCATATTTTGTTCAGAAATGGAAAAAATGTTAAACATTGGGTATATTCAACAGGTTCCTTAATCTTCTAAATCTTGTTCTTCTTGCGGTGTATCTTCTGCCACTTGTGCACATGTGGCTGATATTTGTGATGGTTCCTGTCAAAATGTACCTGGAAAGCAATGAACATACTTTAGTGGTGAATATGTTTTGTGTGAAGGGTTTGCAATATTATTTTTCAATAATAACTGTGGATATGATTTGATTTCAAGGGAATACTAAACTCCTGTCTGTGAGCAATCAATCAAGGTTAACAAGAAGGACAATACTCATGTAAGAAGGTCCAGGAAAATCTATAGACATAAAAATACTGAATTAAACAACAGCAAAAGTGAAGACGAGATAAGTAAACAAAACAGTTTTAATCTTAATTACTGTACCATTATTGTTAACAAGAAAAATTGCCCAGTCTTAAAACTTGGTCTGGGTCTGGGAGAGTTCCAATTCAGGGAAGGAACATACAAAGCATTGCTCCAGACGGACATGGAGTAGAATCTTAAACCCCTATACACAAGGCAACACCCAGTCAATTTGGAAACCAGGTACTAGGCGCTCATAAAAAATCTGGAGATTTCTGAAAGGAAAAATGTGGAATTAAAATTAAATTCACTAAACACGGGTAATCAAAGCAGAAAAAACTAATGAGACCTGAAATATTGAAGGGCAAAGCTACTTGTCCCCCTTCCTAAATTTCCACTTAGGATAGAAAAAACCAATTAGAAGAGTGAACAATTGTCAAAGCAATCACAGTTAAGATTTTAGACAAAACCTTCCCATGAAAGAGAGGTTCAGTCTCATCTGCTGACCGCTCATTTGATAACTGCCTTAAGAACACAGATTTGGGCACCAACAGGAATAGATTGAGGGGCACTCATTTGCCATCTGCCTTAAGAACACAGATTTGGGCACCAACAGGAATGGATTGAGGGGCACTCATTTGCCATCTGCCTTAAGAACACAGATTTGGGCACCAACAGGAATGGATTGAGGGGCACTCATTTGCCATCTGCCTTAAGAACACAGATTTGGGCACCAACAGGAATGGATTGAGGGGCACTCATTTGCCATCTGCCTTAAGAACACAGATTTGGGCACCAGCAGGAATGGATTGAGTGGCACTCATTTGCCATCTGCCTTAAGAACACAGATTTGGGCACCAACAGGAATGGACTGAGAGGCAACAAGTAACAGTCAAGATATTTATGTGTCAAACGTAAAAGTTTTATCTCTTTATTTTACAGTAAATAGAGTCATATTCAGTTAAAACCCCTCACTTTTACTCAGCGCTGAAAGGAAAATGGTATAAATGTAGTTTGATCTACATCTACAAAATGTACTTCAACTGTGTCCTACATAACCTTTGTAGTACCTTACAGCCACATTATACAGTCTTCAATTCATACAATATCCTGACAAAATTGACTCACTACAGCTGTATGATTCTGACTATACTCCTGTACTCAGTAAGGTCCAGAGAAACAGATATCATATAAAAGTTGAAACTTCTTTCCCCACTTACTAAAATTTTAATCCTGTTCTGACAATAATTTTCAGGTCCTTAAAGTAAGTGTTTGCATGTGTGTGTGTGTGTATGTGTAGGTGTATGACTTGTTCCACAGCACTGGCAAAATTGGGTGTGATTCAGGTCTTGATATTCCTAAAGCATCAAAAAAGCAAAAAAAATAGGCTACCCCTGATTTGATAAGAGTAACACCAGCATGTATCTCCCTCTCTCTCTCTCTCTCTCCCCCTGACTGATAAAGACATGAGCACAAGCCCATGCATCCTCACTTCCACTGAGGAATTATACACTAATGCACAAAAACAGAATTAAAACACAGGTAAAGACCAGCTGTAATTAAAGTCAAATACTTTTTACCAATCCTGTACACACCACATATTGATTTCTCATTCACTAATGTAACTTATATTTACGACTCATAAGAAATGTGAGGAAAAAGCAAAAAATTAATTCATCTGTTTCTGTAAAATCAAAACTGCTAACCAGTGAGTTGGGAGAATGAACCTTTTTACAAACAGCGCAATTTACAAACAGGCATCACCTACACACAAAAATCACAATCCAGAACCATTTAACACCATGACGCCACTAAATACATTGCCAAAATTGTAGCAAAAGAAATGAAAATGTGTCTCGGTGAGGAAACTCCCCATGAATTCCTCCACTCAGGACTAAATACCTTCAAAGAAGCTGCCTCTAGCACATAAGCCAAAAGGGGTTCCCCACAAAATGGAGACTCAATCACTGGATTTAGAAGCCACTCAGAACCTGGTTGGTCCACAGACCAAGTAACTGAGGATTTAGGCATGAGCGTAAGGGCCTGCAATGTGTATGAGCATGCCACGTCCAACATATCTTAGCCAGGAAAGTTTCAACACTGAGGCCGGTCACATAACTAGATAACAAGAGTTAAATGTATGCTTAACACCCTTGGTGTGTAAAATACTGACTCTTACTGAAACTTAATATCAACCTTAGCATATTACTAGGCCACATAGCAATGGGCTACAACAGAGCCCTGAAGGTAATAGTGCAAATAGCAAATGCACCACCAAGTGCTTGGCAACATATACATTCTTGGAACTGCTGGATCAGATCAAATCAAAGAATAGCAGATGTAATCCTATATAATCTACCTTTGTTCATCAAATAAAGAAAGGGAAAACAAAGTTTCCTGATGTATGCGTATTTTACAACACTGGACAAACAGCACTAAACTTTTCCCTCAAACCCAATCAAAGTGTTCACATGACCCCACAGAACCAATACACGTTATAATGCAGGCAGCTTTTTTAACCTGGGACAGCTTTCAACAAAAGCAGAATCTGCCTTATCTCATGGAAAGTGATTTACAAAGAGATCTTATTGTATTTGCTCAGTTTAACTGGTCAAACACTATTACATTATTCCCAATAAAATGTTAAAGCAAAGGAAGTGAGCTAGCAGATGTCACAAGAGGGTAAATCTTTGTATTCTTGCATACAGTGGAAAAAAAAGGAAAAAGAATTGGTGTCAGAATATTGAGAGATTGAAGAAGCAGCACTCCATTTGTACAGGTCTACCAACAGGCTGATGTAGAGCAAATTTATTAGGATATATGAAAACATCCTGAAGGTGAATGCCATGACAAAAAAAAGCAGCTTTCACTAAATACAATCATCAAAAACACTTGACAACGATGGAAGTCCTATTGTGCCTCTCACAAGGTGGTCCAAAGTGGACTGTTTGCAATAATGAGGAGGGAATATTAAAGGTAGATGCAGCTTAAGAAGTTGAACAGCTGCAAAAAAGCTGCTGGGCCTATGAAGGGATGCTGCAAAACATCTTCAGGAACGATACAGGAGGTACCCATCCATGGGGAGAACTGGAAGAGATTATGGGAATTAAGCAACTATATCATCAAGTAAATCAACCAAACCACTTAGTAAAAATTCATTTCTCTCCCAGGGCTGGCCAGGAGTTAAGCCAAGTGGAACGGTTCAGCACAGGTACTGACGTGGATGGAGGAATGGCTAGCTAAGCTGGTGAATCATAGGAAGGACAATTTGACGACAGAAAACTATTCGTAATATCTAGACAGACCGCAGAAAAATCCATGCTCAAGTACAGTGCCGTACATTAGTAGTGTGCAGAGTGCATATCACTAAACATAAGGGATGGACTGCATACACAGCCATGCAAAAGGAGAATAAAAGAAAGAAGGGGGCATAGGATAAAAATGGATATGTCAAGAGAATATGGTACAACACTAAAAAAGAGCCATGATAATTAGATGATAGTACTAATTACTATCATGACTCTCACTGTGTTTGACATAAGGATCTGCTGTTGAAAAACAGGTGTTCCATACAACTTGTAAAGTCACCACATTGGCACCGGCGTAGTGTTTCGGCGGCGCCATTAATTAAGTCTCCGCTGAGCATGTTTTCTTTGGTGACTTCCCATTTTCTTCAAACTCAATTAGTCACGCCTAAAACGTGCCAGGTCACGCATTTTTTACCATTTTTACTTTATGCGTATTTATACAAATGTCACACATTGTGTACCACATGTTTCTTCATTCACAGGCATCAAGACTGTATCCATATTGTAGTTCTGTATGTTTTTGTGTTGTAATTTATACTCGTTCACTGCATATTATTGTTTATTGTTTCGACCTCAGGTCACAGTCAATTCCATTGTCCCTCGCGGGCCGGCGTCAGTCGGCCGCTATATAAACTGCCTGGATCTGTAATAAAGTAGCAGTAACTTTTACCTGCTCGTTTCTTTGACACCTTACAGTGGTGACCCCCGGAGTATCCCGGAGCCATTAACGGACCGACACGGCGACCTAGTCTTGGCTCCAGGATTTCTCCAAAACGCTCTTAGCGGCCTAAACACGGCGCTGTAACCAGCGTTTGAGCGTGCTGACTCTCGTCGGCGTACCCCACCAGCGTCACTAGCGGAACCACATGGCGCACGAAAGTGTGTACTGACGCGAGTACCCCACTCCAGTAAGGGGTCAAAGGAGCGAGCATGGACGCGGATATCCCCTCCTTCATGCAGTTAAACGCGGACCCCGCGGACTCGGAGGTTTACCTACCTCCCATCACACCCGCGCCCGCCCCGGCATCGAGGCCCTCCCGCAACTCCACACCAGCGCCACGAACACACGACGGCCGGGCAACACAATCGCGGGCCACCCTCACCGTAAATCTGCCGCCGTTTATGCAGGGGAACCCATCGGTGTGGCTGCGCAGGGTGGAAAGCCACTTCAGAATCGCGGACCTGACGGACGAAATCCTACAGGCCGACACAGTGCTCAACGCCCTTCCGGAGGATGTGTATAGAAAACTCATCTCGCGAGTACCCGAAACACACACCCTCACATACAGCACCACAAAAAAGTTCCTCCTCGAAGCTTGCTCCCTGCCCATCGCTGAGTGGGCCGCCCGTGCTATCGACCTTGCCATAAACCCACGCCACGACCTCAATTCAAGAGACGCTTGGAGCATGGTCGTGGATCTCCTGTCACTACCAGACTTGAGTAGCACAAAGAAGCGGCAGGAGATAAGCTTCGCACGGGAAATCTACCTTCGCCAACTCCTCCCGGAGGTACGCAACCAGATCGCTCACCCCTACACCATGCCTATCGAGGACCTCATAGAGACGGCGCAACATCTCACAGACTCCGTCAAGGCTTCACAGCGGCTAAAACCGGCCACACAGCCGGTCAGCTCCGTCCAGCCTGAAGAGGACGTAGAGCAGCCCGTCAACGCCATCGCCAACAGACGTCCACCGAACCACAGCAGATGGAAGTCCCCGGGCTTCTGTCGCTACCACAAGTGGTTCGGAAAGGACGCCCGTAACTGCCTGCCGCCCTGCTCGTTCGCCCGTTCAAAAAATGGGGGTGGCGGCGGCCAGCAGGACAGGCCGCCATGGCAGCCGAAGAACCCAGGGCCTCAAAAACAGTAGGTTTTTACGTCCTCGACACAGTCTCCGGCAGGATGATGCTGGTTGACACAGGGGCCTTTAAATCGGTCTTCCCAGCATCCAGAGAGGACCGCAACCAGACACCAGACCCGGCTGCTTTCCTAACGGCCGCCAACGGAACCCCCATCCTCTCCTACGGCACCAGGCCCCTGTCGATCTCCATCCTTGGCCAGAGTTACTCTTGGGACTTCATCGTCGCGGACGTAGGAACCCCACTCCTGGGGGCCGATTTTCTGGCGCATTTCGGCCTGCTAGTCGACGTGAGGCGCTCGATACCGACTCCTGCCGGTCTCTCCCGTTAACAGCGGGACCCAGACCCACCATCAGCGCCGTCGCCCCCCACCAGTATGCACACCTACTGTTGGAATTCCCTGAGGTATTTAAGCCTGAGCTTCACCAAGTCCCCGGGGCCCCAGCCAAGCACGGCATATACCACCATATAACGACTAAAGGGCCCCCGACACATGCGAAGTTCCGCAGGCTTCCCCCTCAGCGCCTTCAGGAGGCGAAAAAAGCATTCGCGGAGATGGAGCGGATGGGCATCTGCAGGAAAGCCTCCAGTCCATGGGCCTCCCCCCTCCACATGGTGCAGAAACCGGACGGCTCCTGGAGACCCTGCGGCGACTACAGGCGGCTCAACATCGCAACAGAGCCCGACCACTACCCTCTACCCAACATGCAGGACCTCACGGCCTCCTTTCACGGGGCCAAAATATTCACTAAATTGGACCTTCTTAAATCTTATTTCCAGGTACCTTTTGCACCAGAGGACATACCAAAGACAGCCATCATCACGCCCTTCGGGTCCTATGTGTTCGCCTTCTCCACCTTCGGGCTGAGGAACGCCGGGGCCACCTTCCAGCGGCTCATGGACAGCATCCTGGGGGACCTAAAGTTCTGCGTCTGCTACGTCAACGATATTCTCATATTTTCCAGGTCTCACAGCGAACACCAGAGACACATCAGGGCAGTCCTCCAGCGCCTCCAAGAGAACGGCCTCGTTGTCCGCTTTGACAAGTGTACCTTCGGCGTCCAGAAAGCAGAATTCCTGGGTCACGAGGTGTCTCCGACAGGCGTCCGCCCTCTTACATCGAAAGTAGCAGCCGTAGCCAGGTTCCCGTCACCCACCTCCATCAAGGCCGTCCAGGAGTTCCTTGGGATGGTAAACTTCTACAGGCGGTTCATTCCCGGGATCGCGCACACCACGGCCCCCCTGACGGAAGTCCTAAAAGGCCAACCGAAGTCCCTGTCTTGGGGACCCAGCCAGCAGCAGGCCTTATCCCTGATGAAGGCCGCCCTCGCCAAGGCAACCGCCTTGGCACACCAGGATCCCAAGGCCCCCCTCCAGCTGACGACAGACGCCAGTAACGTCGCCTGCGGTGCTGTTCTGGAGCAAATCATCAACGGCGCCCCCCAGCCCATCGCCTTCTTCAGCAAGAAGTTCAATCCCGCAGAGACCCGCTACAGCACCTTCGACAGGGAACTCTGCGCGATGTACCGCGCAGTTCGGCACTTCAAGTTCCTCCTGGAGAGGACGCCCTTCACAATCTTCACAGACCATCAGCCACTGGTTCACGCCTTCACGAAGCAGGGGGACACATGGTCTTCCAGACAGCAGCGCCACCTCTCAGCCATAGCCTAATTTACCTGTTCCGTCAGGTACCTCCCCGGCAAGAAAAATCCCGTAGCAGACGCCCTCTCCAGAGTCGAGTTGAACGCAGTGCAACTTGGTGTAGATTACCAGGACCTTGCCAGAGAACAGGCCGCTGACCCAGAAACCCCAGCATACCGCACCGCCATCACGTCCCTCAAGTGGCGGGACGTGACCCTCGCCCCCGAAGGCCCCAGCCTGCTCTGCCTCACGCCGCCGCCAGGTATTCGACATAATTCACGGCCTCTCACACCCCTCCGGCAGGACCACGGCCAAACTCCTTTCAAAAAAGTTCGTCTGGCACGGGGTGCAAAAGGACGCCACGGCCTGGGCAAAGCAGTGCCTGCAGTGCCAGACCAGTAAGGTGGGTCGTCACACGCAGTCGGGGGTAGGCGAGTTCCCACAGCCAGGGTGCCGCTTCGGCCACATCCACATCGACGTCGTTGGGCCCCTTCCCCCATCAGGCGGATGCAGATACCTCCTGACGGTGGTAGACCGTTCGACGAGGTGGCCCGAAGCCACACCCATGCAAGAAGCCACCGCCAGCGCGTGCGCCGAGGCCCTCCTCTCCAGTTGGGTTAGCCGCTTCGGCGTCCCGGACCACATCACAACCGAGTTGTGGTCTGCCCTGGCTCAACTGCTGGGAACCACTCACCACACCACCACAGTGCACAACCCAGCGGCCAACGGCCTGGTCGAACGGTTCCACAGGTCCCTAAAGTCATCCCTCATGGCCCGCTGCACCGCCGAGGACTGGAAACATCAGCTGCCGTGGGTCCTCCTCGGGTTGAGAACCGCCCCCAGAGCCGACGGCACCCCATCTGCAGCCGAACAAACCTATGGGGAACCCCTCGTGGTGCCGGGAGAACTCGTGACGGATGAACGCCACTCCCCATCACTGCAGAGGCTCCGCGACGTGGCCGGCAAGTTCGCCCCTTGCAGGCGCTCATACATCGACAAAGCAACCACCTTCATGCCGCCACAGCTGTCATCCGCCACCCACGTCTTCGTCAGAGTCGATGCTGTCCGTCCACCACTAACCAAGCCCTACAGGGGACCCTTCCGCGTGCTGGAACAAAACAGCAAGGCGTTCCAGCTGGCACTCCCCGGCAAGCACGACTGGGTTTCAATAGACCGCTTAAAGCCCGCCTTTCTGTCGGAGAGTCCCGACAGCGACGCAGCACCCCTTCTGCCCAACCGCACACCAGCACGCCCTCACCCCCGCAAGCGAGGCCGCCCCAGGAAGGGACCGCCCAACCAGCAGCCTCAACGGGAGACCCCTCCGTTATCTTCAAGAAGCCGCGGCACCCTTCAGCGTCCCAGCAGATACAGGGATTAGTCAGACGCGTCCCTCGTCTTGGGGGGGGGGGAGTATTTGTAAAGTCACCACATTGGCACCGGCGTAGTGTTTCGGCGGCGCCATTAATTAAGTCTCCGCTGAGCATGTTTTCTTTGGTGACTTCCCATTTTCTTCAAACTCAATTAGTCACGCCTAAAACGTGCCAGGTCACGCATTTTTTACCATTTTTACTTTATGCGTATTTATACAAATGTCACACATTGTGTACCACATGTTTCTTCATTCACAGGCATCAAGACTGTATCCATATTGTAGTTCTGTATGTTTTTGTGTTGTAATTTATACTCGTTCACTGCATATTATTGTTTATTGTTTCGACCTCAGGTCACAGTCAATTCCATTGTCTCTCGCGGGCCGGCGTCAGTCGGCCACTATATAAACTGCCTGGATCTGTAATAAAGTAGCAGTAACTTTTACCCGCTCGTTTCTTTGACACCTTACAAACTTTCCCCTAACTGTGGAATAACTATAAATTACTAGTTTGAAAGGATGTCAGCCCCAATATTCTACTGTACTGATATCCCAGGAAGTTATGCTGCCTCATACCAAGTCATTTATTTCTTACACAATGACTTTGGAACAATCTTCCAAGCTGTGCCATGGATGCTGGTTGATGTTACACAGTTTATGAGATGCTCAAGTGCTACTCTGAAGAGGCAGATGCTCTTATCCTCTTTTGCAACTGAGTACCAACATTGATAAGCAAACTCCTGATAGACTACACAGAAGCAAAGGTCACTCTAAAACATGCAGGGACACCATCTAACAAAAAGCAGCAGCCTCTGACCATCATCTAAAGCACAGTGTGTTTCCAAGACACTCATGCAAATGAACATTGTCTGTGGCAACACATGAAACTACATGCTTTATACTTTTACAAAATCAATGTATGAGCTCTCATCAAATCCTAATATGAATCCAAACCTCACTTCTATATAACTAATTACAATTCATCATTAACATTCATAATACCTCACTATTCATCAAAGTTTACTATTACATTTTAGCATAATTTGCCTAAAACTGGTACACTAGTTCCTACAGACTAAGAGGAATCACATTCTTCAATGAGAGGTACAAAACAGTGAAAGGCTGTAGAGATGGAAAAGGCAAAGAAAAAGGCACAAAATAACACCTTTGAGAGGCTGAAGGAACACAGCAAGGAACAAGGAACATTAATCAGGTCTAGGGTGCTGACAGACTCAAGTTGAAGATGTTATCACAGGTTGCCAACAGTCTGTGGAGCCTACAGAACTGATAACTATAATGCTTTGTGCATGTGTGATTCCAAGCTGCCTTTAATTGTTTCTGAAAACCTGAGGCGACTGTGATTGCTGCCAAGATAGACCACTGATACAACTTACAGTACAACTGAAGTGAACAAAATGGCCAGCGCAACCACCTAACTCAACGGAAAGACTTCCTTCTCAACTGCCCTCTCCTAAGTCTCAACAACAAATGCACATGCAATGCTTCTTCCTCCTTCCTCTTCACCTCCTCCTCCTCCTCCTTCTACTATTACTTCTTCTTCTTCTTCTTCTTCCCCCAACCACACAAATGTATTGAATGTACAGTACTGTGAAGTGGCTGACAGGTTTAGTGTCCACATGCTAAAAAATATTACTCTTATTACTATTATTATTATTCAAAAGATGAACCTTATTCATATGGAATACGCCCAGCACAAGGGCCAATGACTTGAAAGTCAAGCTTCTAAAGAATGTTATGGTGTTCATAACGAAGTAAGAGAAGGTAAAGGGAAATACAGAGAGACGTTCTGGAACTGTGAAGTTCGACAGCAAGGCACATTTGCTGCAGATTGATGCTGCTGTTTAGCGAATCTGGTTGCTCTCGGCAGAAAAAGGGGTTCTTGGATCAATTATGAATGTGAAAGATCTCTATTAAAATACAACTTATGAAAAAGTGACAAACAAGAGACCATCCATCGAGGGTCCAAGTCATGGCTGCTAATGTTAGGAGACGGAAACCTACCATCACGAACCACACTATCTAAAAGAAATAAATCACTGGTAGAAGCAGACATCCATACTGGAGAACAGTATTGTGGTAAAAGGAAGAACAAATGACCTAAACCGGTTGCACTGATTTTATCACTGTTATAAATATATGAGACTTACAAACAATACCTAACTTTTGTGTGGAATTTTCTGAAACTTTCATTAGACGTTTCTTAAAAGTAAGATGTGAGTCAAAAGTCACACCTAGAATAGTTAAAGCTTCAGACTCTTTCAGCAAACTCCCATCAACCTGAAGGGGAGGATGGGGTGGAAAATGAGATCTGCTGATCAATAGTGGTTTCGTTTTCCTGGAGCTCAGCCTCGTACCCCACCGACTACATCATTAACTGATCCAGTCCATGTCCCGACTGAGGCTGAGAGCAGCTTCATTTCTCATAAGTGGAGACTTTACTGCTCCCGCAAGTGTTTATCACTGACATATAGAACAATCTTGTTTTCCAGGCTAACAACCATATCACTTGTATACACCAAAAATAATAGTGGACCATGAACATAACCCTGTGGAACTCCGACACCGTAGGTCTTGGTTCACTGAAGATCCCATCAACAGCAACTTGCTGCTGCCTACCTGTAAGGAAATGAAATCCTAAAACATATCCACTCACTCCAAGATTCTGAAGTTTATAAGTAAGTGCCTTATGATTTACACTAAAATCTATTTGAATTACTCTGCACTCAAAACCCTCATCAAGGTTCTCTTGCAAATGGCATGTCAAGTCTAAAAGAGCATCACAGGTACATAACTGCTTTCTATATGCATAATGACTATCCACTAACAATCCTTTAGATTCTACATACTTATATAGTGGCTTAGAAATAAGTTTTACAGCAACTCTGGAGAGCACGGGAAGAATAGAAATTGGTCTGTAGTTACTGAAGTCTGCAGATATGCCACTCTTTGGAACAGGCACTGTATTACTAAGCTTTGTCTCATACTCAAAGAAACTATGTTGACATAAAAATCTATATACTCCACTAACCTTGGGAGACAACACACTAGAAACTTTTTTAAAAAACAAAGGCAAGAAACCATCGGGATCTTCTCTGCCCCAGCTATCAAGATTATCCAGAATTTTCTTAACATCCCTGGAGCAGAATGTAGATTTTGTAAGAATAGGCTCAGAATGACAAGTATCAGGGAGAGAGACATCCTCAGCTGATTGCTTAGCTTCACAAGCTTGATGGAGCAGTTCAGCCTTTTCCTTAAGGCCAGTAACCAACCTACCATCATCTGTTAGTAGTGGTGGAATGGAAGGCGAGCCTGACCCAAAGATAGATGATGCCAATTTGGTTAACCACAGATGAGGCTGAGTAATTCCTTCAAGTTTCCTCTTCAAGGAATTATTGTAATTTCTCTCGGCTGTATATTAAGTTCTGTTCACAGCGAGGCGAGACTCAACAAAAATAGTGTCATTTTCATTTGAATGATTTTGTCTCCAATATGCTGAATTTGGTCTGTCTGTCATGGTAAGCTTGTCTACATATATCTCAAACCATGGCTGGTCATCTGTCCTGAATTTGATGACCTTTCTAGCCCTGGACAGGTAGCCTTGTGCCATTTTAGACACACGCAGGTTGCGCAAAACCCATTTTTTCGTTGTGCGCTGCGTCCCCTTCAAGTAGGTGGACTCATTTTTCTGGAATAGCTAGTCTTTGTCGAGCTGACATGGAGAGTAGACGTGCCGCACTTGAAGTCCGCCAAGAACACAGTATTTTCGGCGCCGAAAGTTTCTTTTGTGTATATTTCAGCACTACCTTACCTTGTACGTAAGTAAAAGTGATTTTCAATACTTTTGTAAAATTTATTGCTGCATCATTGTTATTTGGACTATAGTGATAATTTTCGGTGGAAATCTTAACGGATGGTTGCTCTACATAGACCAACTGCCATTTTGGAGATTGCTCATGGCCAAGATGGTTTTTTTGGTACTTTTCTAATTTTCCATTTTTTCATGTTTGCAGGTTTCGCCATGTCGAGAAGAAATTTCGTGAAGGAGGAGGACTACAATAAGCTGCTTTTTTCTGAGGATGACACCAGTGATGTGGAGGACCCCTCTGAGATTGTTATCGAAGCAGACAGGGTGTTTGATGACCTGCACGACGCCCACACGTGGGAGGATGAGGAAGCAGAAGAAGTCACTCATGAAGACTTGGAAGACGAGTTGGAATGCCTCGCACCCCAGGAGGACGAGCCTTCTACGTCGAGGGCTGCAACAGCTTTTGCCCTTCCCCTTAGCCCCTCTGAGTTACGAAGCAGGAAGAGGAGGAGAGGACCACTACATCCTGCAGCTGGTGAAGCCCTCAAGAAGTTACCACAAGACATATACAGAGGAAGGGACAAAACAGTGTGGCACTCAGAGCCAAACCCTGCCATGCCATCTATTTCAAGGAGTGACAACATTGAGGAGGGTGCTCCTACTACAAACACACTAACTGCTAAGACACCCTTGGAGGTGTTTTCGTTGTTCATGAACGACCCCTTGCTGGCAGAAGTGTGTATGCATACAGGTGACAAAATCACGTCCTTGCGTGATAAAGTGAAACGCCAAAACAACCCCACCTTCAAAGACCTCCAACTCATGGAACTGAAGGCACTACTTGGTGTGCTTATCATGGCAGGGGCACGCAAGGACAACCACCTCACTACAGAAGAGATGTTCTCCCCAGCATTAGGATGCCCCTTCTACAGGAGTGCCATGAGCGAGCGGCGCTTTGCATTCCTCATGAGGTCCTTACGGTTTGATAATGCTGGCACAAGGACAGACCGTCTGAAGACGGACAAGTTCGCCCATATCAGGGAAGTTTGGAATACTGTCATCCGGCACTGCATAGGCAACTACTCTCCAGGGCCTCATCTTACTGTAGATGAACAACTGCTAGCCTTCAGGGGACGTTGCAGCTTCCGCATGTTTATTCCAAACAAACCAGCAAAGTAAGTAAATGTTTTCTTCTGTGAATATTTGTAAATATTTTGTATCATTAATTATCATTATCAGTAATACTTTTTTGTTTTACAATTTTTCAACATTTCTGTTATTTCATTATAACAAATCTTTCAAGTTTTGATTTATAACTAATGTTAGTTTTCTTCTTTCCTCTTTAGGTATGGTATCAAATTGGTCATGGCTTGCGATGCAGAAACACATTATATGTGCAATTCAATCCCCTACTGTGGCAAGACCACTGGTGCTGACAGGGTCATATCGCTGGGGGAGTTTTTTACTACAGAGTTGGTCAAGCCCTTCAGGACGTCGGGGCGTGTTGTTACCACCGACAACTGGTTTACATCCCTGCCCTTAGCAAAGAGCCTGCAGAAATATGGGATGCACTTGGTAGGCACTATTCGTCCTAAACCCTACATGCCTCTGGAATTGCTAACATTTCCAATGGAGTTGGGACAGTTGGTTGCTGTCTACAACTATGAAGATAAAGCAACCCTGATGTGCCAACGTGTGAAGTCAACCAAGAGGATGCAGATTTTATCCACAGTCCACCATCAACCCACACTTGTGGAACGTCAGAAGACGCACATCCACATGTACTATAATGCAACCAAGGGAGGGGTCGACACTTTCGACCAGCTGTGTGCTGCCATGACCTGCAGCAGGAAGACCCGTAGGTGGCCCTTGTGTGTCTTCTTTGGCCTACTCAACATCGTGGTCAATAACGCCTTCATAATATATCAGCACCGACCAGAAAATGCCAAAGTTTCCCGAAGAAAATTTGCTATGGATTTGGCACTTGAACTTTGTCGTCCCTGGGCATTCAACCGCCTGCAGCAGAAGAGATATCTTCCAAGGGATGTCTCATCCCTGATTTGTTCTGTGTTTGAGGTGGAAGACATCACCGTTGCCGCAAATGAAGGCCAGGGACGCTCTGAAAAGCGGCAGAGATGCCATCTTTGCCCTTCCTCCTCTAATGCGAGATCAAAAATTTTGTGTAGCAACTGCAGGAAGACAACCTGTGCCCACCACCTGACGTACACCTGTGAAAAGTGCTCCAATTCCTGGTAAGTGTTCCCAAATTATTATTATTATTGTCTATTGTTTATTTTTTATTATATATTACATTTAAAAAACATTTAACATAAAAATAAAACCTTTTAAGCCATGTCATACTCATTTTTACATGAAAAATATTTTGGCACTGGATGGCAGTGTGGTGCCATCCAAATGTACCTGTTTTGACCCATTTATAGCTTTCAAATTATTTTATTTTATTTTTCCCATGATTTTAGATGCTTGCAGAATACTTATAAAAAATTTCATCCAAATCCATAAAGATTTAGTGGTAGAAAAAAAATATTTTTTTATGCAAAGTTTTCTCTTGATTAAAAAAAAAAAAATGTACATATATTTCTCCTCTTTCCAGATTTTGCAGTTTTTGAGCTATCACAGCCTGACTAGTCTCAAAATGGTGCTCAACCCTTCGTATTTCAAGCCTGCCTCGTATTTCTCAAGAATTCTGAACCTCAGGATACTCTTTTGTAGTATAAATGTATGTAATTTAATTTTGATACTTATTGTCAGATTTTGAATAAATATGACATTTTTATTCTAAAATAATGTTTAACACATACTTACCTGTTAGTTACATATAGCTTTAGTCTTTGACGTCACGGCAAAATTTCAAAACGCGCGGCAGCGCCAGTCCGAATATCGGGTGATCGCCCTTACCTGCCCTCTGTCGGGGTACTAGGAACTATTCCAACATGCTTCAGAATAATTTGCCTACCTGTCCCCGTGGGGAGGAGGGTGGGCTTTCGTATATGTAACTAACAGGTAAGTATGTGTTAAACATTATTTTAGAATAAAAATGTCATTTTAACACATACAACTTACCTGTTAGTTACATATAGCTGATTGACACCTTTAGGAGGTGGGGCAATGACAGCTAAAAAGAGATGTTGGAAACATTAAGGTTATTAATGTAGAAAATTTCTTAGTTCCTCACCTGCTAAGGTAGCTGATTCCACAGTTACTGCCTCAGTAACCTGCTATCCTCAGAGCAACCGCGGGGTATAATGACCTGGTCGCAGATTGCTTAAGCTGGGTATCAGTCACCTAGGACATGGCCGTGACAATACCACAAGTATGCCCCTGCTCAGGGCGCAGCACAAACATCATGAATTACAAAAGGGGTCACCCAACACCAAAGAAAAAGTATAACCATAAAAACCAAAACCAACTGTGGGGTAAAACTAACCAACACTTACCCTCACAGACAACCATAAAAAACCTTCACACTCCAAAAAACAAGTAAGTAAAGGTAGGTTAATCCTCCTTTACCCCTTTACCCATTACCGTGCCAGATACAACAAAGGGCCCTAACGTGCTGCACTCGTCAAACACTGTCTGCACTTGCGAGAGATAATGCAAAGCAAATACAGACTTACACCTCCAGTAGGTTGCTTGCACAATATCTTGAAGGGAGAGGTTCCTTTTATAAGCGAGAGAAGTAGAGATAGCCCTCACTTCGTGAGCCTTCACTTTACACATTTTCAAATCATTCTCTGAAATATTGGAGTGAGCTTCAGAAATCAGATCTCTAATAAAAAAGGACATGGCATTCTTGGACATTGGTCTAAGAGGGTTCCTGACCGAACACCATAAGGAATCTGAAGGACCCCTAATATCTTTAGTCCTTCGCAAATAATATTTCAAGGCTCTGACTGGGCAGAGGAACCTCTCCTGCTCCTTACCTACCAATTCCGACAGACTCGGAATCTCAAAAGAGCGAGGCCACGGGTGCGAAGGGGTCTCGTTCTTGGCCATAAAAAACAGTTTGAAAGAACAAATTGCTTTTGAAGCAGAGAATCCTACTCTCTTATCCAAGGCGTGGATCTCACTGATTCTCTTAGCTGTAGCTAACAAAACTAAAAAGAGGGTTTTCCTCGTAAGATCTCTTAAAGAAGCAGAATCCATAGGTTCAAATTTCTCAGACATAAGCCACTTCAGGACTACATCAAGATTCCACGAAACAACTTTAGCATCTGACCTCTTAGAGGTACCGAAGGATTTAATAAGGTCCGTTATATCTTGGTTATTAGAGATATCCAAACCTCTGTGACGAAAAACAGTAGCCAGCATGCTACGATAACCTTTAAGTGTGGATACAGAAAGGTTCTTATTCCCGAGGAACAAAAGAAAATCCGCAATCTGCGTCACCGAGGCTCTGGAAGAGGAAATGTCATGATCTTTGCACCATGAACGAAACATATTCCACTTGGACTCATAGACCTTGATCGAAGATGGTCTTCTGGCTCTAGCGATGGATTGAGCCGCTTTCTTCGAAAATCCTTTGCTTCTGAGAAGACGTTCGATAGTCTGAACGCAGTTAGCCGCAGACTTGACAGGTTTTCGTGAAATCTCCTGAAGTGGGGCTGTCTGAGTAAATCTACTCTGTTTGGAAGGCTCCTCGGGAAGTCGATCAAGAGATCCATGAGAACTGGGAACCAATCCCTGGAAGGCCAGAAGGGGGCTATCAACGTCATCCTGGTGTTGGAGTGGTGCTGAAATTTCCTCAACACCGCACCTAACATCTTGAACGGCGGGAAGGCGTAAAGGTCCAGACCCGACCAATTCAGTAGCATTGCGTCCGTCTGGAAGGCTGCTTGGTCCGGGACAGGAGAGCAGAAGATTGGGAGCCTGTTCGACTTGTTCGTCGCGAACAGGTCTACCAGAGGTTGACCCCAAAGTCTCCACAGCGACTTGCACACTTCTTCGTGCAAAATCCACTCTGTGGACAGAACCTGGTGCTTCCTGCTCAAGGAGTCCGCTCTCACGTTGAGGGCTCCCTGAATGAATCTCGTTAGGAGCAGAATCTTGTGCTTTTCTGCCCACAAAAGGAGGTCTCTTGCTACCTCGCTGAGGGAGTAAGAATGAGTGCCCCCCTGTTTCTTTATATAAGACAACGCTGTGGTGCTGTCTGAATGAACCAGAACTGTTTGTCCCTGTATGAAAGGTAGGAAGTGTACGAGACTCAGGTGGATTGCTTTCAACTCCTTCTTGTTGATGTGCCATTCTTTTTCTGTCGCATTCCACAAACCTGAAATTTCTTTTACCCCCAACGTCGCTCCCCATCCTACTTCTGACGAGTCTGCAAACAGTTCGTGGTTCGGGTTCGACGGAAAAAGAGAGAGACCTTTCTCTAATTTTCTTCGATCTAACCACCACCTTAGATCCTCCTTGATACGGTCCGAGATTGGAAAGGAGAAGGAGTCTGGAAGCGTTTTCCTGTTCCATTGCTCCCTGAGGTAGAATTGAAGGGGCCTCATGTGAAGTCTCCCCAGGGAGACAAACTTTTCTATTGACGCCAGAGTTCCCAGGAGGCTCATCCAAGCCTTTGCGGAACAGGTATCCATATCCAGAAAGTTCTGGACTTTTGCGAGACAGTCCGAGATTCTTTGATCTGACGGAAAAGCCAGAAAAGGAACTGTTTCCAGTCTCAATCCTAAATAGATCCTGGATTGTGAGGGAGATAGGTGAGACTTCTTCCAATTGATTAGAAGTCCTAGCTTCTGTGTCAAGTCGAGAGTTACTTTCAAATCCTCCAAGCACTGAGACTGAGACTGGGAACGAAGGAGCCAATCGTCTAGATAGAGAGAGATCTTTATTCCTCTGAGATGAAGAGCTTTGGCAACAGTGGACATAACTCTTGTGAATACTTGAGGGGCTGTGGACAGACCGAAGCACAGAGTCCTGAACTGATAAGTCTTCTCCTGGAAAACGAAGCGAAGAAACTTCCTGGACGCGGGATGGATCGGAATGTGAAAGTAAGCGTCCTGCAGATCTATTGAGACCATCCAATCCCCCGGACGAAGAGAATTGAGGACGGATTGCGTCGTCTCCATCGAGAAACTGGTTTTCTCCACGAAAAGGTTGAGAGAACTCACGTCCAGGACTGGTCTCCAGCCGCCTGAGGCCTTTGGAACAAGAAAAAGGCGGTTGTAAAAGCCTGGAGAGTTGACTTCTTCCACGATCTCTATCGCTCCTTTTAAAAGCATGGAGTCTACTTCCGCACTCAGAACCGAGCATTTCTCTAAGTTGCTGGAATATGCTGTCAAAGCTAAAGGTTCTGTTGCAAGAGGGGGCCTCTTGAGGAAGGGGATAGAATATCCTTCCTTTAGCACGGACGTGGTCCACTGGTCCGCTCCGATCTCCTCCCAAGTTTGCCAGAACTGCTGAAGTCTGGCTCCTACTAGTGCATGGAGGACATGCAGATCACTTTTTAATTGAGGGTTTGATAGCCCTGGAGACAAATCTTGCTTTGCCCCGGAAACTAGATCCTGTACGGGTGAGGGGCCTGCCACGAAAGGGCCTATTTTGATTAACTAGAGGACGAGTTTGCGCTGGCAGAGAAGGTTGAGGAGCTTTTGGTTTACGAGAGGATTGCGCCAAAAGGTCCTGTGTGGACTTCTGAGTAAGGGATTTCGACACTTCGGCCACAAGTTCTTGAGGGAAAAGGTACTTCTTATCCAGAGGTGCGAAAAGAAGAGCCGATCTTTGAGTCCTAGAAACTCCACGAGCGACAAAAGAGCACCAAAGTTGTCGCTTCTTAAGAACTCCTAACATGAAGATGGAGGCTAACTCAGACGCACCGTCACGAATCCCTTTATCTAAGCAGGACATAACAGAAGAGAAATCATCGAAATGCGCTTCGGAAAGACCAAAAGACTTTACCTTCCTACCCAAAGCGCCAATAGTCCAGTCCATAAAACTGATGACTTCCAAAACTCGGAAAACGTTCTTCAAAAGGTGGTCCAACTCTGAAGGAGAGAAGAAAATCCGAGCCGAGTTCATCGCAGAACGACGGGTAGAATCAACGAGACTGGAGAAGTCTCCCTGAGAGGAGGCAGAAGCTCCCAGAGAGAAAACTTCCCCAGTGTCGTAGCAAGCCTTCGTCTTAGTAGAAAGCTTGGAAGGAGGGAAGCAGAAAGTGGTTTTCCCCTGATCACGCTTGTCTTCCAACCAGGAGTTCATTTTCTTTAATGCCTTCTTAGCTGAAATAGAAAGCACTAACTTCATAAAGGAAGAGGTAGGAGGTTTCGAGTCTCTTGCGTACTGAGAGAGAGGGGAAGCCGGAGCCGCAGGTGCAAAATCCTCAGGAAAATTATCAATAAAGAAGCGAAGAAGCTTCTTGTAATCCGAGCGAGAGGAGTCTGGTTCGTCTACAGGAAACTCTTCCACAACTTCTTCCTCAGACGAAATAGGAGAAAAACCTTCCGCTTGCACACGCACATCTTGTGAAGGAAGAGTAGGAGCCTGAATAAGAGCTTGAGGAGGAGCCTGAGCCTGAGTAGGCGCCACAAGAGGAGCCTGAACTGGCGCCACAAGAGGAGCCTGCGCCACAAGAGGAGCCTGAACTGGCGCCACAAAAGGAGCCTGGGATGGCGCCTCACCTGGCGCTACCTGAGGCGCTTGAGCCTGAGAGAGCGCTAAATCTTGAGGGAGCGCCTGAGCCTGACTAGGCGTACGAGCCTGATCCTGAGCCTGAACCAAAGGAGGATCAAGAGACACAGATCGAGGAGGAGCTTTCGTACTGGGCGCTCCGAGAGCTCGAGACGAAGGAGGAGGCATCAAATACACTTCAGAAGGCTTTGCTGGAGAAGAACCAGGCCTTCCGAGCCCGCCAAGAATGCTTCCAATTTTCTTGTGCATCGCTCGAAGAAAGTCATGAGTAGACGAGGATCCAACTGGGGAACGATGATCAGTAGAGCCAGGATCGTGATGAGGAAGAGGCGCAGAAGCCACAATAGGCTTACGTGAAACCAAAGGAGAAACACCGGGAACGCTGGGCAATACCGAATGGGAAGTCTTATACCTCTTGCGCACATGAGCCTTGCGCCTGGGAGAAGATTCTTCTGACGACGAAAATCTCTCCGGACTCTCCCAAAAACTACAGGAAGGCTGTGATAAGCGAAATGGCTTCTTCTTCTGAACCGCTGAAGGCGAAAGATTCCTGGACCTCTTCAATGGTCTAGACTCGTCGGGAAATCTCCAGCCTCTGCGAGGCGAATCACTGGAGCTTGAAGAAAGACACTTCCTTGAGTCGCCTTTCCAACGGCGCTCTGAAACAGCCTGGGAAACAACAGGACTGTTCGAGGGGGCGGCTGCTCGTGAGCAGACCCCACTCGCCTCCCTTGGACTTTCAGCATGTCTTCTCCCAGGAGCAGGGGAGCTTGACAGAGGCTTAGGTCTAGGAGAACGAGTAGGCCGAGCAACCACCTCCTCCACCACACTAACACTTTGCACTGCACTTAAATTATTCACAATATTTTGGAAAGAATCCATACGCTCATGAAGGGATTTCACGTTAACGCCAATATCCTCCATGGCGCCCACAATAAGGTTAAATCTGGCGTCCATCTGGACTTGATACTCAGACACGGTAACGGGTTCAGGGATATCAGAGTCAGGAATAGGAATATTAGTAGCCACGGGGATATTAATAGAAGTTTCCTGCATAGCTAAGGGAGATTCCGGTTTCTGAGAGAGAGAAGAAGAACTTCTAGCTAAAGCTTTCCTGGCTCTATCTTTCTCAAGCTTCTTTACATACTTAGATAGAGCCTTCCAATCTTTTTCAGTCATACTGACACATTCATCACACTTCCTCTCATATGAACATTCCTGACCTCTACAAGCCACACAAATTGAATGAGGATCGAGACTAGCCTTGACCAACCTCGTCTTACAGCCTTTGCTGCATACCCTAAAGGTATAAGACCCAGAATCTGACATAATTATCAGAAAACCTGACTAAATAGGTGACAAATAACTGGCAAAGCCGCAAACCAACAAGAGAGTACTTCACCAAGTGAAAACAGCTCGATGTAGGCAGATACAATGAAATTTCGCTCGAGTACCGACAACAATGTCGCCGGCGTGACGGCAAAATTATTCTGAAGCATGTTGGAATAGTTCCTAGTACCCCGACAGAGGGCAGGTAAGGGCGATCACCCGATATTCGGACTGGCGCTGCCGCGCGTTTTGAAATTTTGCCGTGACGTCAAAGACTAAAGCTATATGTAACTAACAGGTAAGTTGTATGTGTTAAAAGGGTATTGTTTTTATTACTAGAGTTTTTTTCTCCTACACCAGTAGAAAGAAGAATACTTGCTCAGTAGTTTAAAAAAAAAAAAAAAAAAAATTGGTCCCATACGACCCGAGTAGTCGACGGCCAAAGTTCGTGTGTCTAAAAGTACACTACCCTACCTGTCGTGTGACAGGTTTCCGAGGCTACCTGTCCAGGGCTAGGGACATACCTCATTAAAATAGCCATCAGTATTTCACTTATTAAGTTCCTGACAAGCTTTAATAATGTGATCCCAATTGGCTCTAGATTTCAGCCAGACCTTTTTTCCAATGGTGGCATTAGGAATATACTGATTGACAGATATATCCATCTTGATGACGCAATGATCACAAGTGCCTATACATTCACAGACTTTGGACTTGACAATAGGTGGACCATCTGTGAACATGAGATCTTTTACCAGAAATATAATGACTAAAGTCTCCAAAATGGAGACACTTTGGCTTGAGATCAGAGCAGAAGAGAAACAATACTGTAGGAAAGTACTACATTTGGAAATAGGATTGAGACCAATGGGATGGCTTAAAGGACCAAAATAAGAAAAGGCATGGCTGAAGACCTGAACTTTAATATTTAACCTATCCCACAGCAAAGTCATTCCCATGAATTCCTAGCCTAGACTGACCTGTGCATAACATTTATCATTTCAATTATTATTTTTCTTAATACTATTATTATTCACAAGATGACAAACCCATATTCAAATGGAACAAGCCCACAGGGGCCACTGACTTGAAATTCAAGAGGCTTCCAAAGAATACTAGTGTTTATTTGAAAGAAGTAGTTAGATAGTTATAATGGAAATAGAGAAAGAAGAGATCAGTTATTAGGAAAGAAAAATATTAAAGTAATAAAGAAATAGATGAAAATGCAAGACAATTATTAAAACACAAGGAACCACTTTATCACCATCAACCTCCAAAGGTGGCATAAAAAAGAAGCAGGATGGTAATGTACCTGATATGAAAATAAGTCTCCTAACCTTAGATCTCATCTAAAAATATCAAAATACAATTAGAATATGAAAAACCTAAAAGGGAGAGATAGAGAGAGAGGCAAAGCACAGAAAGCTCGTCAGCTCTGTGGACGTCAAAATCTTTCTGGCTCCTGCACTCTCCTCATTCCTGGATATCAAAGCAAGTCCAAACTAATACTTCTTCCATTTATCCAGATCTTTGTTTCTTTAAATCTTCAGCTAAAGAGAGAGAGAGAGAAGGAACAGAAAATAAAACCGATCCACCTAAAATTCAAGAGATATCAGTAGCAGCAGACAGCACAAATGAATCTGCTCATAGCTTATCTATTTAGAGATCAGAAGACTCCATAACTGCCCTAGGCAAGCTATTCGGCATTTTAGTTGTAACCAAGATAAAAATCCATTTACAAAAACAAAAACAAGAACATAATAAACCAATAAAATGTTTAGGAGGCAGTTTATTCAGCAATCACAAAAAGTACCAGTCAGTTGTCAGAAACAGTACCGTTACAAACTTCAAGAAAGGCTTTCAGCTACTTTAATATCTGTATTATACTTTTCAAGTTGTGTATGATGTATGCTCAACTTGGAATCTGTATATAGAAAGAATAATTTCACCTTAATTAGCCACCGAGACATTTTAAATCAAATTCTTTTTTGAGAAGGCAAGGGTACACTTCAAAATACAATGTTATTTTAGAAGTCTCCCTTCAGAGGATCTTGTGTAATTGGAGCCTCAAAATTCAAGCAAAGATGCAATGCATGGCTACCCTAAAGCAATATTTGTATCTGAATAATTTACTTCTATTTTTCTCTACATATTCATCTATTTTTTTCTTTTCTAATAACTAATCTTCCTGTATTTCTTATTCATTTCTGTAAATTCTTTCAAATGAACAGTGTAATATTTTTTGGAAGCTTCTTGAATTTCAAGTCAATGGCCCCTGTGGTGGGCTTCTTGTTCCATATGCATTGGCTTCATCTTCTGAATAATAATAATAATAATAATACCTGTACTCACTCTGCAATAGGGCAGATTCATTGCTCGAATATATGCTATAAGGGACCCAAGATGGACATATGCTGCAGTTCAAACTCCCACATTCCTGTAAGTGTAGCCGTAACAGTCAAAAAGCTGGTGTGGGATGTCATCTGAAATGGAAAAGCAGAAGAATTCAGTCATCTTCACATGAAAAATGGAGTTACCTTACAAATTAACATCACAGATTCAAGATAATGGATTATTCTTAAAATAAAACATAAGACAATAAGGATGGTATTCTTATTTTCATCTGAAATTAATTCCTAAGGAAGCAGTGATGTACAAAACAATAAATTAGTTTACAAGACCATGAACTCACTCTATGAGACTCATATGGCCCGCCCAAGGAATTCGAAATGACAATGAGTGTCGAAAATAGGAGCTGGGTAAAGCTGAAGATGGAATGGAATGGAATACAAAAGTTAGTCCAAAGGCTAAGCACTGGAACTTCTGATGAGGTCAATCACTGCTGAAAGGGAAACTGAGAGGAATAGAAAGGTCTGAAAGGAGTAACAAGAAGAAAATCTTTTGCAGTTGCACTATGAAACAATTGTCAGGAAGGTTGAGGAAAGTGAAATGTTAGGGAGAGGATATGAAGGGAGATGCAGTCAAAGGAAGGGGTTAAGGGGTTGCAGCTAGGGGCCTTGGGAGGGACACTGCAAAGAGCCTCTAAAGGCAATTGCTTCCAAACATTCAAAACAAAAACCAGACTAGCTCCAATATGCAATCTGCTCACTAATGCTTCATGACCAACCTGCCACAATTAAGTGTCATAGTTACCTAATGAACTGGACCAAATATAAGACATTTTAATACCCACTAAATTACAGTTGCTTCCAATAAAACAAAATGCAAGCATCTAAACAATACATTTTGTATATGTCAATCAACTGCATAAGCCCAGGCCATGATTTAATAACCTAACCTAACCAAACTGTTGAGGAAAGTTACAAACAAACAGGTAATAATGCATTCCCTCAGGTAATTAGGTCAGGTAATAATTCTTTTTCCTTGGGTGATTAGGTCAAGTAACAATGTTTCCTTGGCTAATTAGGTTAGGTTAGGACACTTTTTGGCTAATTAGCCTAATTCAATAAAACCAATATTTTCACAAATTTAACAAACCCCGGTGCAATAAAGGCATTACTTAAGGTTCTTTACAGCGTGCCTTCCTTAGGCCCCTAGCTGCTATAATCCCTTTCTTTCCTTTTACTGTACCTCCATTCATATTCTCTTTCTTCCACCTTGCTTTCCTCAACCCTCTTCTAACTGTTGTCTCATAGTGCAACTGCAAGGTTTTCCTACTGTTACACCTTTCAAGCCTTTTATACTGTCAATTTCGGTTTCAGTGCCAAATGACCTCACAGGTCCCAGGGCTTGGACTAAATTCTAGTATATTCAGTTAAATCCACAATTTTAACAAAGCAAAAAGTATATTATTAAAGTATATTAAAGGAATACTGCCGTATTGTGCCATCACACTAATGATCTGACCTCGTGAAGAGTTAGGTTAATGTCAAGGAGATGGCTGGCTGCACATAGGCTAGATATCATTGACATTTATTAATATCATTTTTAGATGGAAGAATATAATAAAAAGGATGAAGAATATAATAAAAAAAAGGTGCATATATAAAGCAGGAGAGGTGGAACCATCTGAGAAATTTCCTGAGGTAATTTGAGATTTTTGCCGTCTGTTGCTGACGGCCCCATGAACTCCATTACTCATTATTCCTCTTTTCCTTTCACTGTCCTCATCATTATTCTCATTTGGATCATAGTGAATGGTGTAGCCTGTATAATAAACAATATTATAATATCACCTACCACAGAATGAAGACGTACGAGCAAATAGCAAATATTACCTACGACAGAACGAAGAAGCACGAGAAAATAGCAAACGATGTTACTCTCAGCACTGTTCACTGACAACTGACACGAAAAATATTGTTGACATTCTGTTACTCTGGTAAGGCCAAAGTATCAGCCAATCAGAACGCAGGTTTAAAATCAGCCAGATTCTCATTGGCTGAATGATGTCAAGTAGCCACGTCCTCCAGATGAACTGAATACATCCGGGAATGTTAGTTTATATACAGTAACTTAAGTACTCTAAGGTACCAGCCAATCAGAACGCAGCTTCAGACAATGCCACAGTCTCATTGGCTAAATGACGTCAGTTACCCGCGTCCTCAGACAGTTAATTACTAAGACAGGAATCTGATACCAGATATGAGGAATATACACCAGACATGCAGAATAAAGCTGCAACACATCTAGTGAATGAACTAAACAATGCAATACAAGGTCTGAAGTTCAGTCTAGGAAGACAACTTATTCATTAGAAAGGAACCAATGATTCTTGGAGTTGAAAATCACAAAAACCTAACCAAAGAACCACTCCCTCTCTCTAATTAATCTAACAAAAGACCTCAGTGGTTTTGATGATATTGTGTTCTCACGCAAATGTGTCACAAACATTTAAAAACCAGAGGCTCCTCAGACCAATGGTTGAAGAGCAGGTGTCCCTGATTTCAACACCATATGCCTGAGTCTGAACCCAGACACTAAGATCAACACTTGAAAATCAGAGCCTCAAAAAAGCCGTTAGGCCCACAAAGGGATGGTTTAAAACATGTTATTTACTATTCGAGTTAAGCCATGCAAGGAAGTAACTACACAGGAGGTACCCCACTGTGCAGAGAACTGGAAGAGATTATGGGAATTACACCAATTACAGCATTTCTTTCTTTAAATCTCCAGCTAAAAACCCTTATGGACAGAGGCAACAGACTGTAATGAACCAAACAGGGCTCGAGAGAGAGAGAGAGAGAGAGAGAGAGAGAGAGAGAGAGAGAGAGAGAGAGAGAGAGAGAGAGAGAGAGGATTCCACAACTGCACGAGGCAAACTATTCCACATTTCAGTTGCAGCCAAGATAAAACTCCCAGCAAACAGAGTACAGCAGTTTCAAATCTGATGCTAGAAAATGACCCTCTCTGCAGCAGCAGCCTACCTATGTTGCGTTATGAAATGCTTTAACCAGAACACACTGCTGACTCATTTAACTCTCATAGGGCTAGCCAGCACTTAAGCCAAGTGGAAGGGTTCAGTATTCTTACTGACCTGATTAGAAGAATGACTAGCAGAGCTGGTGAGTCTCAAGAGGGAAATTTTGATGACACAAAGGTCATCATAAAATCTACACAGACAACACAAAAATTTACACTTAAGTACTGTATGACAACAGAGCACAAAGCCTGTATCACACAACAAAACCGATGGATTGGAGGCACAGCTATACAAAAGGCCAAAACAAGTAAGAAGGGGGTGCAGGAGGAAGATGGAAATGTCAAGGGTATAAGGAACAACACTCCCAGACAGCCAAGATCAATAGGTGATAATTACTATTATGACTCTCATGTTGTTGGACACTGGTTTGCCAAAAGACACGGGAACCAGATCAACTTCAAACTTCTTTCATATTTATGCAAATTGCGAAGATCTGGTTCAATTCAGTTACAAAAATTTAAAGAACTTGAAAAGATGTCTGCCGGCAAGAATAAAAGATAATGTTTTGTACATTCAAGATATTTATACTCCTGTATTACAAAATATTTGTGCACGGCCTCGAAGCAAAACGTCACGAAGATAAATTCTACAGGTACTCACTCTCTATGTAAAGGCAGTGGACGACACTCACGGCAGGCGTTTTCAAAAATTATATGTTTTCACAAGTAGATGTCACCCATAATGGGTGCCTACCTATCCTCCTGGACTCTAATCAGTCATGAAAAGTTGCTGACCTGGAATGGAGCAGAAAAACTTTCAGACATCTTCAAAAATAAAAAAAATTAAAAACTGGATTAACCTTCAAAATAAACAACAGAGAACATAAAGAATTTTGTTCAGTTCTTAATCTAAAATTTATCTTAATCAAACAATTTTGTACGAATCATTCAAATATGGCTTTGGAAGCTGTTCGGAACTTGGCTTGGCCTCCATGACTGGAAATTTCGGCATGAGCACAAGGGCCTGCAATGTGTATGAGCATGCCATGTCTATCGTACCTCAGCCTGGAAAGCCTGGACACTTAAGCCTGTCACACAACTGGATAAAAGAAGAGTTGAAAGTACACTGAACACCATTGGCTTCTAAAATCCTGCCAGTTACTGAGGCTTTCATCTAATCTCAGCAAATTAGGAATATAAATTGGAATATAAAATTTAGGCCAAGGGCTGAGTGCTGAGACCTACGAGGTCATTCAGCGCTGAAAAGGAAATTGAGAGTAACAAGATTTTAAAAGTTGTAACAGGAGGAAAACATCACAGTTGCACTAAGAAACAATTGCTAGGAGAGGGTGGAAAGTAAGACGGAAGAAAAATATGAACAGAGGTACATTACAAGGACTGACAATGGTTGCAGCTAGGGGCTTATAGGGGCTGAAAGGAAGCTTCAAAGAGCCTGAAGTAATGCCTACAGTGCACCTTGCGAGGTGCACTGATGCCACTACCCTCATACAGGGTCAGCAGACTGGGAGACATAAAAATGGTATACAATAGAGCCCTGAAGACAGTAGCTGAAATAGCAAATACACCAACTGCATAACATTGATAAGAATCTGATCGGCTGTGCGGCAGCAGCAATGAAAACAAAGAAGATCTCAGAACCACAAGACCAGATCAAATCAAAGAATAGCAGATGCCATCCTATGTATGCAAGACGTCTTTGGTCATCAAATAAAGAATAGGAAAACAATGTTCCCTGACATGTAAGTATCTTACAAAACCCTGGACAAAAGCAGGAAACTCCTCCCTCAAATTCATTCAAACTATTCATATGATGCATAAGGTAGCATGTCATAATACACAGAGTTTTTTAACCTGGGATAGCTTATGACAGAAGTACAAATCTATTGTAACTTGTAGAAAGTGATATACAAAGGTATTTTAATGTATCTGGTCAATTTAACAAGCCAGACACAATGATGTTAGTTACAGTAAAATGTTAAAGCAAAGGCACTGAGCTGGGAGGTGATACAAGAGAGTAAATCTTTATGTTTTCTTGTTCACACTGGAGGAGGAGGAAGAGGAAAAAGAATGAGTGTCAGGATATCAGGAGATTGAACAGAGAGTATACAATTTAGGCCAGAGGCCAAGCACTGGGATTTATGAGGTCACTCAGCACTGTAAGGGAAATTGATAGTAAATCAATTTTAAAGGTGTAACAGGAGGAAGACTCACAGTTGCACTGTGAAAATTTTGTTAGAAGAGGGTGGAAAATAACATGGAAGAAAGAGAATATGAATGGAAGTCCAGTAAAAGGAATGAAACATATTGCAGCTAGGGGCTGAAGGGACATTGCAAAGAACCTTAATAATGCCTACAGTGCATCGGGTGAGGTGCACCAACGGCACTAACCCCCTACAGGTATCAAGAGAGTGGAGAAACCTCACTGGATTTGTACAGTGATGGAATATAGAGATTAGACCAAAGGCTACGCCTTGGGACCTATGAGGTCATTCAGTGTTGAAAGAAAAACTGAGAGTAAAAGGTTACAGGGGTGTAACAGGAGGAAAACCTTTTGCAGTTGCACTATGAAATAATCATTAGCAGAAGGTGGATAGCAAGATGAAAAAGAGAATACCAATGGAAGTACAGTAAAATGAAAGAGGTTGCAGCTAGGGGCCGAAGGGACGCTGCAAAGAACCTTCAGTACTGCCTACAGTGCACCCCGTGAGGTGCACTGACAGCACTACCACCCTACGGGAAGATGTACGGGTATACTGAAGCAATGATGGGCAGTCAACCTCTCAGGCTGAATGAACATACAGAGCAAGGGAGAATGCACAGGCAAACAAAGAAAACTTTCCCTACAGATTCTCGATCATCAAATACACTTGACGGTCATCAGTCCTATTTTGCCTCTAAGAAGGTTGTTCAAATAGATTTTCATTAATGAGGATGGAAATTTGAATGTAAATATAGCATAAGATGTTACCAGTTACAAGAGAAAACTGCTAGGCCTAGGAAAGGACCATGCAAAACCTCTTTGTTACTGCTCAAGTTAAGCCATGCAAGACGCAACACTGGGGATTCAGTAGTATTAAACCTGATGCTAGAAAATGACCGTTTGTAGCAGCAGCCTACAGAACGTTGTCTTATAAAATACTTTAACGAGAATACACAGCTAATTCATGTAACTCTCATAGGGGCTGGCCAGCAGTTACGCCTTGTGGCAGGACTCGGCCTTGGTGCTGACCTATATGGAAAAGTGGCTAGCTGAGCTGCTGAATCTGAAGAGGGAAAACGTGATGAAAGAACTATTCATAAAATCCAGACAAACCACAGAAAAATCCACACTAAATGTTATCTGTATCACACAACAAAATGGATGGATTGCATACATAGCCATGCAAAAGAAGAATAAAAGTAGGAAGGGGGCAAAGAATAAAGATATAACTACCAAGAAAATAAGGAACAACACTACCAAAGAGCCATGATAACTAGATGATAAGATAATTATTACAATTACAACTCTTACTTTGTTGGACACAAGGGTTTGCTGTTGAAAAAGGCTGTTCCATACAGCTTCCCTCTAACTTTGGTATAAGTATAAATCACTCGTTTGAAAGAACATCGGCAACTGTGCTCTACTAGGTCCCTTGAAGTCAAGATGCCTTCAACCAGAATCTTTTATTCCTTACACTTCAGAGCTATGCAACAAACTTCCTCCATGCTGTGCCATGGATGCTGGTTGATGCTACATTTATGATAAAATGCTACTATGAAGGGGCAGATGCTGTTATCCTCTTTTGCAACTGAATACCAACACTGATAAGCAAAAGTTAAGAGACCTCTACAACACAACTGTCTTTGGGGAATCTAGACTATGTATTTGGTAGCCATCAATTATCTTGATAATTGAGGTTAATAAATGATACAGACACCACCTTACTTACAAACATTCAGATGCAAACAAATGGGATCACAAATTAAAACTGTGTTCAGAGCGCTCCCCTTTGCCAACTGTAAGTTCAAACTTTGTCCTGCGCACCTATTCTATAAAATACAGTAGGCTACTGTACGTACAGTAAACTGTTTTTAGGACGAATAAACGTACAGTTCTGTACTGACTTCATATCATACTGTGCTTATATAAGCGTGAAGATTACGGTAACCAACTTACAAACAATTCAACGTACAAACGGCTGTTCGGAACATAACTCGTTTGTGAGTAGGGTGGTGTCTGTACAAATCTTCAATAAAGTATAAGACCATAAATGGAACTTACTGCTCATGCATCTGCAAGTTTCTCACGTTCCCGGAGTCCCTGGCTTCTTCACGTCCTCTCAAGGGAAGTTTTCCACAGGACTTCAATCAAGGGTGGACTTAAAACAGGGCTTCTTCCATGGCAGTTCCTGCAAGAACAATATTCAAAATTACTACAAACATACAAAGCATGGACTTAGAACTACAATAATTTTGCATTTATCCAATAAATCTGCAAAGCACGATGGTCAGTGATGAGAGAAAAAATGGAGAGAACAAATGTCAAACAGATGAAATTAAGAGAAAATGGAAAGAACAAATTTCAAACAGATGAAAATACAGCATTTATTTATTTTAACACTGGGACATCTCCCTCAATTACCACATTCATACTTGAACTGCTGAATCCTGGATGGAATGGACAGGAATATATAAAATTGAGGCCAAAGGCCAAGCAAGCACTGAGACCTATGATGAGGTCACTATGAGGTCATTCAGGGCTGAAAGGGAAATTCAGAGGAATAGAAAGGTTTGAAAGGCATAACAAGAGGAGGAAAACCTTTAGCAGTTAAAGCACAACAATTGTCAGGTAAGTACGATGAAAGAAAGAGAATATTAATGGAGGTACAGTAAAAGGAATGCAAGGGGTTGCACTGTAGAGGTATATTGGAGCTACGTCACTCAGTCTTTGGTTCATTAAATATCCCCAAAAATTGACAAACTACAGCTGTAGCATTCCTATGCTATAAGCCAGTAATGTCCACAGAACCAGATATCAGATAAAACTTCAAACTTCCTTCACATTTAAGGAAGTTGACAGGATTGGTTTCAATTCATTTACAAAACATCTAAGGAAGTTAACAAGGTTGGTTCCAATTCATTTAAAATATATTCAAGGAAGTTGACATGATAAGTTCCAATTCATTTACAAAATATCTAAGGAAGTTGAAAAGTTTTGTTTTAATTCACTTAGAAAAATGCAGAGGTTAAAAGGATTTGTGTGCCAGTAAGATTAAAACTAATATTTTGCACATTTAGGTATCCTATAATATTTTATACAAATAAATTGTGAATGGCTTCAAAGGAAAGTATCAGGAAGAAAAAATTCTACTGAAACTCACTCTCTCTGTAATGGTTGTGGATTCTGGTGGTGGACGGTACTCAGCTGCCATTGTTAAAAAATGGATATTTTTTGCTTTTCCTTCCGATCTGTATGGAGGCGAGTTGATTTTGGCAGGTAGACATTGGGAATAATGAGTACCCCTACACACCTATACTCAAGGAAAGTTGCAGAGCTGAAACGGAAGAGAAAAACTTTGTCATCTTCGAAACTAAAAATAATGTAAACTGGATTAACAATCAAAATAAATAATGGAGAATATAAAGATTTTGGTTCACCTCCTAATCTAAAATTTATCTTTATCAAGCATATTTGTATCAATCATTCAAATGTGGTTTTGGAAGCTGTTCAGAACTTTGTTTGTCCTGTGTAACTGCATATTTAGATGTACGCATAAGGGCCTGTAATATGTACGAGCATACCATGTCTTTTATAACTCAGTCTTGAAAGCCTGGACATTTAAGCCAGTTCCGTAACTGGGTAATGGGAGCGTTAAATGTACGCTGAACACCCTTGGCATGTACAATACTGTTGCCAAAGCTTATGACAAATCTTCGCAGACTAGGGCACGTGACAACGGGCTATGAAAGAGCCCACAAGCATAATCAGCAAATACACAAAGTGCATAACAACTAAATCTGAGCTACTGAATGATTCCAAGACACTTGTGAAATAAGCCTTGTCTATGGCTATGGAGTCACAAGCAGCCTAATGCAATGAACATGGAGTCCTCCAGGTACAGATACAAAAACTCCAACTGTGTCTCACCATTCAAGGCCCACAGCCTCATCAAGAAACATCTTGACTGGCTGTGGAGAAAGACCCCTTCAAAATGTCCTCAAACCTAACCATGCCTATGTCTCCTAACACGATTAGAATGAAACAGTCAATAACCTTTTGGACACAAGAAAACGTTTTCTTTATATCACACTTTGGGAGACTTTCCTTTTTTTTGTTATAGTTGTTTAATGAGAAATGAGACCAAGTCACATTTTAAGGTTCCCACAGGGGTCTTCCTCAGGGTCTGTTCTTAAACACGGCTGGAGACAGAAATATAAAGAAACTATTACATACGAAAATGCTATTCCAACTAAGTTCTGAAAACACCACCAGAAAGTGTGAATGATCTCAGAGAACCAATCATTCAATTTCTACTGTACACAAGGGGATGCCTGGGTCCTCCACTTTGTAGCAACTTCAAGAATTTTCCTGGGTGTCAAATTGTTTAGTAATTCTACAATATTTCTGCACAGAGATATTGTTTATCAATAACATTTTTTGACTGAACAATGCAGCAAAGGTGGGATAGTTTGAGAAATTTACCACCTTTCATTCATGTGTTTACGTTCCTCTCCAAGGGGCTGGTGCTAAACATGGAGCCTCGAGGCTTGGCTGACTGCACCTTCCAAGCATGGGCAGTGATGATTACCCATCAAAATCCCACTTGCCGTAAGAAAATCTGATGAGACAGATAAGCTAACTGGATGGATGCCATATGAGAGAGCTCCACGCTTATGAGAATAATTTTACTATTGTAGATATCTTAAATAACTCGCCTCTCTCTCTCTCTCTCTCTCTCTCTCTCTCACACACACACACACACACAGAGTCTGTCTCCTGGAATGTTTCAATGACTTAAGCAAATCTGCCCTGAAATGGCAAACAGCAGTATCTGCAAAATTTTCGAAATTGAGACATGCCACCCTACAGGCTCACGAAACACTAGTACACAAGTTACTGCAGTTTCAGAATGAATCTTCAATGCTTTATTTAGGGGTCCCATTTGCAGTATCTGCAAAATCAGTAGTAAGGCAAGGGAAAACTGCAGTGTCTACCATTTTTCTCAGTTTTGTATTTTTGCAGATACTGCAGTCTTCCATTTTAGGACAGAATTAGTGGTGCAAGTTAAATGCCAGGAGAAAAAAGGATGAGAAAAAATTCCAGGAAATTGCCCGAGGGGGGTAAATGATTCAGGTTGCTCAGTTGCCAATTAATTCCACTAAAAGTAAAATAAGGACTGATGAATGACTCTTGGTGCTCAAAATGAAAAGTCGATTACAAAAAAAGCTGAACGACAAACTGACAGGCAGAAAAAACCGATGCCAATATTCAGATATAACACAGCAGTGCATTTTACAAATACCGGAAGCTCTCACAACAAAGCAGAATAGAACAGAAGAAGAGAATACAGAATTTAGACCAAATACCAAGTGCTGGGACCTGAGAGGTAATTCAGCTCTGAAAGAAAAATTGACAGTGAGGAGGTCTGAAAGGTGTGACAGGAGGAAAACCTTGAATCAATTGTTAGGGAGGGTGGAAAGTCAGATGGAAGGAAGAGAATATGAACAGAGGTACATTAAAAGGATTGAACGAGGTTGCATCTAGGGGCCACAGAAGGGAAGCTGCAAAGAACCTTAAGTAATGCCTACAGTGGACCACTATGGGGTCAGGCACAAAGCAAGAATCGTGCAAACCCAGGCCCAAAGAAAACCAACAATGTGCAGCAAAGAAAAAAGGGGCGACTGGAGTTTACCCTCAACTTAGCTGACATAAAACACCAGGAAGTTGGGGAAAACACGCTGGTATGCAAGCAGTTAGCCTGCCCAGGTAATTCCTTGGGTGCAGGGGCACTCAGGTTCCAACTTCTTTTACGACTTGTATGGCCTAATGGGTAGCACCCTTGCCTTTGAATTGAAAGACCTGGGTTCGATCCTGATGTGAGTCAGAAATTTATTTCTGCTCCATACATGATTGTTGATTATTACTATATATATACTGTACATATACATACAAAAAGTATGCATATAACATAAAAAATTATGGAAATAAAAAAAAGTATGCAAATAAACTAAAAAAGTATGCAAATTAAATTTAAAAAGTGTGAAAATAAACTAAATAAAGTATGCATATAAACTAAAAAGTATGAAAACAAACTGAAAAATTATGAATATAAACTAAAAAGGTATGCATATAAATACAAAAGTATGTAAATAAAATAATAAAGTATGAAAATAAACTAATAAAAGTATGCATACAAACTAAAAAAGTATGAAAACAAACTTTAAAAAGTACGCAAATAAACAAAAAAAAGTATGAAAATAAACTAAAAAAATCTACATATGAACTAAAAAGTATGAAAATAAACTTAAACAAAATACACATATACTAAAAAAGAATACATATAAACTAAAAAGTATGAAAATAAACTAAAAACAGTATGCATGTAAAATAAAAAAAGTATAAAAAAAGTTGCATATAACCTAAAAAAAAGTATGAAATAAATTTTTTAAAACTGAAAATAACTTAAAAAAAAAAAGTCTGCATATAAGCTAAAAAAAAAAGTCTCCTTAGAAACTAAAAAAATGTCTGCATATAAAATAAAAAAAGGTTACATATAAACTAAAAAAAGTCTGCATATAAACTAAGAAAAGTCTACCTATAAACTTAAAAAGTCTGCATCTAAACTAGAAAAAAGTCTGCATATAAACTAAAAAAAAAGTCTGCATATAAACTAAAAAATGTCTACCTATAAACTTAAAAAGTCTGCATCTAAACTAGAAAAAAGTCTGCATATAAACTAAAAAAAAATCTGTATCTAAAATTTAAAAAAGTTTCCATATAAACTAAAAGTCTCCATATAAACTAAAAAAAATCTGCATATGAACTAAAAAAGTCTGCATATAAACCAAAAAAAGTCTGCATATAAACCAAAAAAAAGTCTGCATATAAACTAAAAAAAAGTCTGCATAAAAACTAAAAAAATCTGCATATAAACTAAAAAGTCTGCATATAAACTAAAAAAAAAGTCTGCATCTGAACTAAAAAAAAGTCTGCATATAAACAAAAAAGTCTACATATGAACTAAAAAAAAGTCTGCATATAAACTAAAAAAAAAGTCTGCAAATAAAAAAGTCTGCAAATAAACAAAAAAAAAGTCTGCAAATAAACTAAGAAAGTCTGCAAATAAACTAAGAAGAAGTCTGCAAATAAACTAAAAAGTCTGCAAAAAACTAAAAAAATTTGTCTATAAACTAAAAAAAAATCTGTACATAACTGAAAAAAGTCTGCATATAAACTAAAAAAAAGTCTGTACATAAACTAATAAAAAGTCTGCAAATAAACTATAAAAAGTCTGCAAATAAACTAAAAAAGTCTGCAAATAAACTAAAAAAAAGTCTGCATATCAACTAAAAAAATCTGCATATAAACTAAAAAAAAGTCTGCATATAAACTAAAAAAAGTCTACACATGAACTAAAAAAAGTCTCCATATAAACTAGAAAAAAAGTCTGCATATAAACTAAAAAAAGTCTGCATATAAACTAAAAGTCTGCATAAACTAAAAAAAGTCTGCCTATAAACTAAAAAAAGTCTGCATATAAACTAAAAAAAGTCTGCCTATAAACTAAAAAAAAGTCTGCATATAAACTAAAAAAAGTCTGCCTATAAACAAAAAAAAAGTCTGCATATAAACTAAAAAAAAGTCTGCATATAAACTAAAAAAAAGTCTGCATATAAACTAAAAAAAGTCTGCCTATAAACAAAAAAAAAGTCTGCATATAAACTAAAAAAAAGTCTGCCTATAAACAAAAAAAAAGTCTGCATATAAACTAAAAAAAAGTCTGCATATAAACTAAAAAAAGTCTGTACATAAACTAAAAAAAAGTCTGCATATAAACTAAAAAAATTCTGTACATAAACTAAAAAAAAGTCTGCATATAAACTAAAAAAAGTCTGTACATAAACTAAATAAAAGTCTGCATATAAACTAAAAAAAAGTCTGCATAAACTAAAAAAAAGTCTGCCTATAAACTAAAAAAAGTCTGCATATAAACTAAAAAAAGTCTGCCTATAAACAAAAAGAAAGTCTGCATATAAACTAAAAAAAAAAGTCTGCATATAAACTAAAAAATTCTGTACATAAACTAAAAAAAAGTCTGCATATAAACTAAAAAAAGTCTGTACATAAACTAAATAAAAGTCTGTGTAAACTAAAAAAAAATTGCATATAAGCTAAAAAAATAGTCTGCAAATGAACTAAAAAAAAGTCTGTACATAAACTAAAAAAAATGTTGCATATAAACTAAAAAAGTAAGAAAATAAACTAAAAAAAGTCTGCAAATAAAAAAGTCTGCATATAAACAAAAAAAGTATGTACACTCGGAAACCACAATCTCCGACCCACCTAGGTCATGCTCCGAGTTTATGAGTGTGGCCTTTCTGGACGGCGGGCAACGCCAACTATCACGGATTGAAACACACTCGAACACCTTTTGAACTCTAACGGATTTTGCTTCGGGTGTGTGTGTTTTTTTTTATGATTTTGCTGCATATAATGCATATAACGAAGAAAAAATGCCGAAACTGTCGGGTTGTGGTTAGGAAAGGGGTGAGAGGGAGGGAAGGGTAGAATCTCTCTCTCACTCTGTCTTTCTCTCTCTTCATTGGAAAGGTGGTTAGAGCTCTCGGCTAGCGCGCTGTTGGCCCAGCGTTCGATTCTCCGACCGGCCAGTGAAGAATTAGAGGAATTTATTTCTGGTGATAGAAATTCATTTCTCGTCATAATGTGGTTCGGATTCAACAATAAGCTGTAGGTCCCGTTGCTAGGTAACCAGTTGGTTCTTAACCACGTAAAATAAACCTAATCCTTGGGGCCAGCCCTCTCTCTCTAGGAGAGCTCTTCATCAGCTCCTCAGTGGTCTGGTTCAACTAAGGTATACTTAACTCTCTCTCTTTCTCATCATCATCATGATCATCATCATTATCTCTCTCTCTCTCTCTCTCTCTCTCACATCTTCATTATCATCATCATCATCATCTCTCTAAATGATCACAAAAATGCACAACACTCATAAAATATAAGGAAAGAGAGAGTATGAGTTTTTTTTTATTATTTTGCTGCATATAAAGCAAAGCAGTCATAGTATGATTATATAGACAACACTTTTGAATTCTACAACCTGTATAATATCGAAACGAAGAAAAAATGCCAAAACTGCCAGGTTGTAGTTAGGAAAACGGGGAGGGGGAGGGAAGGGTAGAATCTGTGAGGTGTGTGTGTGTGTGTGTGTGTGTGTGTGTGTGTGTGGAAATGACAATCTGAAGCAGCGTCACACAAGTGGACGAATCACAGCGCCGACCAAGCTCACGTAATGAGTAGGAACATGACTTGCCTTATCTTGTCTTGGTTTAAGCGTCTGCTGAAAAGGTAGTGGGGCTTTGACGACGTGCCATTCTGTCTGTCTGTCTGTCTCTCACTCTCATCATCATCATTATCTCTCTCTCTCTCTCTCTCACATCATCATCATCTCTCTAAATGACCACAAAAATGCATAATACTCATAAAATGTAAGGGAAAAGAGAGAGAGAGAGAGAGAGAGAGAGAGAGAGAGAGAGAGAGAGAGAGAGAATGGCACGTCGACAAAGCCCACTACCTTTTCAGCAGACGCTTAAACCAAGACAAGATAAGGCAAGTCCTGTTCCTATTCATTACGTGAGCTTGGTCGGCGCTGTGATTCGTCCACTTGTGTGACGCTGCTTCAGATTTTCATTTCCACACACACACACACACACACACACACCTCACAGATTCTACCCTTCCCTCCCCCGGCCCCCTTTCCTAACTACAGCCCGGCAGTTTCGGCATTTTTTTCTTCGTTTCGATATTATACAGGTTGTAGACTTCAACACAGTGTTGTCTATATAGTCATACCACGACTGCTTTGCATTATATGCAGCAAAATCATAAAAAAAACCACCCAAAACAAAATGCGGAAGAGTTCAAAAGGTGTTCGAGTGTGTTTCAATCCGTGATAGCTGGCGTTGCCCGCCGTCCAGAAAGGCCCCGTTCATAAACTCGGAGCACGACCTAGGTGGGTCGAAGATTGTGGTTTCCGAGTGTACATAAACTAAAAAAGTCTGCATATAAACTAAAAAAAGTCTGCCTATAAACTAAAAAAGTCTGCAAATAAACTAAAAAAGTCTGCATATAAACTAAAAAAAGTCTGCCTATAAACTAAAAAGTCTGCATCTAAACTAAAAAAAAAAGTCTGCATATAAACAAAAAGTCTGTATATAAATTAAAAGTCTGCAACTAAACTAAAAAAAGTCTGCATATAAACTAAACTAAAAAAAGTCTGCAAATAAACTAAAAAAAAGTCTGCATATAAACTAAAAAAAGTCTGCATATAAACTAAAAAAAAAAAGTCTGCAAATAAACTAAAAAAAATCTGCATCTAAACTAAAAAAAAGTCTGCAAATAAACTAAAAAAAAAGTCTGCAAATAAACTAAAAAAAGTCTGCATCTAAACTAAAAAAAGTCTGCATATAAACAAAAAGTCTGTATATAAATTAAAAGTCTGCATATAAACTAAAAAAAAGTCTGCAAAAAAAAAAAAAACTACATATAAACTAAAAAAAAGTCTGCATATAAACTAAAAAAAGTCTGCATATAAACTAAAAAAAGTTGCATAAAAACTAAAAAAAAAGTCTGCATAAAACTAAAAAAAAAAGTCTGCATATAAACTAAAAAAAAGTCTGGAAAAGAACAACTTGCAAAGTGACACTTCCTGGTGGTACACATCATAAGAAAGAGAGATTATTTTCTTCTGAGAATTTCATCTTAACTTTTGAATTACCTTGAAAGCAAGTGAGCTCCTGTCAAGCCACCTCACAAATGTATCACCTACAATATTTCTTAAATAAATATTCATTAGATCTCAACATAAGCAAGAATATATTGCGTGGTATTACATTCTTGTGTTTCTCCCTTCATAAGTACATTAATCACGTCATGTACATTACCTGTCATTATTTCAGATTCTTGATGTACCTCATCTTATGCATCATTGTACGGCCTTTCCGCTGATATGTATATCTACCTTTTATGTGCCTTGTAATGAATATTGCACATATTTTTATGCTTGTTAGAAAGCACAGCTTCTGTATGGACGCAGCGGGGGTCCTTGGGTCACCCGCTACCTTTCCGTCTGCTTTTTGCTTTACAGACACCTGTCGAGAATAATAAAGAATCAGTCTCTCTTTTGACATTTCTCTTGAACCTCACACTGGTGACCTTGGGTCAGGGACAGGTAGCGCGGTTTGGGCCCAGCCATTAATGGATTAACGACAGCCGCACCCTACCATCAGAGAGCCTTGAGCAGACTAACTACAGCGTAAAGTTTAGGCCTCTGACAGCACCTTCCCTGGCTGAAGCCGTGCCATTAACGGACTAAATGCGGCGTACCCAAAAGGGCACGTTTTGGCACTTCGTTCGACCACTGGAACAAATCAGCACCATTTTCCAGGGTTTTGGGGTGTGAGAAGTAAAGATGTCAGAAGCAGAACCTCAATGCGAACCTTTGAGCATTGTCTGTACACCTCTCTCGCCAACAAAACCAGACACAAACTTCCCCCGTTCTCGCGGCAAAACACGGCATCATGGTTCCGGCGAGCAGACGAGCACTTTCGCATGGCGAGCATCTCAGACGATGCTACCAAATCAGACATAGTCATGACGGCTTAAAAAACAAACTGCTGAATTCTTACTCCAGGCCCCTATCTGAGAAAGAGCAGCACGCATTCGACCTGTTATCCCAGCCCCTCGGAGATGCATCACCCAGGGAAGCCTAGGGCCAACCACGGGGGTTGGTAACACTCCCAAGCCGCCACGAAAACGGAAGGAAAAGGACGACGGACCTAACAAAAGCAATTTTCCTTCGGCACCTCCCGCGGGAAGTTCAGCGCCTTAGTCGACGACGCCCAGAAACTATATGAGGCCACCAAGGCCTCGATACAAGAACTTGGATCCAGCTTTAAATAAAATTAAAAAAAGTGACAAGATGCTCTACACGTCCTTCTTCGTACAGTCTCCACAAGGAGAATAAAGTTAACCTCAATTCCACACGATCATTACAGAATTACCAGCAATGTCACCCTTCAAGTAATACCACACATACATTATAACCACAAAGGAAACTTACCACTGGAGCATCTGCAATTTTTCATGCTCCCAATCCGTGCCCAAGATAGGCAAGAGTGGATTACTCTATACACGAAAGGGTAGGTTCCTATACATGTCGGAACAACTGTGACCTCACGTCATGGCTAAACCAAAACAGGGCTTCCAGAAGACTTCCTAAAAGAACAATATTCAAAACTATTACAAATATCAAATGCAAGGACTCAGAACTACTACAAGAGAAACTATTACAATAATTATGTATCTATGTCCTACTATTTTGCTTTTTCCTCTGTCATACCAGAAAATTTTGATGCAACATGAACACTGTGGCTTTTTGAGCACATATTTTAGTTTAAAATTTTATGAAGCTGAAAAGATCAGCTTAAGTTCATTTAATAATATTTCATACTTGTAATTGCTTTTAAAAAGTGTAAAAGTAAAAAATTCTGTGTACGTGTGATTACAAACTGCCTTTAATCATTTGCCTTGTTCTCTGCGAAAACCTGAAAATATCTGATTCACCCCATATTACATTTTATGCTCTCAAGCAATTTAGAAAAGTGTGTTCAGTAGCATACACTGTGCAGGTACAGCTAATATGCACGGCTGCAATGTACTGAAAGTACAGTACTGTAAAATGGGTGACAGATGTGCAGGGAAATGATGAGCTGAAATGATGAGATCATTTCAGCTTGTGATCAGAGACAGCACAGGAGCAACAGTAATCTAGGAAAGCACCACATTTGGAAATAGGATAGAGACCAATATGACGGCTTAAAGAACCAAGGAGGAGAAGTGCACAGATGAAGATCCCACTCTTTAACATTCAAACTCCTAGCCTAGGATAACCTGTACATAACATTCATCATTTAAAATCTGATTAGTTTTACTATTATCATTCACAAGATGGATCCTAAGTCATTGTATTCCCAATGTGCAGCCATGGAAATGGCTGTGTCAAAATACTGGTTTTATTTATTTAGGCTAATTGGTCAAGGAAAAAGTTATTGCCTAACCTAACCTGTAAGTCTGTGTTTGTAAATGTTCTGAACAGTTAGGTTAGGCTATTAAATCATGGCCTATATTTGATTTTACTGAATGCAACAATAATGTAGTGGATATTCAAATATTTTGTGTAGTTCATTAAGTGACCAAACCACAATTTGCCACTATTACTGGAATTATTCTTTATTTTGACTTAAATATTTGGGAGCACTGTAGGCATTACTAAGGGTCTTTCATTCCTTTTACTGTACCTCCTCCTCCTCCAGTCATATTCTCTTTCTTCCATCTTACTCTCCTCAACCCTCTTATGAAATCTGTTGCATAGTGCAATTGCAAAAGGTTTTCCTCCTCCTGTTATGCCTTTCAAACCTTTCTCTTCCTCCTGTTAGACCTTTCTAACCTTTCTAGGCTATTCCTTTGTTTCCCTTTCAAACCTTTCTCTTCCTCCTGTTACACCTTTCTAATCTTTCTCTTTGTCCTGTTTTACCTTTCTAACCTTTCTATTCCCCCCAGTTTCCCTTTCAAACCTTTCTAGGCTATTCCTTTGTTTCCCTTTCAAACCTCTCTATTCCTGTTTCCTTTTCAAACCTATTTATTCCTGTTTCCTTTTCAAACCTATTTATTCCTGTTCCCCTTTCAAACCTTTCTATTCCTATTCCCATTACAAACCTTTCCATTCCTGTTTCCCTTTCAAACCTTTCTATTCCTGTTCCCATTTCAAACCTTTGGTAGATCTAAGCAGGCTGTCCGTGGTCAGCTAGGCTATGTCAGTTGACATTCTTCTATAGAACTTTACCTGCTGAACAAGAATTTCAAGTAATATTTTGTCGGTCAGCTGTAATTAAGCTGTAAATTACTATAGCCGACGGTAAGGGGAACTGGTTGGGAATCTGGGTCCTGGGTGGGGTCAAACACTTTCAAGAATAGCTAACGGTGAGGGGGACCCGTAGGGAATTCGGGGTTCTGGGTGGGGTAAGTAACTTGGGAAAAGGTTTGGGCAACTTATTGTTGTATTTCCAGTTATATATGTCGTTTGGAACACGAAAAACAAGCGTAAAAATAAGGGGGAATAAATGGATAGCGCGAGCCGTTACAAAGGTACTTTTCATGTATCACTACTACTGCTGATTCCAGGCCATGTCACGCATGCGCGGTCTTACAGGGGAGCTTTCGGTTCATCCAATGCCTCCAACTGAGAGAGTAGTTGGTGGGTTTTTTGGCGGGTGGCTGTACCCAACCAATCACGCTACAACATTACCCCAACCTTACGTTTCACCCGGGTGGAGAATTTGGGGGATACATGCACTCAGTTACACGTATTCCTTTTGCTCAACTGTTTTATAACAGTTTCCTATTCGTCGTAGCTTGTGCCTGTAACCTTCTTCTAGTACTTTTCCATTCACAAATATATTGACGTCTCCTCGCAACAT
The DNA here is from genome assembly GCA_039081455.1 of Macrobrachium rosenbergii. Lineage (NCBI taxonomy): Eukaryota > Metazoa > Arthropoda > Malacostraca > Decapoda > Palaemonidae > Macrobrachium > Macrobrachium rosenbergii. The sequence continues at coordinate 359,762 of JANJGK010000383.1, forward strand.
GATTTTACCATAAATAACTTACAAAATCACTTTACATTTGTCGGCAGACACCTGAAGCATGTATATGGGGTAGGAGGAGAAGGGTCTTGCAGGACGTTTCGCTACCACTTTCTCTCAGTGACATTAACAGAGACCTTTTTTTACATCTTTTGTAAGCCCTGTGGTTGGTGCGCGCAGCGCGACATTACCTCTTGCCAGAGCATATGAGCATGCAACATTATTTTAAAATGCGGATAAGGCGCAAAGCGTCATTCCGCCACCCCCATACTGAAAGCAGAAATACACTTTTAGGCACCCCCCCCAACTTCATCCTTCCTACCCTGTTCCGGTGCAGTTCACCAGCACAGTTCACTCACTCTTCAACCCAGCACGATGGCGGATGTCACCCTCAGAACCTCACGCTCCTCTGAGCCTGTAACCAAGGACAATTTGCCACTTACCTGTGTCAATTGCTACCTTAGTTGTAAGGGTTTCTCTTCACATTATTCAAGGCATTACGAGCGCCTAATACAATTCTCCCAAAACCACAGCCTTTTGCCCTCAAAGAAGGCGGTCAGTTACTTAGTTACACCTTACCTGTTGATTTTTACATCTAACTGCAATGCAGTTTTCAAAACTAAAGTAGGCTAAAATATTCCTTAAAGAGCTATACCATTGGCTGTGTACGTTCATTATATTTTCATTTTTTGAGGGTTGTAACGAGTAATTTGCTTTTTTCCCTTACTTTCAGGCGCGACAGGTGGTATGCCCCACGCCAGAAGCAGAAGAGGAGAAGGTGTAATTACTACCTCTCATTGTTTAAGGGCACCTGGTTTTCTGGGTCCCTCACGGATGTTGAGACTGTCCTCTTCTTCACTCACATCTATGTTAGTGACTTCTTTAATTACAGGATTGTGAGGACAGAACTAGGTTTAAGTGACGTAGCTATTAATGACTGGTCCAGCTACTCCAAGGAAGTAAGTTTTTTTTTGGGGGTATATTTTTTTTCAGTGGATGGTTTTGTGATCAACCTTTATTTACTTCCCTAACCGAATTTTTGGTTTCAGGTCATAGTACATTGGTGTATCCGGCAGGAGAAGCAAATAGGTGGCCCCAGTACAACTGTTGAGATTGACAAAGCAAAGTTTGGCAAGTGGAAGTATAATGTAGGCAGGGTTATTGAAGGCCAGTGGGTTTTTGGTGGTGTCTGCAGGCAGACCAGGCAGTTTTTCGTGGTGCCAGTTGACAGCAGAAGTAGCGCGACTTTGCTTGCCGTCACCAATGACTGCATTGTACCGGTGACAAGTATTGTATCTGATTGCTGGAGAGCTTATGACTGCCCGAAGGACGAAGGCTACGTGCACTTAACCGTCAACCACTCCATGAACTTTGTGGACCCAGTAACTGGTGCTCATACAAATACTATTGAGAGGAGATGGAGGGAACTTCGTGAGACGACGCCTAGGTACGGCCGTAGGAGGTACAACTTCGTCGGGTACTTGGCAGTGGCCTATTTTAAAATCCACTTTGATGACCCCAAGACGAGGCTCCACGTGTTCGTACAGGCGGCGGCTGAATTGTACCCTCCACCCCTTTAAGGTAAGGTTCCTAAACTATCTTCTTTATTATTAGGTATTTAGGTCACCTGTGTTTTGGTGTTATTAGGTTTTAGTGCTTTTCACGTAGGAGCATTATTATTTTTTGGGTAACTGTCATTTACCGCCATGCTTCAACATGACAGTCCTATGTCACTTTACCAACTTGTACCTTTTGTGCAGTACCCCACCTTTCCCCCCCCACCCCCCCTGAACATATGGCTCCCTAGTGGTTACGTAACCCAAGATGGCGGATTTGTTTACCGTTTACGTTTCTTCGCCCCGATCACAAGCAACGGTTAGTGTGCAGTTGAGGTAGCCTGTGGCAGTTGACGTTTTTCAGTGTTGCTTTGCTTGCTTTGCATGAGTTTAGGGTAACATTTTGCCTGTCGGCTGCAGCTGAACTGTAATTTACCCTTGAGCTGTATGCGCCAGTGCAGGGGACCCACAGTACCGGTGTGCAGTCTTCAAGTGTCAATTACGCTTTAGTTACAGCTGACCGACAAATTTTACTTGAAATTCTTGTTCAGCAGGTAAAGTTCCATAGAAAAACGTCAACTGCCATAGGCTACCCCACCGCGGACAGCGGGCTTAGAATTACCGACTAGCTATTGAATTTTCCTTACTAATTGCAGTCCTATCCTCTATCTGTTTGACTACCACTGAACTCGCTAAATCCATCAACTGATCTGTAGCAGAAGTCTGAGATACTTGAGGCAACGAGAATCTGACCGACGTCTGCCGCCGTTACTAGCCCAAAGACTTGCGATGACGAATGTAATCATCCCTCTCTTGTGCCTTCCAATGGGAACATTCATCGCAATGAGTCTGGACATCACAATTAACCTTCCTACATACCTGACGGAATGTCTATCGTGTCTCAATGTACTCATCCGTCTTTGCAGGAAGAAGAAGCAATGAGCGCCAGAGTCCGCCGTCGTAGGCAGTCGAGGCCGACGTCGAAGCTGATGGCATGGTAGAGAAGGTGAAAAGTCTGTGACGCACAATCGGGACTGGGAACCAGCGAGTCCAAATCCAAAAGACGTTCCACGTCGAAGATATCCAGAAAATCCAGGAGAAAAACCGTTAAATCCACTCCAGGTCTTCACCAAAAGTCCAAAATACAAAGAGAAGTCGGGGAATAGGATTAAAACCTCGCACTGCAGAAGGAAACAACCTTCCAGCAGTGCGAACAAAAAGCAATTGACAAAAATGGGGCGTGTCGGCGCACACCTGTTTCAGCGTTGTCAACCGTTTGTTATGGTAGCTCAAGTGACAAGATTTTACCTGCAGCGTTGGTAACGCTGGCTGTTAAAATTCCCACTGTAGTGGGATGGGTAGTTGAGAGTTGTTTGGGCTAGTGGGATTAAGGGCTAATTCAGGTGTTCAGGGAGTGTATTGCAATACAGAAACTATGAGCTCAATTAATAACCAGACTGCAGCTCTACCTAACCTAAGCTTTGAGAACATTTTTTTGAAAATTGTCAATAATTTCAAAAAAGAAGTCTTTCCATTTCTCCTCCACACAAGAAATGAATGTGTACACAATTTTGTCTGCAACCTTGTAGCAACTCCATGAGGTTTCTTGGGTATAAAAATGTTTTAATCTAAAAGCACTGCCATCACCTTTCACTGTAGGAGTCCCCATTTCATGCTTTGAAGAGGCACACTAACTTCACTGTGTCACATAACTCAACTACATCCCATTAACCACTGACTTTCACATAAAAATTCATCCACATGCTAAATTATGTTAATCACTACGATAGGAATTCATCACCTTCAGTCCTGCTGCTGGAGGCTTTGACTGGCTGGACCTTCCAAAGATGGGCCAAAGGCCAAGAGCTGAGAAAAATAAGGTCATTCAGTGTTGAAACAGTAACTGACAGTAAAACTGTTGTATAGGCATAACAGGAGGAAAATCTCGCAGTTGAAGCACTCTGAATCAATTGTTAGGAGAGGGTTGAGGAAAGTAAGATGGTGGAAAGAGTATACGAACGGAGGTACAGTAAAAGGTATGAAAGGGGTTGCAGCTAGGGGTCGAAGGGACACTGCAAAGAACCTAAGTAATACCTACAGTGCACCGCATGAGGTTCACTGTAGACAATAACCCCCAAGGGTCTTTCTGAATGCCAAGGACATACAGTACGATTAAATTCTTGTTTCATTATTCTTCTAACTTTTACATGTTAATTCTTCAAAATCTAATTAATTTTCATTCTGTAAAAATGAACAGCTCCTTCAGATATAAAAACCTCCAGTCACTATGTTAAGAGGAGATCCTGTCTACACCTGCACTTTGTCAAACACTGACAGAAAAGACAAACTACTACAATAATGAAAATCCACCAGCACCCTTCTTCAAATTTAACTGACAAAATATTGTCGAAGTTATTGGCAGTTCATCATCACTATCAGAGCAATCTGATACCAGATATGGGGAAACATACCAAATAAGCAAAATATATTAGCAAGGCATCTAGTGAATGAAACCACTGCAATTAATTTCCTAAAATCTAAACAATACAATACAAGGTCTGAACAGTCAATCTTAAGAACCACTGTCTACCTTAATTATATAGTACCTCATACAGATGGTAGTGGTTTGGACGTTGGTGGCATTCCCATGAAAACGTGTCACAAATCTTAAAACCATAAAAACCAGGAGTTCCTAAGATCAGCCCTTGAAAACCAGGAACCCCAGATTTCAACTCTCTATACCAGAGTCTGAACCCTGACCAGCCTCTGATCATGGCACCTACCCTGCCCAAGTACCTGGGCTCAACATATTCCAATCAAAGGACAAACCAGACCCACAAATATACAAGGTACTATCAACCTACCAATTCCATTCAGGGCCATCAACTTTCCTAGCAATGGTGATTTCTCTTAGGTCCAGTTCTCTACAAAACATGGAGCACACCTAAAAATGTTAAAATGCTTTCACTTAATATCCAGAATCCTGCAAGAAAAAAAAAATACACACACACACAAATTCCCTGAAATGCGACTGTGACCCCATACTGCATCCAGAATTCTCCTCTAAGGAAAGTGTTCAAAAGGGAATAACTTCACTACCACCTAAGGTATTAAAATTATATGGCAGTACCTGTAATACAATACTGTATTTGGCTTTATGTATTGTATATACTGTACTTAGTCTTTTTCCTGTCTAGTTCTCAAAATTCCTTTTAGAGGATTTTTCCCTAGAAAACACACGAATATAACCTCTGAGCCAGTCCAGTTAGCATACACAAAAAATTGCTGTAAAATCCAAAAATGATATTTTAATGATAAAATAAGGTTTGTTCATACTTACCTGGCAGACATATATATAGCTGTATTTCTCCGAAATCCGACAGAATTTCAAAACTCGCGGCACACGCAGTGTGGCCAGGTGGTTAGTACTCATTCCCGCCGCTGGGAGGCGGGAATCGGGAACCATTCCCATTTTCTATTCAGATTTTCTAGTGCCACTGTCTCAAGAGGGGAGGCGGGAGGGCACTAAAAGTATATATATCTGCCAGGTAAGTATGAACAAACCTTATTTTATCATTAAAATATCATTTTGTTCATGACACTTACCTGCCAGATATATATATAGCTGAATCCCACCGTAGGAGGTGGGAAGAGACAGAATAGGATTTAGGAAACAAATAAATGTAGGCGAATGACGCCTTGGTTCCTTACCTGTTAGCATAGCTGACTTCGAGGTTATCTGTCACCCAAGCCTGCTTCTGCTTATCCAGAGTCTCCAGCAAGGTAGGGACCTATAAAGCTGGAGAGATCCAGATGACCTGTCCAAGGGGGCGTGACCACAATAGGACTAGATCATGTTACCATACAGAGAGGGAGAAGGAGCAACGACCAACCACCTGACCGCCCTATCTAAGGTAAAAGAACCTAGCATAGGCTAAAAAATTGGGATGTCCACCTCAATGGCCACCCAACAACCAGAAATAAACAACAACAAGATTAAAAAATACTACCTAACCCCTAAAGGATAGGATAAGTATTGCCTTCTTCTCCCAACATAGTGTCTGCGGAAACGTACGGTCCCAGCGAAGAGCAGTCTTCAAATGTCGTCTTCACATCCCGCAAGTAATGCGAAGCGAACACTGAATTACTTCTCCAGAAGGTCGCACCAAGAATATCATTCAGAGACATATTCTTTTGGAAAGCCATCGAAGTCGCGATAGCTCTAACTTCATGAGCTTTTACTTTCAGAAGTCTCATGTCACCTTCTAGGCAGGAGGAACCCACCCGGAAACTTGAAGTTCTATGAGAGTTTGTGAAACGTCTCCTCAAGGCGCGCAAACCTATGTTCGTGAACCTAAAATGAGCCCTAAAAACGACACTAAAACTACCCATTTTTGTAAACAAAAAAGAGCTCATAGTAGGTCTTATGAACGTTCATGAATGCTTAAAACGAACCCAAAAAGCACCTTCATGAACGTTCATGAAAGCTTAAAAAAAACCTGAAAAGCACCTTTCTGCTAATAGCCTGTAGGCCTATATACATTGGGTTTGATCCCCAAGGAAGGCAAGATGGCTAGGTATAAGTCACCTTACACCCTGAGCCTGTACATGTTCACCTAGCAGTAAACAGGGGCCTGGTATCAGTGAACTGTTATGATGACCCATCTGGGGAATAAGCTGTCAAACACAAAAATTAAATGTTTCCAAAATGTTGAATAATATACTTGCATTTTAAGAACCAATTTATTATAAATCATAATACATTACATTTAACAAAATAATCTTTCCTTTATACAGTAAAAAGTACCCAAAGGAAATAAGCAGAAAAGAACATGGAATAAAGTACCTACACAACGATTTTTTTTTGTCTGCTGTAATCTTCTTGAAGTTGTAGGCATAAATAGCATATAAAGTAAATTCCTTTTCAACTGTATGTTGAAGAAACCCCATTACACTTAAAATTTCATTTAATATCACCATTCAAAACTGTACAATCTTCATTTTATTATTTATCATACACAGTACCATATGTACACATTTACTCAGCAAGAAAATAAATTAAATAATGGCATTCCTGAGTGTGGAGAAACAACTATGGAGTTTAGTATTAACAAGGTCAGCCAAGTCTAGCCGCCTCTATGACAGACTATGCTAATAGAATTAGATGAAGCTAACATGTACAAAACCACAACATGCAAACCTGTTCAATTTTTCACTTATACACAAGGGCTATATAGCCTGTGGCTATATAGGAAAATTTAATCTCATGGCATTCTTACAGTCCATAAAGCACCAACAAAAATGACTCACTCAATAGTCTATAGTACAGCCATAAACGCATTAAATGTATTATAATTAGTTTTTACATATTAGAAAGCTACAATATGTCGGTATCCATCCTTCTAATTCCAGATGCTTCATACAGTAGCTATCATAAGTACTGCTGCCTTAACTTTTAAACTGAATGAATAAATATCAAGAACAAAATTGGGTATGCAGTCTATGAGCTTTTACCCAGGAAGGATGAATAGCAAAGAAAAATAAATATAGAGGAGGTAGCTACTAGAATTAGGATAGATCTGACCACTCGGATACAGACTCGTATGTTGAATATGATTTTCTTACTAATTTTTAGTTTGTATCCGAGTCATCAGATATCTCTTGTAGACCTAGTAGAGACAGTGAATCCTCACTGGCAGAGCTATCACCAGGATCTGCACCTCCAGAGTGAAAGTCATTACCAGCCTGTCTTCCCTGTGAATGAGGTTGAGCTCTTCCATGCTCATCACTGTTATTTGACCTTATTATCCCACCTAACCTAGCTTTTTCCCTGTGTTGTTTGGATGATGCTCTAGTGCTTGTGTTTTTCAAATAAACTGAGAGAGCACTTGTTGCCTCTCTTGGATCTATTGAAAGTGTCTTGCATGCAGTAAGGAGAATTATATCCCTTATTTGTGGCATCTTGCTGCTCATGGACATCTTTGTCCCCGATCTACCGGTGGCACAAATATATTGCCAAAGCCAGTCGCCAGCAAGTCTCTGCATTGACACTCGAATGATGTCCAATGCCGAGATTTTACTTCCATGTTTTGGTTTTGGCGCTAATTCTACGAGGACTTTTAAAAGGGAGCCTCTGTTCTTCTCGCTATCTAGGTGTTCCTCTGAGAACTGCTTTTCCCGCTCAAGAAGCTGTTGATAAAACAAATATTTATTAGTATTCAAATATTGTTTCCTGTATTTATAATGAAAAAACTGCAGACATGCCCATTTCTTATTGAAAATCACCTGAAAAGCACTGCACATCCTTTAACAATGTCAAGGGGGTGATTTCAGGAGAATTTTTTTTTTTATTTGACATCACATCTATGAATTCTATTAAAAATTTTACACAATGTAAGCTTAAGTGAACTAAAATGCTTCTGTAACTTTTTCTGTTTTTTAGTGTAGCCAAAAAAATGCTTAATATAATATTAAAAGAGCTATTTTTAACCTCTGAATGCACTAATCACAAATTTGCTAACTTAAAAAATAAGATATTTAAATTTTAAAATAGTGGGTGCGGAAAAATTGGCACTTTTAACCATTCCCCTAATTAAAAAACCAGAAATATTAAAACATAATTTGATACAAATTCATAGTACACATAAGCCTACATTGTGTGAAGTTTTTTACAAAAAAATCCAGAGATGTGGTGAATGTCACATTATGGTTTGTCCTGGAAACACCCAAGATTATCTTAAGATAGAGTTTGAATGTGGCAGCGTTGTTTAACCCCCAGAAGGCAGGTGGTAATAAATGTTACCAGTACCATTGTGTACTCAAAAAGCAGGTGGTAACAGGTGTTACCAGCAAAAAAAAAAAACAAAAATTCTACTGGAAACATCCAGGTTTTTGTTATTTCGTACTTGAATTAAGTCAGAGGAAGCGTTTCCAGTCGTTAAAGAAGGGACCCTATTGATGACACATGATTTTAGATGAATTTTTTCCTTATTTCCCTCCCTCCCTGTCTCTCTAGCCAAAAATGTGATTTTGTGTTTTTGCGTACTTATTGTTACTTTTATTACTTCATATGCTTGATATGAATAAATTTAGTTAATATGATGAATCCATCAAAACTTATTCGAAAATATAGTAAATAATATATGTATTTTTTTTTCTTTTTTCACCTCGTAACCTTTACTTGACTATGTTCATGATTTTCTTGACCACTGTTCATGATTTACAGGGGAACAATGGTTTTTAATTGATTTATGGGGGTGGCCAAAAACACCTGCCATGGGTGGCAAATGTGTCCTTTTATGACCCGCCGTCTAGGAGTTAATACACAATTATTGTAAGCTCAACCTGCCCATTCATTTTACTTATCTATGACAGTAAATAAATTTTGCAATACTTTTGGGGAAAGAACATACCCAAAACAAAGTTAACTAAAATACATTAGCAAAAGTAACACTAACACATGCGGATGAAAAAAGTGACCCACGTACATACTGTACAGTGTACGTGCATAAACCTCATGCACCCGCTATTCATACAATAACACCCAAATGTCATGGACTTAAATTCACCTTAGAAATCAGTGGGAAGTATTATTTTTCCACTGCTGTCACTGCAGAGGCCACACATTCTCAGGGAAGCTAAACACTACAAAATCAACAAAAAAAATGTACAAGGAATCCTTAAGCATAATGGTTGCATTTTGGATATCATGTGTGTCACCAAATCACACATAGACAATATATGCATACAACTCAGGAAGTAAAAAAGCCTTACTGTAGGCTTACACAGCTGTAACAAAAACCCAGAACACCCAAGCACAGGGAATGAATGAGAATGTACTATGAAGTAAATCAATATTAAGAGTTATTTTCTGGATAATTAAGGTGAGAAATTTGGCATTATAATACAGTAGTGAGTATATGTAGTACATACCTCATTGCCATACAGACAGAAGTGACAGTACTAATTATATGCAAATATGATGAAAACAATGTAGATGTAGATGCCCGGATAAAATGGAAGTTAATAACAAACGTATGTTAATGTGAAAAAGTCTAAACAAAATTTCCAACATTGAAAGACTTAAGCGGTAATAATTATTCGAGAATTCTAGTCTGACTGTCTAGAGGCATTTTTGCCAGGCTATCTATTAGCAGGGGCAGCCTATGGCACTGAAAATATTGATGACGGTGAGGACAGTCACCAAAATGTGAACACAGATGAGAAAAAAGGTCTTCACTTTTTTATAGTCTACTTTTTCTGAAACTGGCAAATTTACACCAACTTTTAGGTGCAGAGAACAAATGACCTTAATCCCTTCCAAAATTGTGATTTGATTGTAATTAGAAATGTGAGGGATATTTTATTATTCCTATTATGTAAACCACAATTAAATCCCATAGTTTTCATTCATTCATTCATCCTCTGCACCTGCAAGTGGCTCAGTGCAAGTTTGTCAAGCTTAAAAAGGCAACAGTATAGTAAATGTAAGCAAAGCATCTTTTCTCAAATAAATTACATTCAGCCCTCAATTTAACGGATTTCGGTTTAATTGATACCATCAACTACAAACAGCATGCCCTTTTTGCCCAATGCTTGGAAAATTTATCAAGCAGGTACTGTACTTTAATTTTACTCAGTTTATTACCACATAATTTCAGAAAACCTCCCACAAAGTGAAAAACACAAATAGCTACAGAAATATGCCTCCAGTAACTGTACAATAAAAAGAAGGGCTTTTCAACCTATGGACAGGCTTTCACCGAATTAGTTTGTTAAATCAAGGGTTGACTAGACTATAATATCAGCTATACACTACCAACACCAGCAGCATTGTTAAGAGACAAAATACATTACTTATCCGATATCTTGCTGCAAACAAGATGACGTTCAGCCTTCTGTCTGGACATAAAAGAAGTTATATTCTTATACTGAACAACCAGTATACAAAGTGAAAAAATCTGACTTGTATTAATTATTGTGCAGAGGTTATATTAGAACCAGGAAAGGTTGGGTACCCTTATTTATTAATTGGGGGTAATTCCCAACTGTAATTTATTCTTCAGTGCTAGGCAACTAATGACCATATTGCATGTACTTGTATCCTGCCATTATTTAAAAGCTCACTTACTTCTTCCAATGAATTGGCTCTGAAACCAAATGACCGAAGTATCTCGAAGGGGTTTTCCAAAGTGGTTTCCACAGTTTTATTTTCACCACACTTAGGGTCCAACATGTCCATCCTATTCTTGATAAGCTGGACATCCTCTTTCAATTCTTGGACATCCTTCTTGAGTTCTTGAAGCAAGTGTAGCAGCAGCGTTTGCTCTTGAATATCCTGCAGTAGCAAAATTATGCTATGTATGCTAATTGATATAAGTAAAAAAAAATTATATGGTAGAGATAGAGCAACCCCACTTTGGACAAATTATGTTTTTCACCTCACTGGATGCTTCATTCATATTTTTGGTACCACAAAATAACCTTATCTTATCTGTGACACCTTGCCCCAGGGAGCTTCCAACTGGAGAGGTGGCCATGGCAAAAAAAAAAGTCTCCAGTATCCTAACCAAAATAAACTACAGCGCATATATATTTCTTTTAAGTAGTCTGAAGACTTGATCTGACCATAAAGTGGGGCCTGCATTTAGCAACATACAGAACTGATTAGTGATTACTAAGTTACTAGGCAATCCAGAACTCAAAACTTGTACTTCAGTGAAAAAATCAGAGGAAGAAAAATATTGAGACAAGGAAGGAGATTGTTGCCCAGACCAGAGACTGAGTACCAGTCCTTGGGCTGCATGGGATAGGGAAAGGTGAAGAACTTTGTATCTATGATCAATAGACAATAGCAGGATTTTGAAGTTCGGTATTCACACATTCTCCTCTGTCCAATCCGCGAAGTGGTGCAACACAAATGTCTTCCAACACTAGCTGATAAGAGACTTTTGTTACAGAGTAGGTTTACTGCAGTACAAAGAAAATAAATCCTATATTTTGTCTCACCCTTCTTTTTCCGCTAACTTGGTTTTCCTTCCTCTCGTCTCCTTTGGTCTTGTTGCGAACTGACTCCTGTACATCATCATAAAGCCTCCTTCCTTGTGGCCTTAGGGTAACAGCTCCTGGAAACAATTCAATAAAATAAGTTAAAAGTTTAATGAAATCGAGAGCAACTTATGAGATGCATTAAACTGAAGGGTCTACATCTCAGATTTGTCAGTTTATGGGGGTATGTCACATATACCATATTCTAATCAAGAATGGCACCGAAACAAGCACGCTGTATTGCAACTATGAGCCATCAGGCAAGGCATCAATGATCATTCTGGGGTCTCATTTTGAGGTCCCGGTCCTTCCTTTCAAATCTCCTGAAAAATCTCATCTGTGCAAATAAGTACCGTATGCGTAATTCTTTTCACTCCACAAAAAGAAGGTAATTAACCATGACCCTATCTTTTGTGTTGTTTCTCATGGTAGCAATGTAAAAGGTTCATTAATAAATGGAATATCTTATACAATCAAGATTATGTCCAATTTTCTATATTTGGTATATATAAAGGATGATCAGTGCCCAGAGACCCCAGAATCAACTTGGCTAAAAATACTGAGCTAATTCTATTCAGCAGATGTGTGATAATCCCCTAACGAGGAGTGAATTAGGTAGTTTTACATTATAACATTCTATAACAAGGAGCAAAGTGAGTCAAGTGCATGCACAAAGTTTTTTCCCCCTGAGCAGATGGTCCGTTCTCACCCCCAAAACGGAGATGAGATTTTGCTGCTGACTGACTGAGATACAGTAAAGTAATGCATGCTGTCAAAGAAAATGAAGTAGAATGATAATACCATTAAGGTCAGCCTTGTAACGTCCATCAACAGCTTTCCTCTCAGATGTAACTTGCATAGATTGGCTCTCATCACCACTTTCAGCATTCACATCTGGAAGTACAGATTGAAATCAAGGTGTGAGGAAAAGATATGATAATTATCTCATTCAACCACCACTCACACATTGTTAAAAATGTTACAAACTCCACACCAAGTGCAAGGGCTGGTAAAAGGAAAAAAAGGAGTATAATTAAAATTAAAGAAAAGAGTATAATTACCTGCAATGTTCTAAACTGTAATTGTCAACAGCAGTATTTTCAAAAATTTATACTAAGAATGTATGGTAGTGCTGATATACCATTTTACTTGGTAAAATACAAATAAATGGCGATATTTTAATTCAATTACATACTGTATATATGTTACTGTTGATACATACCAAGTATACTGTTTGAAGTACAGGTACTGGGGCTGGGGTTATGCCCTGTCTGGGACATTGAAGTGGGAGTCCTGGCTACATTTGGAGTGGGATATCTGCTGACGATATCACTGAATGTCCTGGGGCTGGGTCTATAACTTGTTTTTTTTTTTTTACTGCTAAAGCAGCTTTTTTTTCGAGTAAGTCTTCTAAATCAGTAACAGCACTGGAACTGGTGCTGACTGTACCAAGTTTCTCAGTGATGTATGCATCACCGTCTCTAAGGCTATTGTAAAAACCTTTCAAGACTCCTGCTAATAAATCCCATTTATTAACATCAGGATCTGAACAAACTCTAATTAATTTCTGAACATTTAATTCATCGGCTGATCCCTTTTTAGGCCAAAAACATTTAGTTTTGACTCTTGTTGTGCCCGTTTTGTCTGACTTTTTAATTGTCCTGACCCAGGCCGCAGGAACTGTCAGCAGGCTATGGTTTTCTGCGAAGTCAAACACAGCCCACCATTTCTGTGCACAACATACAGACTGTATATTAGTAGACTACCTAATATATCCTATTTAGTATACTTACTATAATTATATATCCTAAATCAATTAATCATGTAAATGTTCTTTTTTACTTTTATGGATGCAATTGAATCTCATCCCTTTTGAAGTGAGAATGGATCAGCTCAAAACATTTAAATTCACAGGTGAAATACCAATGTACCTGTACAGTACGCTGATATAATATTGCACAGCATAGTATATGCACTCTGCCTGTCCACTGGAATTTCATACATGCACACACTGAACATTCTGCAAGACTACAAAACATCTATGAATGAAATAACACCTCTCTACAACTTACTTGTGCTTTTTCCGACTGCCTTGAAGAAACACGATTAATGATGGAAGACTGTGAGGAACACATCTTCTTTGCTGGAGGAGTTTCCAGCTCTGACTCGGAAGAGGACATTTCAAATCTGCTGAGAAGACAATGATATCAATAAAAATGAGCCAGAGTGAAATTTGTACCTTTTTTTTTTAAATACTGTATTATGTACATTACCTGGTATATGTATAGCAAGTTTAAATGTCACATACTCCATAAAAAGGTTACATAGTATGGCAGTATTAAGTTTAAACTTACATCTCTTTTCTCTTGTAAAATCAGCTTAAAAGTAATCCCACAAATATACAAATGAGAAATTTACAAATGTAGAATACCTGTACTTAAAAAAAATCCCCACTTTCATTTTTGCATGCCTTGCTCTCTACTAGTACACTATGGGCACGCCTCCCCTGGGAAATTAATAAATGAATGAAGATCAAGAAGAAAACTGGGTATGTGGGCTATGCACTTCTACATGGGAAAGATGAAAAGTATAGGAGAGGAGTATAAGTGGAGCCAAAATGACTTTGGTACGAAAAGTTATATTAACTTTGTTACACTGGGGTTATGTTTTTAGTTGGTATTGCTACAGATTACCATACTATTAAGACCATACTGAATTATATTTGGTGGGAGTGATTCTTTTATTTTAAATAGGACACTAGTTTATCTATGGAGAAATTGCTGCTTTCAGCCAGCATATCCTATAGCGTATGGTTACTGAAACATTTGCTCTTTGGGGATAAGGGGGCCACCGCTGATTCAAGATTAACCCTAAGGGGGTGAAAGCCCACAAATGTTAAGCACCACTGCCTTATACAGTATACAGTACACTAAGTTCTTTAATTACTAGATTATATTTACTTCTGTCCTTCCTGCATAAACATTACACGAGTTCATTGCACAATAGTTATGTTATATGTTCAGATAAGTTTTTACAAGTATAAATCCTCATTTAGTTAGAGCTAATGCACAGTACAGATACCATTATGCTTAATATAAACAGTTGTCCTGGTCATGAAGCATTGCCATAATAATGGAAATGTTTTCATATTCTGGCAAATTCATGTTTTCTAACTTATCAATGTCTATTTTCATTCCTCTCCTGCATTTCATGATGTAAGCTGTATTCACTGTGACATAACGGTAATCCTGTCTTCGCACCTGGTAACAACCAATCTTTCTCGAGTCAAAAGGTTTTTCATAAAAAGGGAATGATGCAACATACTCCATGCATGACACTGTTCCATCAGTGAAATCTATTACCTGTAAGCATTTGCCCTTTTCCATGTTAACATATATGTTGTTTGGGGATTTTGTACTGATACTGTGCGTAATGTCTTTCAGTTTCAGTGTACATGCAGCTGCTTGCATTCTCTGAACACCCTTGACCAAAGAGATAATCGGTCGATGGCTAGACGTCACCATTTTTTTTAGTTCCCCTAGTTTGCTTTCAAATGCATAAGCACTAACATTATCTATGCTACCATGCATTTCAGCCACTGAGGGAAAGTGTAGCTGACTGTGTACATTATACACCAAAAAAGAATTTCCATATATTTCCTGACAGTTATCAACAAATTTCTTCATTAGCAACTGGCAGTACTCTGAGTAGGGTTGTGCAGTCCTTTCATCTACAAGCAATGCACACACACTGTTATATGTGACAAGATTCTGGTAGCTTTCATCTGTGGCCATCAGATTCTTGAATACAATCTTAGCCGTGTATAGTTGCAACTGACGGATTTCAGTTGCCTTGAAGTAAGCGAAGTCTTTAAATGAACGTGGCTTACGGCTGAAGCAGTTTGGAATGAAATCCCTCAACTGTATCATCCTTTTGTTAAGAGTGTCTACATTTCTACTAGACATACGACACTTGAACTGATCAGTTCCTGCTGACTTTGGGCCAAAAATGTTCCAGTTCAATAACTTCTTCATGCATCCTCCCCCCTGGTGCATGAAATCAGGGGGAAAGGAACTGATCATGTCTATTTTCAGCCTCAGGAATGGGCTATCCTTTCCATCAGCCTTGTGGTGACTTGGTTGTGATTTAGTTCTAAAACTATCATCAGTTCTGAGTGGTAGCTTCCAAGTACGAGGCCAAGTCATTCGGTATCCATCATGGAACCCTATGCTCTCGCACTGGTCGCACCCAAACGTTGAAGAGAACTGTTTGACATGTTTTACATGAGCCCGAGCTGGGGCATCACACACAATGGCTGTTATAGCTAAGCAGAACTTCTGGTTATGAAACTCTAATCCATTTTCCATCAAGTGCCTGGTTTCTGTGATGAAATCTTCCAAATATTCCAAGTCGTGAGGCTTCCCTGATCCAGCAGTCAGTACAACTGGAAATACCTTCCTTGGTCTTAAATTAGCAATCTGAACTAGTATAGGCCAAGAACTTATGTTGTTACTCTTGAATAAGGGTAAGCCATCATTGTCAATTATGATGGATATGGTATCCAGTTTCTTAACATCATTTTCTGGATAAAGCTCTAAGTAACACTTCAACTGGACCTCTAACCCAAAATAATAGTAATCATGCCCTGACTTACTTTTGAGGGCTTGAGTTATAGGAGGGTATGTGACTTTACATAGCGATTTATATGATTTAGGGATGATGCCAAATAGGTTTCTGTGTTTGTGAAGAGTACTAAGAACAGCATCTACCTGCACTGTAGTCATGCATGTTTTGACGGCTGCAGATCTTAAATCATCCCAGAGGGTACCAGGAGCATCAGCTTCAACATGATATTTTAATGATAAAATAAAGTTTGTTCATACTTACCTGGCAGATATATATACAGCTGTATTTCTCCGAAATCCGACAGAATTTCAAAACTTGCGGCACACGCAGTGTGGCCAGGTGGTTAGTACTCATTCCCGCCGCTGGGTGGCGGGAATCGGGAACCATTCCCATTTTCTATTCAGATTTTCTAGTGCCACTGTCTCCTGAGGGGAGGTGGGTGGGCACTATAATTATATATATCTGCCAGGTAAGTATGAACAAACTTTATTTTATCATTAAAATATCATTTTGTTCATGAAACTTACCTGTCAGATATATATACAGCTGAATCCCACCATTGGAGGTGGGTAGAGACAGAATAGGATTTAGGAAACAAATAGATGTAGGCGATTGACGCCTTGGTTCCTTACCTGTTAGCATAGCTGACTTCGAGGTTACTGTCACCCAAGCCTGCTTCTGCTTTACTAGATTCTCCAGCAAGGTAGGGACCTATAAAGCTGGTGAGATCTAGATGACCTGTCCACGGGGGCGAGACCACAATGGGACTAGATCATATGACCATACTGAGAGGGAAAAGAGCAACAACCAACCACCTGACCGAGCCTAACTAAGCCATTGAACCTAATATAGGCTAAAGATTGGGACGTCCACATCGGTGGCCACCCAACAACCGAGAATACAAAAACCAAGATTAAAAAATACCACCTAACCCCTAAAGGATAGGATGAGTATTGCCCTCTTCTCCCAACATTGTGTCTGCGGAAACGTATGGTCCCAGCGAAGAACAGTCCTCAAAAGTTGACTTCACATCTCGTAAGTAATGCGAAGCGAAAACTGAATTACTCCGCCAGAAGGTGGTACCCAGAAGATCGTTAAGAGACATATTCTTCTGGAAAGCCACCGAAGTCGCGATGGCTCTCACTTCGTGAGCTTTCACTTTAAGAAGCCTCATGTCCTCTTCTTGGCAGGAAGAATGAGCCTCTTTGATGGTACTTCTTAAAAAGAATGACAGAGCATTCTTGGACATAGGTAAGTCAGGTCTTCTAACCGAACACCACAGATTGTCCGACGGGCCTCGGCTTTCTTTCGTCCTGGCTAAGTAGAACTTGAGAGCCCTGACAGGGCACAAGACTCTCTCTGATTCTTGTCCAAGAATCTCCGTCAAACCTTTGATTTCAAACGTCTTGGGCCACGGGTTTGAAGGATTTTCATTTTTGGCAAGAAAAAATGGACTTAGGGAGCAAACGGCATTAGGACCCCTAAAGCCAATGTGCTTGCTAATAGCCTGAACTTCACTAACCCTCTTCGCCGTCGCCAGAGAGGTTAGGAAAATTGCCTTTCTAGTCACGTTCTTGAGAGAAGCAGAAGACATAGGTTCAAAAGGACTTGACATAAGAAATTTTAGGACCACATCTAGGTTCCAAGGAGGAGTCATGGGCCTAGGAACCTTAACAGTTTCAAAGGATCTCAAGAGATCGTGGAGATCCTTGTTGTCGGCTAAGTCAAGGCCCCTGTGTCGGAAGACTGCCGACAGCATACTTTTATAGCCTTTAATGGTAGAGACTGCCAGTTTTTCTTTCTCCCTGAGATGTAGAAGGAAGTCCGCTATTTGGGGCACAGAGGTCGTGGTCGAGGAAATCCCGCTGCTCTTGCACCATCTCCTAAAATTGGCCCACTTCGATTGATAGACTGAAATAGAAGAGGGTCGTCTGGCACTGGCGATAGCCTTTGCCACTGCTCTCGAAAACCCCCTCGCTCTTGCCAACTTCGAGATAGTCTGAATGCAGTTAGACTCAGAGCGGGGAGGTTTTTGTGGAATCTTAGGAAATGGGGCTGCCTGAGAAGATCTACTCTCAGGGGGAGTGTCCTTGGGAAGTCCACAAGGAAGGTCATGACCTCTGTGAACCAATCCGCTGCTGGCCAAAAGGGGGCTATTAAAGTCATCCTTGTTCCTTCTGACGCTGAGAATTTCCTGATCACTTCTCCCAGGATCTTGAAGGGAGGAAAAGCGTAAAGATCTAGGCCTTTCCAGTCCCAGAGGAGGGCATCTACTGCTAAGGCTCCCGGATCTAAGACAGGGGAGCAATAAAGAGGAAGCCTCTTTGTTCTGGACGTCGCAAAGAGGTCTACTAGGGGACGTCCCCATAACTTCCACAGATCCAGACACACCTCCTCGTGAAGGGTCCATTCTGTCGGCAGAAGTTGATGCTGCCGACTGAGAAGGTCCGCACGGATATTCTCTACGCCCGCGATGAACCTTGTGAGAATCGTGATCCCCCGAGCATGAGTCCAAAGCAGGATCTCCTTTGCCAAGTTGAACAGGGAACGGGAGCGAGTACCCTCCTGCTTCTTGAGGTAAGCTAAGGCTGTGGTGTTGTCGGAATTCACCTGAACAACTCGGCCTGACACACGATCCTCGAAGAATTGGAGGGCTAGATGGATAGCTCCTAATTCTTTGAGATTGATGTGCCAGGACACCTGTTCCCCTCTCCAGGTGCCTGACACTTCTTCCCCTCCTAGTGTTGCTCCCCATCCTTCCCTGGACGCGTCGGAAAACAACACTAGGTCGGGGCTCTGAAGACGTAGGGAAACGCCTCCTGCCAGTAACAAGGGGTCGAGCCACCACCTCAGGTGAGTCTTGACAGACGGAAAGATCTTCAAGGTCTCTTCCAGGTCCTCCTTGTTCATCCAGTTCTCCGCTAGGAAAAACTGGAGCGGCCTGAGATGAAGTCTTCCCAGGGAAACAAACTTCTCCAGCGAGGAAATGGTCCCCAGCAAACTCATCCATTCCCTCACCGAGCATGTTTCCTTCCCCAGGAGAGACGAAACTTTTTCCAAGCAATGTTGTTGACGTTCTAGGGATGGATACGCTCGAAAAGCCACTGAATCCATCTGAATCCCCAGATAGACGATGGACTGAGTCGGGATCAGATGGGACTTTTCTATGTTGACTAGAAGTCCCAGGGACTTCGTCAACTCCAATGTCGAAATTAGGTCCTCCAGACACTGAGCTTGGGAAGAAGCTCGAATGAGCCAATCGTCCAGGTAAAGCGAAACGCGGATCCCCGCCAAGTGAAGCCACCTCGCCACATTTCTCATGATCACTGTGAAAACCATGGGAGCTGTGCTGAGACCAAAGCAAAGAGCTCGGAATTGGAAGACTCTTCCCCCCAGTACAAACCTCAGGTACTGTCTTGACTGAGGATGTATGGGAACGTGGAAGTAAGCATCTTGTAAGTCCAGAGAGACCATCCAATCTCCTGGTCTTAGCGCTCCGAGAACAGATTGTGACGTTTCCATCTTGAACTTCTCTTTGACAATGAAGCGGTTCAGCCTGCTTACGTCCAGTACAGGTCTCCACCCACCCGACTGTTTCGGGACTAAGAACAGTCGGTTGTAGAACCCTGGAGAGGATAGATCCTGAACTGGCTCCACAGCTCTTTTTACGAGCATCTGCTCCAAAAGATCTAAAAGGATCTGTTGTTTTTCCCAATGGTAGGAGGGCGACAGATCCTTGGGTGACGTACAAAGGGGTGGCGAATCGAGAAAGGGGATCTTGTAGCCTTTCTCTAGAACTTCGACAGACCAAGAGTCCGCTCCTTTCGCTCTCCAGGCTCCCGCAAATGAAAGTAGCCTGGCTCCCACAGGTGTCTGGAGGAGTTGAAGATCACTTTTTGCCCCTGGGCTTCGATGGGGCTGCTCCTCTGGAATAACCTCTCCCTCGTGGAGTCGATTTCGAGGAAGAAGCTCCTCCACGAAAGGGCTGTTTCTTCTTGGAGGAAAGAACCGACGAAGACGTAGAAGGGACTGAAGGACGTCTAGACGAATGGGCCAATAGGTCCTGCGTTGCCTTCTCCTTAAGACTGGAAGCAAGATCTTTGATTAAAGGCTGGGGGAAGAGATGGCTCGACAAAGGGGCAAACAATAATTCAGCCCTTTGTGACGGCGAAACTGACTTGGAGGTGAAATTGCAGTACAAGGCCCTCTTCTTCAAAAGACCTGTACAAAAAAGGGAGGCCAGTTCCTCAGAGCCATCCCTGACGGCCTTATCCATGCAATTCAAAACACTGGATAGCTCCCCCAGGCTGATCGAGTCGGGGCTTCTAAGCTTGAGATCTAAAGCACCCAAGCACCAGTCTAAGAAGACGAAAACTTCCATAGAACGGAAGAGTCCCTTCAGATGATGGTCGGTCTCGGACATAGTCCACGAAACCTTAGCAGTCGACAGCAGGGACCTCCTGGAAGCGTCGACAAGGCTGGCGAAGTCTCCTTGAGACGAAGAAGGAACACGAGAACCGACGTCCTCACCTGTCTCATACCACATGCCCGCCTTACCGCAAAGCTTAGAAGGAGGAAGGGCAAAAGAAGTCTTGCCTTGCGTCTTCCGTTCCTCCATCCAGGCGTTAACCTTCTTGAAGGCCTTCTTCGTAGCCAGTGAAGAAGTCATCTTCACAAACCCCGGCGTTCTCCTCGCTTTGGAAGAGGCAAGCTGCGAAGGAGGAGAGAGAGGAGCCGAGGGTTTAAACTTATCGCCGAATAAGTCCTTAAGAAGGCCGGTTAACACCTGGTAGTCGGAAGACGAGGAAGCAGAAGGTTGGTCAAAACCCGCAGGCTCAGAATCGCCAGAGACTTCTCCTTCATGAAAGGGCGAACCACGAGAATCACAAACAGCTTTCGGGGAACGAAGGCCTTGAGGTCCGATACGGAAGAGGGATCTACTTTTCCCTGCAGGATCAGAATGCTCTGGAGCGTCCCGGCGAGCGACTAAAGAGGCGTCCTGGCGAGCGTCCTGGCGAGCGTCCTGAAGAGCATCCGATCGGGAGCCCAACCTAGCGTCATGCTGAGCGTCCTGCCGAACGTCCTGTGCAGCAGCGAGAGAAGCGTCCTGACGAGCAGCTAATGAAGAGTCCTGGATAGCTGCTTGCGAGGCGTCGTGATGATGACGAGAGTCACGAAAAGGAACTCGTGAGCTGTGAGGACGACAGGGCGAAGAAGCAGGAGATGGAGACGAAGAAAAAGGAGCAGGAGACGGGGACTTCCTGGACTTCTTAATGGGAAGCCTCAAGTCCTTGCGACGACGTGGTTCTGATTCCTTCTCGGCCAGAAGAGAGGCCAACTGACGCTGCATATCTCGTAAGATACTCTTGGAAGGAGAGGTCTCATATCCAGGAGGAGAGGAGAGCCTACGGGAAGAAGAGGGGCGAGGGGACGCCTTCTTCTTCCTCACAGGAGCAAGAACAGCTCTCTCCTTAGAGCGACTGGGGCGCTCGCAAACGTCCTCCTCTGACGACGTACGTGTCCTCTTCTGTGGCGGGAAAGCTTCAAAATCCCGCACAGACGGAGAAAACTGACGTGAAGCGTCATCTCTAAAGCTCCTCTTCAGTGGGCGAGAGTCCTTGCGAGAATTCCAACCCCTACGAGGGGAGGACGCCTCGGAGGACGAAAAGCAGTCCTTAAGGATACGAGCCGAAGCACGATCCTTGGCAGCCTGGGAAGTGACAACAGGAACTGCCGAAGGGACGTCAGATCGGTGGGAAGCCCCTGTAACCCTCTTACGGCTTTCGACATGCCTTCTCCCTAAGTCCTGGGAGTCTGACAGAGGTCCAGGCCTAGAAGCATTATGGGGCCGATCTGACGCCCCCTCCACAACACTAGGGGGAACACTACACTGCACAGCACTTTGAAGCGAAGACACTTTGTTTTCTAGAGCACGGATGGTGTTCATGATCTCCGTCAGGGCCAAACCCCCCGCAGACACAACCTCAGGGCCCGAAGGCAAAACCACAGGGACAGGTACAACAATGTCTACATTGGGGTTATCAGGTGAAGAAATAGAACCCTGACTCTTACACACACTCCTGGAGGAAGACCTCCTGATCCTGTCACGCTCTAACTTACGAACATAGGAATCATACAATTTCCAGCTCGCATCAGACAAAGGCTCACACTCTTTGCAGCGATCATTGATCAAACATACATGCCCCCTACACCTCATGCAAACCGAGTGAGGGTCTACCGAAGCCTTCGGTAGCCTCACCTTGCACTCACTCACACAACATACTCGAAAGCTAGCAGAACTAGTACCAGACATCATTCAAGAGCAGTCAAAAGCAAAATCATAAACAGTCCACAAAAAGCGTATGCCAATCCACAAGCCAAAGTCAAAAAACCAAAAGTCAATAGAATACTCAAGTGGAAAACTATGCAAGTTAACGAAATCCAGAGGCGGAGGTACTGTAAACAGATGTTAACAGTACCGGCGACAGAGAAAATCTGAATAGAAAATGGGAATGGTTCCCGATTCCCGCCACCCAGCGGCGGGAATGAGTACTAACCACCTGGCCACACTGCGTGTGCCGCAAGTTTTGAAATTCTGTCGGATTTCGGAGAAATACAGCTGTATATATATCTGACAGGTAAGTTTCATGAACAAAATGTAAATTATGATGATCTAAAACCTCACTATCACCTTCACTCACTTCTGAACAATAACCATCATAATTGTGACTATGGCCTACTGCCTCCTCATCTGAAGTGTGTACATACTTTCCATTGTCTAAAAAATTAACACAGCTGTGCCCTGGATTACTTTCTGTAGTACCAGTGGTATCTGGTACCACATCACAGCTTAAAAAACTATGTCTTTCCAACTCACTTTTACCCAAAACTCTTCTAGCAAGAGCCAGCGCTCGTGCCTCTTCTCGTTTTTTTCTTTCTGATTGCCTGTGTGCTGCTACTTTCTTTTTTATATATACTTGCCTCAATTTCTGTTTCCTTATTCTTTCTTCAATGAAATAATTTTTTATAAAATCTTTATTGCCGCAACTTACGCTCATTGTCAAAGTATCATACAAGGCATGCAAAATAAGTGGCATCCCATTACATTATGTATAGTAGAGTAGGTACCAGGATATGAGTCAAAATGTAAAATTTTAAACACGGAACATAGTGTATATAGTGGGGATAACTTTAGTTTCTTGATGGGATGAATTTGTTACCTCGATCCTAATTTCAGTACCAGTAACAACTGTACCTGGAAATATGAAGAAAGGGATTTGAAAGTTTTGCCATAAATCTTGCATAACTTACTGGTACAGGTAATAATTTAAATTATTAGAGGTTAGGTGTGGGTAGTTTTTAGTACCTGGAAGAGGGCCTCCTCATCTGTCACCATTATTACATACTGTACTAACATTAAAGGGGGGATTGTGGGAGGGTAAAATGTGACGGGGTGAGATTATGAAAATTTAACATTTCATAGTCCTATAGCCTACATTTGTGAAGGTTATTATGATCAATCAAACATAGTTTCTTCACAATATCTCTTATAAGTTTTAAAAACCATGTATTTTTCAAAGTTCATTGAGATATACATTCACTAATATAGTCTACCTTCAATTGACAAACTTTGTATCATCCCAAGGTGCTGTACTCCAAAATAACTTTTCTTGGGCAAGATCTTAAGTGATTTGAAAATCACATTAAAAAAAATCTTATAATTTTGTCCATGAAAAAAGTCTATGAAAGTAAAATACATATATTTTTAAGTAAAATCAAATATGATTGGTCCCCAAAAGGTGCATAATCATTAAGCTAGCCTATATTTAGGAAATGATCTAGGCCTAGGTATGCCTACAAAAAATAAAGGTCAATGTGTTTTCTTTTAAGTTAGTAATTAAGGCCATAATTTCTGATTAAACAGAAGTTAATGAAAGTCCAGCCATGTGCAGTGCAAACTCTGCTCCATGACGCTTTTGAACATTTTTGTCAAAATACCTTAAGTTTTGAAAATTGACGCCATCTCAAAGGTTGCAGAGTCACTTGTGTCAACAAACATTCCATTTCATATCTCATTTTGTTGACGAAACTTCAATCTTTTGCATGGTATGCTTAAATACTGAATTATATTGTTGTTCCACCAATTAAATATCGAGTGAAAAAATGGACCATTTGCCGATACAATGAACCATTTGACGATGTTTTACCCTAATGCCTACGTTAGGCTATCTAACTATGTGGTATATTTACGTTAGTTTTAACAACACTTACAGATGGTTGTTGTCAATTAATAGGTACCTATATCTACGAAACATTTTCTACTAGAGTCGTAGGTGTCTAGGCCCTATTTTCCGAAACAGCAGGGGATAGGTATTCTAGTTTAAGGTAGATTTAGGCTACCTCTATTATACCAATATCGACCGTGGAGCTTTTCCCTACAATTATAGATTTGGTTACGATTAGCCTATTATTCTTATTTAACTGATTTGTGTACAGACAGTGCAGTATCATAGCTATATACCTACTAATAGGTAGGTAGTTTAGGCTAAACCGAGACAAGATTTCAGTATGGAAACTACGTAGTATTTCTTATATTTCAGACAATTCTACGACACTTTTCTTGTCTGGCATTTCCACCTCATTTAGGACAGCATAGACAAGGCCATTAAAACTACAATTAATGACAGGAAAATCAAATTACATACCTTTTCGCTGCCGGTAACGAGTACAGCTGCGGTTGCACCGTTGCCGCCAAAATACAAATGTTAATATTGTAAACAAAGCGGAACAGTACTAGACAGGCAAATCCCAATGCGCTTTACCATCTAAATTGGCAATAATATAATAATATGTCAACATATTATTAAAGATTACGGATATGCATTCCACTGATAACGTAAATACGCACCCATAAGCAGTTTCTACATAATATGACTAGTGAGAACTACTTTGTCATGCGGATGTACTATGTTCTGTGATAATGGAGAAGCCCGCCAAATTAAAATTTCCAGTTATCTTTAAACTTGTAGTTCTAGGGCAATTTGATGGCGTTTTTCATAAGTTACATAGCATAATTATTTAATAATGTGTGTATTGTATACAAAGTACTTATTTTGGTTATTTGGGGGTAAACGTTCATAGTACATGAAACAAACTGTTCTCTGCTATTCGTAGAACACAAACTCAAAATGCAACTATCACAAGCCTGAAACAAACCGCTCATTTTGGGTTTGCAAGAGTTTGCTTCTGGGGGGGAATGAGCCTCTCGAATAACACTTCTTAAAAAGAATGCTAAGGCATTCTTGGACATGGGAAGATCAGGTCTCTTCACCGAACACCACAGATTGTCCGATGAGCCTCTAGTATTCTTGGTCTTGGCTAAGTAGAACTTAAGAGCCCTGACAGGACACAAGACTCTTTCTGACTCTTGCCCAAGTATTTCCGTCAAACCTTTGATTTCAAAAGATTTGGGCCAAGGGTTTGAAGGATTCTCGTTCTTGGCTAAGAACAAAGGATTTAGGGAGCATACAGCATTAGGACCCCTAAAGCCAATATGTTTGCTAATAGCCTGCACTTCACTGATCCTCTTAGCTGTCGCCAGAGCCGTTAGGAAGACAGCTTTCCTCGTCACGTTTTTGAGGGAAGCCGAAGACAGAGGTTCAAAATTACTAGACATAAGAAACTTCAGGACAACATCCAGATTCCAAGAAGGTGTCCTGAGTTGAGGAATTTTGACAGTCTCGAAGGATCTTAATAGATCGTGAAGATCCTTGTTATCGCACAAGTTCAGGCCTCTGTGCCTAAAAACTGCCGATAACATACTTCTATAACCCTTAATAGTCGAGACTGCCAGTTTATTCTTATGCCTAAGATAAAAAAGGAAGTCAGCTATTTGTGGTACAGAGGTCGTGGACGAGGAAACTCCTTTACTCCTGCACCATCTTCTAAAAACAGACCACTTGTACTGGTAGACCGCATTCGAAGAAGGTCTCCTGGCATTGGCGATGGCCTTTGCCACAGATCTCGAAAAGCCTCTTGCTCTGGCCAACTTTGAGATAGTCTGAACGCAGTCAGACTCAGAGCGGAGAGGTTTTGGTGGAACCTTTTGAAATGCGGCTGCTTGAGAAGGTCCACCCTCAATGGAAGCGTTCTTGGAAAGTCCACTAGGAAGGACAGGGTCTCTGGAAACCAATCCGCTGCTGGCCAGAAGGGGGCTATTAGAGTCATCCTTGCTCCTTCTGACGTTGCAAACTTCCTTATCACTTCTCCCAGGATCTTGAAGGGAGGGAAAGCGTAAAGGTCGAGGCCTTTCCAGTCCCAGAGGAGGGCGTCTATGGCTAACGCTCCTGGGTCTAGGACAGGAGAGCAATAAAGGGGGAGTCTTGCCGTCCTGGACGTGGCAAAGAGGTCCACAAGAGGACGTCCCCAAATTCTCCACAACTCTAAACATACCTCCTTGTGAAGAGTCCACTCGGTCGGTAGCAGCTGATTTTGCCGACTGAGAAGGTCTGCTCGGATATTCTCCACTCCCGCAATGAACCTCGTGAGAATAGAGACCCTTCGAGCATGAGTCCAGAGCAGGATCTCCCTCGCAAGGATGAACAGGGAACGAGATCGAGTACCCCCCTGTTTTTTGAGGTACGCTAGAGCTGTGGTATTGTCCGAATTGACTTGGACAATTCTGCCTGCAACTTGGGCTTCGAAGAATTGAAGAGCCAGAAAGATAGCACCCAATTCCTTGAGATTTATGTGCCAGGACACCTGTTCCCCTCTCCAGGTGCCTGACACTTCCTCCCCTCCTAGTGTTGCTCCCCATCCTTCCCTGGACGCGTCGGAAAACAACACTAGGTCGGGGCTCTGAAGGCGAAGAGAAACCCCTTCTGCAAGCTTCAAGGGGTCGAACCACCACTTCAGATGATCCTTGACAGCAGGAGATATCGTCAAAATCTCTTCCAGATTCTCCTTGTCCCTCCAGTTCTCCGCCAAGAAAAACTGGAGAGGTCTGAGATGGAGCCTCCCCAGGGAAACAAACTTCTCCAGCGAGGAAATGGTCCCCAGCAAACTCATCCATTCCCTCACCGAGCATGTTTCTTTCCCTAGAAAGGACGAAACTTTGCTTAAGCAAAGCAGTTGCCGTTCTCGGGATGGAAAAGCTCGAAAAGCCACTGAATCCATCTGAATCCCCAGATAGACGATGGACTGCGTCGGGATCAGATGGGACTTTTCTTGGTTCACAAGAAGTCCCAGGGACTTCGTCAAATTCAGTGTGAAAGTCAGGTCCTCCAGACACTTCTCCCGAGAAGAGGCTCGTATGAGCCAGTCGTCTAGGTAGAATGACACCCGAACACCCGCCAGGTGAAGCCACCTCGCAACGTTTTTCATGATCACCGTGAAGATCATGGGAGCGGTGCACAAACCGAAGCAGAGAGCTCTGAACTGGAAGACTCGTCCCCCCAGCACAAATCTCAGGTACTTCCTTGATTGAGGATGAATGGGAACATGGAAGTACGCATCTTGTAAGTCCAGAGAGACCATCCAGTCCCCTGGTCTTAAGGCCCCTAGAACCGACTGAGGCGTTTCCATCTTGAATCTGTCCTTTGAAATAAAACGATTCAAGACGCTTACATCTAGGACCGGTCTCCACTCTCCCGACTGTTTCGGGACTAAGAAAAGCCTGTTGTAGAACCCCGGAGAATCCAACTTCAGAACTTGTTCCACGGCTCTTTTTTCTAACAACTGCTCCAGGAGGTCCAAAAGAATCTGTTGCTTCTCTCGGTGGTAAGACGGCGACAGATCCCTGGGCGACGTGCAAAGGGGTGGAAACATGAGAAAGGGGATCTTGTAACCTTTCTCTAAGACAGTTAGAGACCATGCGTCCGCCCCTTTTGTTCTCCAGGCTTCCGCAAAATAAAAAAGCCTGGCTCCTACAGGTGTCTGGAGGTGAAAGAAGTCACTTTTTTCCCCTAGGTTTAGAGGGGGCCGCTCCTCTGGTGAAACCTCTTCCTCGCGGAGACGATCTAGAGGAAGAAGTTCCTCCACGAAAGGGCTTCTTCTTCCTGGTGGACAAAACTGAAGCAGACGAAGAAGAAGAAGGAGCTGGAGGACGTCTAGAAGAATGAGCCAACAGGTCTTGCGTGGCCTTCTCCTTAAGACTAGCAGAAATGTCCCGAATCAAGGACTGGGGGAACAGATGGTTGGACAAGGGAGCGAACAATAATTCTGCCCTTTGCGAAGGAGAGACAGACTTAGCAGTGAAGTCACAAAACAAGGCCCTCTTCTTTAAGAGGCCCGTACCAAAGTGAGACGCCAGTTCTTCAGATCCATCCCTAACTGCCTTGTCCATACAGTTAAGGACACTAGAGAGCTCCCCCAAAGTAATAGAGTCCGAGCTTCAAAGCTTAAGATCTAAGGCTCCCAAGCACCAGTCCAAAAAATTAAACACCTCCATGGTGCGGAAGAGACCTTTGAGATGATGGTCGGTCTCTGACAAGGTCCAAGAAACCTTAGCAGTAGGCAGATGAGACCTACGGGAGGCGTCGACAAGACTGGTAAAATCCCCTTGAGAAGAGGAAGGAACTCTAGGGCTGAGATCTTCTCCCGTCTCATACCACATACCAGCCTTGCCTGAAAGCTTAGACGGAGGCACAGCGAAAGAGGTCTTGCCATGGGACTTCCGTTCCTCCATCCACATGTTGACTTTCTTGAAAGCCCTCTTGGTCGCCAACGAAGAAGTCATCTTCAAAAAGCCAGGAGCTCTCCTAGCTTTGGAGGAAGCTAGCTGAGAAGGAGGAGAAAGAGGAGCCGAAGGTTTAAACTTGTCCCCGAACAAGTCCTTAAGCAAGCTGGTTAAAACTTGGTAGTCCGAAGAAGAGGAAGCAGACGAGAGCTCGACTTCAGCAGGATCCGAATCGGCAGACACCTCTCCCGCCACAGTCAGAGAAGCAACCGAGTCACCCAACACTTTAGGGGAACGAAGGCCTTGAGGTCCAATCCGAAGAAGGGATCTTCTTTTCTCAGATGAAACAGAATGCTCTGGAACGTCCTGAAGAGCAACCGAAGGAACGTCCTGCGGAGCGTCCTGAAGAGCGTCGTCACAGGCGTCACGCCCAAAAACCGGAAGAGCGTCCTGTCGAGCGTCCTGAACAGAAGCGTCCTGAAGAGCGGCGACCGAAGCGTCACGGGAAGAAGCTCGCGAAGCGTCCTGTTGACGAGCGTCACGACGAGGAGCAAGAGAGCTAACAGGGCGACAAGGCGACGACACAGGAGAAGGAGACGACGAAAGCGGAGCAGGAGAAGGAGACTTCCTTGATCTCTTGACAGGCAAAGTCAAGTCCTTGCGACGACGAGGAGCAGAGTCCTTCTCTGCAATAAGAGAAGACAACTGTCGCTGCATCTCCAACAAAATCTTCTTAGAAGGTGAAGAATCCTGTCTGGGAGGAGAGACAATCCTATGGGAAGACGATGGGCGAGGGGACGCCTTCTTCTTCCTCACAGGAGCAAGAAAACTTCTCTCCATAGAGCGGCTGGGGCGCTCCGAAACATCCTCATCAGACGAAATCCTAGACTTCTTCTGCGGAGGAAAGGCTTCAAAATAACTAGCCGACGAAGAAGACTGACGAGAAGCGTCCTCTTGAACACAACTCCTCTTGAGAGGACGAGAGTCCTTACGAGAATTCCACCCCTTGCGCGGGGAGGACGCCTCGGAGGACGAAAAGCAGTCCTTGAGAATGCGCGCCGAAGCACGATCTCTGGCAGCCTGGGAAGCGACAACAGGAACTGCCGAAGGGACGTCAGATCGGTGGGAAGCCCCCGTAACCTTCTTGCGGCTTTCGACATGCCTTCTCCCTGAGTCCTGGGAGTCTGACAGCGGTCCAGGCCTAGAAGCATTATGGGGCCGATCTGACGCCCCCTCCACAACACTGGGAGGAGCACTACACTTCACAGCACTTTGAAGAGATGTCACTTTGTTCTCGAGCGCACGGATAGAACTCATGATCTGCGCCAGGGCCGAACCCTCCACAGACACAATATCAGGGCCCGAAGGCAAAACCACAGGGACAGGTGCAACATCAACTACGTTAGGATTATCAGGAGAGGAAATAACCTGACTCTTGCACACACTCCTGGAGGAAGACCTCCTAACCCTGTCACGCTCCAACTTGCGAACATACGAATCGTAAGACTTCCAGCTCGCATCCGATAAAGGTTCACACTCCTTACATCGATCATCTATAAGACAAACATGCCCCCTACACCTCAAACAAACCGAGTGAGGGTCTACCGAAGCTTTCGGTAGCCTCACCTTACAATCACTCATACAACATACACGGAAACTAGCAGAACTAGAACCAGACATAGTTAAAGAGAGGTCATAAGCAAAATCCACAACAATCCAGAAAAAGCGTGTGCCAATCCACAGTCCAAGAATCAAAACCAAAAGTCAAGAGAATACTCAAGTGGGAATAAGCAAGTTAACGAAATCCAGAGGCGGAGGTACTGTAACAGATGTTAACAGTACCGGCGACAGAGAAAATCTGAATAGAAAATGGGAATGGTTCCCGATTCCCGCCTCCCAGCGGCGGGAATGAGTACTAACCACCTGGCCACACTGCGTGTGCCGCGAGTTTTGAAATTCTGTCGGATTTCGGAGAAATACAGCTATATATATATCTGGCAGGTAAGTGTCATGAACAAACCTGATTTTGGAAACCATCCATTCATGAGCTAACTAACTTTTTGCTTTATTTCAGTAAAACTGAATAGTACTACAGCACCCTCTGGTTCTGTAACTACTGTACCAGTTTACTTGGCAAATGGGCACAGTGTTTAGTGCCAGCCCCTTGAGGATGAACGTAAAAACATAAGCAAAAAAAAACCAAGTTAAGTATACCTTAGTTTTACCAGACCACTGAGCTGATTAACAGCTTTTACGTGGCTAAGAAAGAATTGGTTACTTAGCAACGGGACCTACAGCTTATTGTGGAATCCGAACCACATTATAGCGAGAAATGAATTTCTATCACCAGAAATAAATTCCTCTAACTCTTCATCAGCCGGCCGGGGAATCGAACTCCGGCCCAGCGAGTACCAGTCCACAGCTCTACCGACTCACCCAACGAAGAGCTAATATAGTATACAAAAGCAGAGGGCATAAACAAAAGGCAGTCAATATTTTGGTAACACAAACATACATTTACCCGTGTTTGGAATAGAAATAATTCCAAGGAAAACACTTATATACCCCTTGGATCTGCAAATAAGGTTGAAATCTGTGAGAGCATCTTGAAAGCTCTGTCTGGAACAGAGCTCCATCAACCCCTGCAAGAGCAGGCATGCTGGACTCAACTCCACATTCAGAGTGATGACTTGTGGGAAGACCTGAAATAAATAAGTAGAAACTTTCAGTAACCTTGAAATGCAATGCAAACCAGAGTACCGTTCAAAATAAAATCAGGGAATAATTTAGTTCAGTTTGTTATCTACAACTTAATGTTTTGGATGATTATGATTACCATATATGAATCTTAGGCTGTGAAACCAACCACTGAAGCACTTCCAAAGATGGACAATGGGGTCAATACATACCTTGGCAATGAACACTTATGACACAGAAAATTTATTCTTGGGCAACATCTTGTCATAGCAAAATCAAAAAGGTAACCCACCATATCCTTTTCTTTATTTCTGACAAACCTCAAGGGTGTTTAAGGGACTGATAATACAATTAAAACCTTTGGGTATATAAAGGACAGTGGATTAAATCACCATTCAATCATTCTTCTAACTTTTGCATTTTAATTCCTTCAAATCTAACTCACTCTTCTGGAAAAACTGAACAGCTCACTCAAAATACCTTCTGGTACGAGTAAAATGTTTCTGGAGTCTGTCATCAAAACCCCTTTAAATTTTGTCATTCCTCACTTTGTTTTAGACCTTTTACACTCATACTTCCCTTCCCCACCCAAAACAAAGAGTAACAGTCTACCTAAAGCATAAGTTCTATGCAACAGTACTGTCCCCAACAGAAAAATCAAGAAATTGCTGAAAAAGCTGGTTTAAATATAGTATCTGGCTAAGCTTCTTCAATGTTCAAAATGTTATATTTCCTCTCTTCATCTGAGGCCCTCTCCTCCATCCATAACCTAACTGGTTCAGCTCAAGAGAAAGTCAAGTTACTGTGCACTACAAGAGCCCTTCTCTACACCTGGTCTCGAGGCATAAACATTGATTAAAAAATACTGTAATACAATAAAAAGAACTCTCTGAATAGTTGCATTCCCCTCCATGTCACATTGGTTCTAGTCCACTGAGATGAAACCTAGTATGGAGGCCCATGTAAGGCACTCCACCTCTAAGTGTGCAGAGGCAAGGAATCCACCTTCACATCTAATTGACTCAACATTGTTCAAGTCCTTGGCAGTTAATGACTGGGAGAACAATCTGAGACACTACACGGGGGAAAACATACCTGACATGTATAATAAATGAGCAAGACATCCGGCAGACAAAACAACACAATTTCACAAACAGAAGCAATGCAATAAAAGATCTGAAAGGTCACTCTGGGAGACTGTCATTACTTAATGAGGAACTAATGATTCTTGGAGATGACAACTATCCAAAGAAGCAGCATTGCATCTCTTACTCATTCTAACAAAAGACCTCAACAAGGAAGGCAAAAACAGTACAGCGATATTCTCTAAGCACACAGCCTAAAATGACTGAGCGCTTTCTACAACCTCTCAGCTTCAGCTTCTTGTAAATTGTGGAAACAAGATACTCTACATATCACCATTGTGAAAACACCTACATTTCCTTCTGTGTACTAAGTCCCCAACTACAGGCATAAAAGTACTTAACTTCCACTTGACCTGATCATCAGAGCATCAATATCCAACTTCAAGTAAATAGTGGCACAAATACCAGATGTATAGTATTGTATGGTTAGCTCTTTCAATGGCACGCAGTCACCACACACACACACACACACACACACACACACACAGAGAGAGAGAGAGAGAGAGAGAGAGAGAGAGAAAATCATTTCACATTTAATCCCTTGAAGGGGAAATCTGATGCAATCATATGAACAGGAATAACTGCTTCAGAAAGCAAATCTTTTAATTCCATTCATAATGAGTGTTCCATACCTATTTAACAGTTGGCAGGTCAATAATTCAATATGCTTAATAATATAGGAGTGTGTGACACGGACAAAACTACTGTACTATGAGGGAAGGAGAAGCTCTTTGTAAGGTTATGAGTACATTTTCTTTCCCTTTTTCTCCCATAACATGTTCAGGCAAATACTTGTGGAGCCCTGTCCCTGTCACTCATAACATCACCAGAGTACATCTACAGTAGAATGTGTGAAAGCAAAATTCGATCCTCTTGAAGGCCATACAACTGGATTTTAGAGCAAGCTCATGGGAACCATTCCCGAGTTCCTTTACAGCTGACACACTTAACAAACAAAAATGCCGAGATGAAGTGCTCATAAAAATGTAAGAGTTCTGACGGCCTGCATTAAATGTGTAGATAATAACTTCCCTTTGAATCGCCAACAAATACAAATGGCATTGCAGAGGCTGTCACATGAGTGTCAATCTTTGTAAACCATGAAGCTTGATGATCAGTCCTTAAAAACCAAGAGGCCCTGAGATCAAGTGCCTAATACAAGAGGTGGAAGGAACTCACAGCAGTCTCTGGTCAGGGCATCTTCCCAGGCCATGTGTCTAAATTCAGATGAGTAGGCACATAGGACTGAACAGTGTACTAGTCCTCATATACAATGGGGTAATTACAGTACCTTAAACACAGCCATAACTAAACAATAACAAAGCACAGCAGAAAACTTGATGGAAACAATAACAAAACCTCCAGCACCAACTATCAGGGAATACCACAACTCTCAACTTGCTGTAAGTTCTTCACAAAGCTTTCAGGGACAAACAAGATCTAAACATTTATATCAAATAAAGCAAGAGGTCACCAACTGGAATAAAAGGCATAACTATATCAGCAATGATCACATTTTTCTTAGTTCCATTTTCCACAAAGCATGGAGGGTAGTAAACTGTTGATATCCTTTCACCTAATGTGTAGAATCCCCCAGAAATAACACCTTCCATGCTATTAACTCGTCTCCAGCCAGAGCTCCATCTGATAAACCAATACACCATGTCATATTATACAGTCTCCATATATCATTTGTGAAAGAATGTGCCACTGTTGCATCCAATGTCCTCTCAGAGAAAAGTGTTCACTATTGGAATAATTTCACATCAACAACAAAGCCGGATCAAAACTACGTAACAGTCATACACAGCTTCGTGTATTGTACTGTACATATCATTGCAGTAATTCCCTTCCTAGTTCTCAAATCTCCTTCAACGAGCTTTTTCTCCAGGTACTCTTTACCAAATCATACATCTATCTAGACTACAAATACTAAGTTGAAAATAACCTCACCAGGTGACTTTGGTCAATACAGTCGAAATTCATCTTGCATGACATCATATGCTCCTTAATTCCCTTCTTTGTATGACCTTAAACCCCTCTTCCTATGGGGTTGGCCACTCGAGTTTATCATCCATCCCTTCATAATTCTACCTTGAGCATTGGCATGTTCTCATCTGATGTCTCTCACCACCTTCTGCTACCCTCCATGGCCACGTCATACTAAAGTGTTCTGACAAAAAGAAAAAATACCCATTTTAGAAACTGAATATACCTGTTTTGTAGATGCCCATTTGCCCATGCCAGACCTGGCCACCACTAAATCTAGAAACTAAAGTATAAGCCAGGAAATAGGGGTATATGTAAGTTTTTACCAAGTTCCCATTTCTATATTAATACACAGGAAGTTTTCATCTTCTATGACAGATTCTGTCAGTTGCTCTGATGTCAAATAAATATCAGAAGTAATGCAAAAATTATGTAAGGCATATTAACAAAGATAAGCAACATTAGAAAATATTGACTTGGTTTCCAGCCAGTATCAGGAAACTAAATGTATCACTGGCCTCGACCCATCTGTCACAAACAGCGTAAAGGCGAGTCCACAACAATAAAACATCATATGCGTTAAGTTTCTGACACATGTTTTATGACGTTTTACTGGAATGGGGGCAATGCACCCTTACCCAACCAGTTCCACAAGATACAACAGTGGTATCATATCACCCCAAAGGCAGCTGCTAAACCTTCAGTAAGATAAAAGTACTTCAACTTTTAATTATATAATTTCTATGATGAAATGTTAATTGACATTTATAAACACATACTCAGTCAGGCAAAGAATATCTGCATCTTTAAATTTAAAAAGATAAAGACCTGTATTCAAGGCTTATTCCACTGCACAATGCTGAAAACGGCTCCACTATCACACCACTGATATAACAGTAAATAGGTGAATAGTGTTTATACTACCAGGCTAACCCCACCAGTAAGCTCTGAGGTAAATATCCACATGGCAGACAGACCTCAGGGCTGTGAACATAGTATCCAACCCAGCAGTAGTTTGAAGCACATGAATGTCATCTCTGAGCCGGTACAGTTAGCATACACAAAATTGCTCTAAAATTCAAAACCTGATTTTAAAAAAGCAGCCATTCATGGGCTAACTAAAAGTTTTTTTGGTAAAACTGAAGAGTACTATCGCACCCCTCGGGTTCTGTAACTACTGTACTAGTTTGCGTGGAAAGTGTGCAGAGTGTTTAGTGGCAGCCCCTTGAGGATGAATGTAAAAGACAAAGCAAAAGATGGTATACAAACGCAGAGGACATAAACAAAAGGCAGCAAATATTCCGGTTGGTGACTGTCAATTCCTGTCGGTGACTGTCAAGAACCTGGTTATCGTAGTAGCCCAGTCTTAATTAAGTTTTACCTTTTTTTTGTGTGTGTAGGCTGAGTTTCCAGTGCATGCAAATTAACATTTAACAGAATTTTGGTTTACTTGCATTTAAATATTTCAGACCATTCAAGGTAAAAGTTCGTTTCTGGTCCAAACTCCAATTCCACATGAGGGCTAGTACTAAACACAGCGAATCAGTGATTCATCTACAGCAAACCCACGTATTCGTGGGGGATGTGTACCGCAATCCCCCCCCCCAATGAATAGCTAAAATCCACGAATACTTAAAACCCCTCTAAAAATGCTTATAACTGCCCATTTTGATAGTTTAAGCATAAAAAAAATTCTAAAAATGCTAATACCTGAGTATTTTAATATTTTTATCATAAAATGTGCATTTATTCATGAAAATGATTTGAAAGTACAGTAATGAGTGAATATTTCTCAGTGCAAAATACCGCGAATGGGCGAATTTTCCACGAATGGGTAGATACAGTCCGAGAGCAATCCGCGAATACGTGAGTCCGTGAATTGTGAGAATGCGAATACGGGGGGTTTACTGTACACTGTTTCACCATGTTTAGTACTAGGCCGGGGGGGGGCATCAAATGTATTTCATTGTGTTTAGTACTAGCCCCTGGGGGATGAAATGTCCCTTCAAATGTCCCTTAGTGCATTTCGCAAAGTTGAAACTTAGAAAAAATCCTCAATTGTTTATATATATGACATATTTTTACAGTGATAAATATTAGTTTGCAAGAATTATGCAAACAGAATATTTTTAATATTTTTTTATGAAGATTCGAAAGGTATAATAATAAAAAATTGAGCAGGGATGTTTGGACCTGAAACGAACATTATCCCCCACTCAGAGGTTCCAGGACAACCAGCTCCCCATCCTACACTCTGCCATGCCAATGTTTCCCTCGACCTCAGGATACTCAGTTCTTACCTGCATAGGCCATTAGGCTGGGATACTAGCCTATTACTATTCACTATTAGTCTCTTCAAGATTCTGACTAAATTAATAGACAAGGAAATATAATTTCCAACTAAATTAATAGACAAGGCAATAAAATTCTGACTAAATTAATAGACAAGGAAATAAAACACCGACACAATTAAATTAAAAGCCTTTACACATTCCAGGCTATGGCTTTGAAACCTGGAGGTTGGGCATGGGGGGGGGGGGGTTGCACTCGAGGGTATGATAAGCCTAGGATGGGTTAAGCTTGATATTTTGGGTAAGGGTATACCCAGAATACCCACCTCCCATCCAGGGGTAATGTGTGGTTCGGGTCATCCTAAAACAGGCTATGGGGTAAGGGAACGCCTTAGGGTACACCATGCAAACGAAGAGAGAAGTGGCCTCACACACATCATCACTGATAATGATCCAACATCAGCTTTGAAATAACACAAATGCCCTATCAAAGGAGACATATTAATGTCTCCCATACCCATACCCTGGGGCTGAAATATCTCCAAAACCCGGATACCTGGGGGAGGGCAGGAGGCCTCTGAAGGCCTTGCCTGTGAAGGAAGGCGGCTGCTGCCCAGAGGATCCCCCTCCAGGAATCTCTCTCCTTTCTAAACGACGCCTCCCTCCCTCCGTCTCATTCCCGTAATTCATACGCACTAATACGCACCTGGAATCGAATGACGACCCCCTTGTCTTCCCGACCGAACAACAAAAGGACGAAAAACACAATAAATAATAAATGGGGAATATTAGGGCACGAGGAATCACGGCCCCTTCTGTAAACAAAGCTGGGGGAGGGGAGCTACAGTAGTTGCCACGAGAGAAGCTTCATTTTTATTTCACTAAAAACACGCGCGTATATTTATTTGAGCGCGCGTGCGAGCGTGCGGTGAATTAAATATACACAAAACTCTTACCTTGGTGTGCTTTCATACATTTCCGTACGATGAATTTGAAACACTGGGGGGTTATAATGGTTTATTTAATGACTGCTGGCAACTCCCAAGGTACTCGACAATGGTTCTCTTCTCGAAGTCGAGAATAACGTAATGAAAGCTTTCTATCTGCTGTATCATTCAATGCCTTTTTGTTTACAATTAATAAAAGCGTTAATGAGTAAATAAATAGATACATAAATATCTGGGATACATAAAACGAAAGTGTCGTCTCCCAGCAGTAACGATGAGTGTACAACCATGTCACAGACGCTCTAGGCTATACTTATATCTTACTGATTGTGACAGACACACTGACAGACAAGATTGCTTGTGACAGTGACAGACAATATTAATTGTGATAGACACAGTCTGACATACAAGATTGCTTGTGACAGACAGGCAGGCAAGAGTGCTTGTGACAGACATACAGATAATACTGCTTATGACAGAGACAGACAGCCAGCCAGACAGGAATGCTTGTGAGAGACAGAGTCAAGATAGCTTATGACACAGGCAGACAGACAGGACTGGCTATAACAGACATACAGACGGACAGGACTGCTCATGACAGAGAGAGAGAGAGAGAGAGAGAGAGAGAGAGAGAGAGAGAGAGAGAGAGAGAGAGAGGAGAGAATTGCTCTCTCTGTCAGTATGACATGATTTAGACAGAGTTCATTCATAAGAAGCTTTTTTTTAAAAGCCTCATGTCAAAAGAAGATGAAAATGTCGGCAAACTTGACATTCGTCTGGAGTCGACCGACATAGGCCTACAGTAGGTAGCCATGAAGAGATAATTATAGCTTAGGCCCTTTCATAAATTCCCCTTTCATTAGTAGTGACATTGCTCTCTTCCTGTCGTAATAATATAAGAGAGAGAGAGAGAGAGAGAGAGAGAGAGAGAGAGAGAGAGAGAGAGAGAGAGAGAGAGAGAGAGAGAGAGAGAGAGAGAGATGCTTTCAAGGTCAATGAAGTGATAAAGCTAGGTTCATAGTTAATCTTGGTCCCCACCGTGTAAGAACGAAGTGCATGCAATGCAAAATTGATATAAAATTAATTTCTGATAATTCTAATAAGATTACAAAAACCTTTGGAAGAATTTAATTCACTATAGTGCTGTAGGCTAATTCACATTTAGTAGAACCAAGTCATGCTAATTTCATTGTAAAGAACTATGTTAAATATTGTATGTAGATTATAGAATAAAGAAAATAATTA
Organism: Macrobrachium rosenbergii; assembly: GCA_039081455.1. Taxonomy (NCBI): domain Eukaryota; kingdom Metazoa; phylum Arthropoda; class Malacostraca; order Decapoda; family Palaemonidae; genus Macrobrachium; species Macrobrachium rosenbergii. The sequence goes on from JANJGK010000383.1 coordinate 398,978, forward strand.
CAGTCAGTCTCATTCCATCTGTCCACCGACCAACGAAGGCACTTGGTGGATGTGACATGACGTCCGCCCTGTAGCTTAGCTATTTATAGCTGGTGCTTGGTTGAAATCAATGTTTCCGATATGGCTGCTAACTGTGATAAAAAAGACAAACTTCATCTTCAGTAATCATCCGAATGCTTAGATATACAAACAAGCCTCACACAAGCTGATATAGATCATAAGCAAGCCAATTTGTTTCGATAATATCATCACAATAGAAGCACACGAAAGATGAACTTGTATCTTATAGTCTACGCCAATCAAGCACAAACGAACGATGAGGTTTCGATATTGTGCTTTTTCTCACTGTAAAGAAAAAGACATCTGGCTAAGCGAGTGCTAATAAAAGGAATTTTAATAATTTCTTGCGTGTAAATTACCTGAATAAGAAATATTCGAAATAGCGTGAAATATTGTTATCTACGAAGCAGCTGTCTGGCGAAGGTGAAAGGAAGGAGCAACCACCTCAACTCAACATTGGGTGGAGGGCGGGAAATTTCCCCCTTTTTTTTGACAGTGGTACGGCCGTTTTTTTTTAAGAATACTTTGCTTATTTAGATGATTTTTCCTTGAGCATTCATATCTATAACTACTCAGTGACTGGGCAATTTCAGGAGTACTGTAACAAGTAACATATCGAGGAAAGTTTGAAATCTCACCGAGTTCCCGTCATATCATCCATTGGGTTGATAACATAATATTATGTCCAGCATGAGAAGCTGGCCTACACTTTCTTTTTCAATGGAGGCATTGCAATGATACTTAGACAGAATGAATAAATAAAGGTTACAGCATGAAAGTAGTTTCGACTGAAATGAAACAAAAGAGTGCTTACAAGTAAGCCAGTCAAATTTGATATCTGATGACTAGGCCTATCGTTCGCTTGCCAATGCTTCGTGTTACTTTTCCAGTTTCCGGATGTGGATTATATAACTTTGGCATCATAGTAAAGCTATTTTCATATTCATTCAATGAAATCGTACACAGAACAAATTTTAAGTGATAAGGAAATCTTGTAATCTGTACAGTTTGTGGGCATAGGTCGTTTGTTCGTTTGTGTTTGGTCTGAGTAGACTGTTTTACACAAACTCGTCTTTCGTTTGACTCTACTCTCATATTACCGATACAAATCGGCCTTTTTATGATTTGTATCAGAAGTTATGAGGGTTCTTTGTATATAGAAATATTCAAATATGTAATCCGGTATATACATCCGCTAACAAATACACACACACATACGCACACACACACACACACAGGTGTCCGTATCAAGAGCATTTTAGTCTTCATCTCCGTAGCTATAATACCGACAGATACGAATTCCAGTCTAGGCCTACTCCTAAATCTGTTACTTAAGGTGGAAATTCTATAGATATTTAGAGGATTTAAAAAGGATATAACCCAAGGATGATAAGAGCAAGTTATACATAAGACTCCATTCTTGTTCAATGGTCTGTTCGACCCGACATAATATATTATAAGTCTAGGTCATCATCTTCGTCTCTCTGACACAGACCTGAGTCACCTGCTGTCCTTACTTATTTAAATATAAAGCTGCATCTTAACAAGATAAAAACCAATCTTTAAACCTCAGTGGTTTAAGTCAAACCCGATCCGTCAAACCTCGCGCCTGACAAAGTTTGGTTTGGAAGGTAAAAAGAAATATATCTTTTTATATACTGAGGCATCGTCTAATGCCTTACGTCATTAGTTCCTGCCTTCGTTCTATGGCCTCCTCTTCCGGTTCCTGGTGCTCGACTGACTAAAGGCTCTGACCTCATAGGTCTTCTGATACAGTCAACAGACTATAATTATATAGGTGGTCCTTACTTCTATACTTTAATGAAGTTGTTCCTATAAACACCTTAGTACTTAAGACTATGCCTTGATAAGTACTTAATTCAAGTTGAAGTCGGGGTCGATGTACTACATACGAACCCAGTGTTCGTCCGTTCTTTTTCTGAGCCACCCTGTCATTCTAGCCTCGCCCGGGCACCCAGTCACCCTGTGATGGAGGACGTCTAGCCTCGGACAGACCTTATAGTGCAGCAGATTGCTGTAAAAATCGTTCAGATAGTGAAACAAGCATGAAATTTGGCACAAACATTCCTAAGACTACGCTCTCTTAGAAAAGGGCGCTGGCCACCTGAAAATCCAAGATGGCGGCTATTTTTCAAAATGGCTGCCATCTATGTTGAGATTCACTGGTTTGGGAGCATCTATTGGATGGAATATGCCAGTTTTTTTTTTTTTAAACCTCGACTTTTAGGTTATAAAAATGTTCCATACCACACATTTTATTGAAAACCCTTACTAAATGAATTGTAACCAAGATGGCGTACAAAATGGTTGCCATAAAAGTTTTTTTTTCTATCCACAGCGCTAGCAGACATAGAGACCAACTGTTTTTATTTAATGGTATATTCATGTGATCAGACAGTTTAACTAATATGCTATTTTCAACTGAAATAGTAATGGTATGGTCACATACAACATTGTGTCTAAGACTGTAACCATAAAAAGAAAAGAAGAGAAATACGGACTAAACGCAACCAATCTATGTATAGGTCTCTCAACCTACACCTTTGAAAAATTCGAGGATAAGAAGGTAGGCATAGCATGACACGTTGGATGCTCAAGCTAGATTATCTACTGAAGAGAGGGCAATATTTATCTAGACTTCACATTTGCAAGTGCACAGAGCTGTGCAGGGAAGACCCAGCTTGTAGCACTTGCACCTTTCCCGACAGCCTGCTTTGCATCCACATTTGGTAAGCTGTTGGCAACTCTTGGCTAAGGGCGAGTTGGTTGTCCAGAGGACTTGCCATGCTTCACCAGACTTTTGCCATCCCCACTCAGCAGGGTTCTCTGGTTGTGGCTGACACTGGGTGGCCTGCCCCCACACACAACCAGCCTGGTACGCAGCACGCTTGGTGTGTTGGAGGAGAGCTCCCCTGGTTGGTGGAATGGCCTCATATGCCCTTTGTTTTCTGGCAAACATATCAAGTCTAGCCTCATCCACAGTGCCAGCAGTGCTGGATCTTTCATACATAAGTATGACAAACCTCTCCAGGACCTTCAGGTCACTCTCTTCCACTCTGAGAGGGTAGTGACTCAGTTTGGAGAACACAGTGGAGGCCTCTGGAAAGATGTTCCATGTCTGCCAGGCGGTCTTCTTGCCCTTGCTCCGGAAGGCTGACACTGTATCACAGCCTGTGAACGCATGGAAGAAGAGCATGCCATTCACCTTCTCCTGGCCCAGAGAGTTGTCTTTGTTGTCAATGGAATACAGATCCTGGCTCTCTTCCTGAAAAGGACTTCCCAAGTGTTGCAAAGCCAATGACAGCTTGCTGACTCTCTCCAAGAATGTCTTCTGCGCATGAGGTGTTTGTTCATGGTGTGTTGTCTGCTCATTAGACTCCTTACTTTGAACCTCTGTTTCGTATGCAGACACCAAGCGGATGATCTCTGGGCCAGCCACCATCCATCTTCTGAGTGCTGACGGATCTTCAGTCAGCCCAATGGCTCCGCCATCAGCCTTTATAAAGGCATTGGTCTGCTCATGAGCTTGGTCAAGAGCCATTGCTGAGAACTGGCGACTGGTCTTGTGCACAACAAAGTTGCCAGCCTTGAACTCCTTGTGCAACTCTGGGTGTGAACTCTCTAGGGTAAGCATGTCCCTGAGGTGAATAGGCAGCCAACGAGCATAGTTTGTATTATTGTTGGAAAAGAAGTAGGGTATCAGCTCATGCAATGCCTGGCAGTAGAGGACAAAATTGGCCTCACGGAAGGACCTGATCAGTAGGAATATCACAAGTTCCATAGACAACACCATGTGCCAGAAGTGGAACTGTGGACTCTGCTGTCTTCGAAGGTCACACCACTCCTCAAACTCTAATGCCTGCTCATTGTTGTTTGCTTTCTCAGCACAGTAGTCAGTGTATGCTGTCCTCAGGAGTTTGTACAAACTAGAGGCTGTAACCTGGTGCATCTGCCATGTCCTGGTTACACTTGCAGCTGACAGGAAGGATTCTGCAGTTCCAGATGAAGCAACTCCTGCCTCCACCAGAGCTCCTGTCCAACCACTGCCATGAAGAAGAGTACCAAGAGATGTCATTGCTGCCATCTCAATGTGCAGACCACCAAACATTACCAGATACTTGTCTTCGCCATACTGATCAGGCCACTGCCACTGCACCTGCTTTGCTACGGCATAGATTGGCTGATCAGCTGTGATTATGGGTATCTGGCCAGGGTTCAGAAAATCAGTGACATCCTGCACTTTCTGCATCACGTGTTTGATCGTAGCAACAGAATGAGCCTGATCACGCAGGAGAGGAAGCAATGAAGTTATGGTTACTTCAAATTCTGGGCTTCTCTTCATTGAAGCGTGATGAGCTGACCACGTCAGATTCACTGCATCATCTATTTCCTGGGTGACTATGACCTTGTCTAGCCACTGATACTCCAGTGCAAGCTGTGGCCCCAAGATATCTGTGGGTGGCTTTGGTATTGCAGTGTTTGGTGGCACAGGGTTCTTTGTTTGAAAGGAAGCTGGTGAGATGTTTGTGAATGTGTCCGGCAATTCAGGCACCGACCTCACTTTCTCAGGTGCAAACTTTAGTTGCTGTCTTTCCTGTCCAGTGTTCTCCTTGGTGGGGTGCTGAAATATGGAGATGCTAGTTCCATGGAAGGAGGTAGTGGCAGTAGTTGCAGATGGGTTGTGGTCGATGTTGTCCATCACTGCAGTGGTGAACAACCCTTTTCGCAGTACTGGGGGACAGACCACACCCTCCTCCACATATTTGCTAACTGTGGCATCTCCTAACTGTGCAGAGACCTCCAGTACTCTGTCATAAGAGATACTGAGGCCATACTGATGTAGCATTTCAACCAGGTTTCTCTTCCTGGTTTTGGCATAGACTGAGAGTCCCATGTAGACTGGGAATGGTGTTTCTCTGTCTTTGGAGTGTCTATGAGTTGTTGCTCCCTCTTTGTATCAGGAGTAGCAGTTGAACTGCATGAGCTGTGCAATGGCCTGGTCTGACTTTGATGCTCCAAATCGTAACTGTGACTTGATGTCAGCCCCATGCTCAACCATCCCTACAAACTGGAGCAGGAGAGGAGGCACAGAATTTCGTACACAAGCCTCAGAAAATGTGCCATCAAACCGTGACTGATGATCAAGTATAGACTTTCTGAGAATATTTGCTGCTTTAGCAATGATAACTGCCTCTGAAAGATCAGATGATTGAGCAAGTGCTTTTCCCACATCCTTTTGAAATGCAAGTAATACATCTCTGCCAGATTTATGAGCCTCAAGTTCTGGAATTTCTGCCAGAAGTTTGTCTTTGAGTCTCGTGGAATTTACACTTGGTGACTCTACACCTAATTGTTCCAGACGTTGTTGGTAGAGGTGGCAAATATCTGCCAGCCGAAATGTGACTGGATCATCTGAACAAAGGTTGTTTTCAACAATGTATGTCATCAGTTCTGACAGAACTAGTGGATACACATCTAATTCTGACTCAGTGCTACCTTGGTCTTTCTCAAGGCTCCTCAGGTAGGACCTTTTTCTGTTGTAGAGGGCACAAAGACAGGCATGGTGATACTTAAACTCCTGTGCAATGACATCCCCACCAGTCAACTTAGCAAGGAGCTTGCCATCACTAAGTATCTCTGCACATTCACGCAATTTCAAGTCAAGGCCCTTAGTACTAGCCTGTCTGAGATCAGATGCAGGTGCCACTTTCTCACAGAAAATGCAAACTTCATTGTCATGACTGGTTCAGCGCAGTTTTGCACGACTAGTCTCAGTGTTGCTGGTCTGGTCATTGGATTGTCGCTTTCTTGCACGGTCCAGTTTAGTGTTGTTAAACAACAAGCGACAGTTCACATGGTATTTTGCTGCATTTTTCCTGAGAGTGGCCTCTATGCCATCACCTTCATCCAGCCTTGCTGGATCCATTATCAGTGGCATTTCATTAATTTCACTGAACATGGGAATGTTCCTTGCCAGCATTGTGTACCCATCATGGTCTAGGACATGATGACTTGGAGGTGATGTCAAGTGCTCACCTCTTTTGTCCTTCTGACAAAGACAACACAAACTCCAGTTTGTTTTTCTACTGCTCAATATTGGATTGGCATCACATTCTGCCATGATTTCACTTTTGATTAAGGCCGAGGGGTTATCCTTTTACCACCTTAAACAAAGCACACATTCCTGTATGGGATTCAACTAGGTTCGGTCTCCCTACACCTAGCCCGATCATTCATCCAGTGCCATTTAAGTCCCGTGTGATCTGTACACCATCCGGGTAAGTACATGAACCATCATGTACAGCCCCCATACCCTTGGCTCGGCTCTCCCGCGCTGGCACATCCTGTCTATTCAGGTGCGGCTATCTAACTATAGCTGGTCTGGGGCTGTTAGAAAGCATTTGGGACACTAAACTAAACTATACTACAACTACTAGTCTAAGACTACAGGATTAGTAAAGCTGGATTAGCTGGCACTGAACCCCATGCTGAGTTACACAGCAGTGATGTCACCAGTGTGCCCTGGTTGTGTGCAGACATACACTCTTTTACATTTATTAATTTTCCTTCAAAATTGATGAGTTATTCGAAAGAGATGGCCTCATTAGGATCTAAAACCACAGAAACCAAGATCCATGCTTAAAACGATAATTGTTGAACGGGCATTATTTCTCATTATAATTATTGTTTCTACCTTTTCTTGGCAGCCATATAGCCCCCATATTTAAAGGTAAACTGTACTGGGAAGCTACAGAAACATAATATTCACAAGAAATAGTATGGAAGAGCTTTACCATATTGCTAGAAGCAAATACATGCCATTCTAGTGAAAAATTAGCCAAAATCTGTCGATACTGGCCGCCATCTTGGAATTTGGCCGCCATATTAAATTTTTTGCGTGGCCAGCGCCCTTTTCTGATAGAGGGAACTTTAAAGAGCACTTGTGCAAAATTTCATGCTTGTTTCACTATCTGAACGATTCTTATGAAATATGCAATTATCTGCTGCACTATTAGTGAGCCAGGAGACGAGTTGCCCACTAGACTCAGTGCGCCTGAGAAGCTTCCATTTTCTGTTGTGTCTCTTTCAGTTCCAATTCCCTCGAGGGCAGGCAACGGGAATTCCCCTATGGCTCTGAGACTGATTCTCATGGTGGCCTCTGGATGGTGCTGCCAACAGGCGCAGTTGAGGCACACTTGGAGAGATGAAGGAAATAAACATACATAAGCTTCCAGTCTTTCCTCTTTCCTCCCATCACTGAATGTGCTCTCTCCCTCTCTCTTAAAAATCGCTTCAAGTTTCTGTTTTTACTTTAGTGACAACAACAAGCCGAACGTGAATGCTTTAGAGAGAGAGAGAGAGAGAGAGAGAGAGAGAGAGAGAGAGAGAGAGAGAGAGAGAGAGAGAGAGAGAGGAGGGAGAGAGAGAGAGCATCTAACTCCACGACAAACTTAAATGTTCTACCTGTCATGTTATAGGCCTAATGTCTTCAGCTTTTGGCTACAAAACCTACTGCATCTGTTTACAGCTGTAATTACTCTAAAATATGCAATGAATTCAGACGAATTATTTAATTTTTTTTTATTTCCGTTCTTCATGTACAGTAAGTCCATCGAAGCTTTCGTTCAAATTGAAAGTTAAAACTAATTCATTACTGACATAGGTCTAGTGACCATTAACCATGAATAACGACATTTGCAGCCGGTGTTTCAGAAAGAGCAAAGCTGCAACAGTTGGTTACTGGAGTCTGAAAAATTCCATGTTACTATAAAACTGAGAGAGAGAGAGAGAGAGGAGAGAGAGAGAGAGAGAGAGAGAGAGAGAGAGAGAAATTGACAACTTCGAGTTTGGATACTCAATCGTCCAGTAAAAGTCTGAAAGGGCAAGAAGGACGTATGTGCACCAATCGCCAAGGTATTTCCAACCCTATTCCTTGTATCAAAAGGGCTACTTTTTGCGTCATTTACAGCGACGATTTGGTCTTTTTCCACGAGGTGACTCTCGTGATCTGTTCACTCTAACGAATAATTTTGTACAATATTTCTCTCTCTCTTTCTCTCTCTCTCTCGCTCTCTCTCTCGCGAGACACATACTACAGACGGTATAGGCAGAGGTAATAATACCTTCAGTTACACATGAAGTGTTGAGGAATAGTCGCAGTTGACTTTGCTGAAGACTGATGAACTCACTTTCAGAAGTCAAGTTAAGTTTACCTTAGTTTTACCAGACCACTGAGGAGGAAGAGCTGATTAACAGCTCTCCTAGAGAGGGAGGGAGGGCTGGCCCCAAGGATTAGACTTATTTTACGTGGCTAAGAACCAATTGGTTACTTAGCAACGGGACCTACAGCTTATTGTGGAATCCAAACCACATTATAGCGATAAATGAATTTCTATCACCAGAAATAAAGTTCTCTAACACTTCATCAGCCGGCCGGAGATTCGAACTCGGGCCTAATGAGTGCTAGTCCACAGCTCTACCGACTCGCCCAAGGGGCTACTCGCTTTCAGAATTAAAAGTCAGGCCGAGAGAAACGAAATTCAGTCTAGGTCTATTCCTAAATCCGTCACCTGAGCTGGAAATCCTACAGATATTTGGGGGATCTAACCCCAGGATTATTTTCATAAGGAACTGAATGATACTAAAACCAAGTTATAGACGAGACTACATTCTTTGCAATCACTCTCGTCTAGCTGAGGTTCATGACTGCGCAAGTTTTGGGGATTCACGAAGGAGCCTCCATCATCTGGGATTCACAGTGGATTATGATATACGTTTTTCTTCTCTCTTATTTAATATATTTCTTTTTTTTCATGCGGAACAGACCAGGGTGTATAATATTTGCCTCAGATTTGAAGGGGATTTAGTATAAAAGAGGAGAAAAGAGCCGTCGCCATTATCACCAACTCTGAGGAGGAGGAGCTTTCTGGAATAGGTCTAGGCGTCTCTCCCTCGAAGGCCCCATGCAGGTCCTCCTCGGCTGGAACAGTGCAAAGTTAAAACTCGTTCTCAGTCATCAAGAGGAAATGATTGATAGGGCGGGTTTTAGTGGTGATGACGTCATCAAAAGAGTGATTATTAAAGAGACGAAGAGACAATATAAGAGGATGACGACCCCAGAGGAGGCGGAGGGAGGGAAGACCCCGCAGAGGACTCTCTCTCTCTCTCTCTCTACCCACTTCCTTCCCTCCTCTCCCACCAGGGCGGCCCTGCATGGCCCTGAATGCCACGACTGAATACCTCCAGATATCTCACTGTAACACTAAATACCCCAGAATACCACTAACTACCCAGAATACCCAAGAATACCACTACTGAATACCCAGAACAACATAAAATACCAATACTGAATACCCAGAATAACACTGAATACCTAGAATACCACTAAATAATCCAGAATACACTATAGAATACACAGAATGCCCCAGAATACCAATGAATACCCAGAATGCCACTGAATACCCAGAATGCTCCAAAATACATTACTGAATACCCAGAATACTGAGAATACCCAGAATACATTACTGAATACCCAGATTGCCCAGAATACCACTGAATACCTAGAATACCACTGAATTCAGAATATATTGCAGAATACCCAGAATGCCCCGAATACCACTGGATACCCAGAATGCTCCAAAATACATTACTGAATACCCAGAGTACCACTAAATACCCACAATACCACAGAATGCATTACTGAATACCCAGAATGCCAAAATACCTAGAATACTCCAGAATCCCTCTGAATACCCAAAATACCACTGAATACCCAGAATGCCCCAGAATACCACTGAATACCCTGAATGCCTTAGAATATCACTGAATACTCACAATACCCCAGAACACATTACTGAATACCTAGAATGTCCCAGAATACCATTGAATACCCAGAATACCACAGAACACCACTGAATACCCAGAATGCCCCTGAACACAACTGAATACTCAGAATACCCCTGAATACCACTGAATACCCAAAAAACTCAGAATGCCCCAGAATACCACTGAATACCCAGAATGCTTCAGAATACATCGAATACCCAGAATACCACAGAACACCACTGAATACCCAGAATGCCCCTGAACACAACTGAATACTCAGAATACCCCTGAATACCACTGAATACCCAGAATGCCCCTGAACACAACTGAATACTCAGAATACCCCTGAATACCACTGAATACCCAAAAAACTCAGAATGCCCCAGAATACCACTGAATACCCAGAATGCTTCAGAATACATCGAATACCCAGAATACCACTGAATACCTCAAAATACATTACTGAATACCCAGAATGCCCCTGAATACCCAGAATACCCCAGAATACATTACTAAATACCTAGAATACCACTACTGAATACCTAGAATACCACTGAATACCCAGAATGCCACTGAATACCCAGAATGCCACTGAATACTCAGAATACCTCTGAATACCCAAAATACCCGAGAATACAATACTGGATACCCAGAATACCACTACTGTATATACAGAATATCCCCAGAATACCAAACAATACCCAGAATGTCCCTGAATTCCCTTGAATATCCAGAATACCACTGAACACCCAGAATGTCCCAGAATACAGCTAAATACCCAGAATACCACTGAATATGCAAAATGTCTCTTAATTCCCAGAATGCTCCAGAATACCCAGAATGTCCCAGAATACCCAGAATGCCACTGAATACCCATAGTGTCCCAGAATACCCAGAATGCCCCAGAATACCACTGAATACCCAGAATGTCCCAGAATACCCAGAATACCACTGAATACCCATAGTGTCCCAGAATACCCAGAATGCCCCAAAAATGCCCCAGAATACTTCTGAATACTGGAATGCCCCAGAAAATCACTGAATACCCCGAATGCCCCAGAATACCAATGAATACCCATAGTACCACCAAATACCCAGAATGCTACTGAATATTTAGAATGCCACAGAATACCACTGGATACCCAGAATGCCACAGAATACCACTGAATACCCATAGTATGTACGTACCTCAGTCCTGAGCTCGTGTCCTAAACGAATCACCTTTTGTGTTGTACCCTTCAGTTGCACACATTTCGGGAGTCTCTCTCTCTCTCTCTCTCTCTCTCTCTCTCTCTCTCTCTCTCTCTCTCTCTCTCTCTCTCTCTGTCTCGATGAGGCCTTACCAGAAGAAGAAGTACAGTAGTCCAAGCTGTGCTGATGTTGCCTCAGTCATCAATCTTGCCAAGACTGAGCAGAAAGTTCGAGAAATTGGGAAAATCATCTGTGTTTATGGGCAACCACTGCTTCATTGCCCAGGTAAGGAAAGGGCCAAGCTGTACTTATCCCTTGTACCAGGGCCCAAAAAGGCATATTGACAACATCTAAAACCTGAAAGCTTACTGCAAGACAAGTGACTGCAAATATGCAAACCCCTTGAAGGCCTTCAGAACCAGAATTGAAGAGACACAACCCAGCCTCTGAGGGAATGGGTTTGACTGTTTGGGTTTCAAGAGTTTTCGTGCCTGTCGAAAGCCTCTAATGTCCTACGATCAAGGAAGGAAGCATAGAACTGAAAGAGAATCCTTAGGAGAAAGCCTCCAATGTCCTATGATCAAAGAAGGAAGCGTAGGACTGAAGGAGAGTCCTTTAGGGAGACGAGATAAACCAACTCATTCATTTAATACAACTTTTGGGTATTAACCATCAAAATTCATTGGGACTTCGCCAATTCTGGATGCCACAACCGTACCTGAGTTTACAGCAGCGATTAAGCAGCTGAGGGGCAGGCTGTCTGTCGCCCAAGGGGCATCTCAGGTACTCGGATGGTGGCGTTCCCAGGGGCAATGGAGGCGTGAAGAAGGGAATGGCGAAGTCTGCAGTATCAGAAGGTGAGGTGAATGTGATAAAAATCTTTTACTCATGTTATTTATCCATGTCAGTCATAAGAAATGGCTTCTTTTCCAGTTAATAATATATATATGTATATATATATATATATATATATATATATATATATATATATATATATATATATATATATATATATATATATATATATATAATATATATATATATATATATATATATATATATATATATATATATATATATATATATATATATATATATATATATATATATATATATATATATATATATATATATATATATATATATATATATATATATATATATATAATATACGTATATATCTCCGTCAGGTTAACTGAATACCACCAAACGTAAACTAGACTCACATTCTCTCTCTCTCAATGTCTACGAAACAGAGAAAAGTCGATATTATGTAATTTTTCTGTTTTAGGGATGTCATTTTCGAAGTGCAGTTCTTCTCACATGCCAGTTGTGATTAGAAGAGAGAGAGAGAGAGAGAGAGAGAGAGAGAGAGAGAGAGAGAGAGAGAGAGAGAGAGAGAGAGAGATTATTCCCAATAAAACAATATGGACGCATTGCATCGTATAAATTATTTTTCGGTAATATTTCACTTTAATCCATTACTGCATTTTGGATTGAAAATATATTTTCCCGTGTTTTGAGTTTTATTTTGAACGTTTTTAAAATTATGTTCGTTCGCAAATGAGTTCTTTTAAAGAGATAGCAGCAGACCCACCATCATATCCCACAATGCCTGGGACCACAGTGGGAAAGTGGGGTTTTTTGGATGGGGAAAAAAGAAATGCAAAAAGACTAATAAAAGGACCTCATTCCCACTGGCAGTTCTCATTCAGATTAAGGGAAATTTGTGGAATGTTTTGACTAATATTGACTAGGGTAAGGACGGGGTACCCTACGTTAGGTGAGGTGAGGTTAGGTATGTCATTTACAAACTAAAGGAACGTCACCATAAACGTTGCAAGCACGCATTAAAACACGGGATGATAATGAAATTTTGAAGTTGAAAATGACAAAAAGGCATACGATAAAATTTTGCCATATTTTTATATCGTTTATTCATGCACCAAGAACAATGAGTACCTCAGCAATTGCAACATCAAAGCAGTTTTGAAACACAACGACTCCCAGAAGACTGTGGTATTGTGCTGAATCAGATCCTCCCACAAATGTCTGTATAAGCATCAGGGTAAACGGCATTCCCTGACAACACCTTCCTTGCAATTGCAAGGAAATATTTATGCACAGAACTTCTTGGTCTGACAACATGATACTTCTTGGTGTGACAACACAGGCCTTAGTGTGACATCATTACACTTTTTAGGCAGACAGCATATTACTTTTTAGTGTGAAAATATAGGCCTTCTTAGTGTGACATGACATTTCATCGACTGACAATATGATACTTCCTGGTGTGACACCATGGGCCTTTATAGTGACAACATAACATTTCATAGGCTGACATCATATTACATTCTTGTGCGACAACATGGGCCTTCTTAGTGTGAAAACATGACACTTCATATGCCGACAACATATTACTGTTT